>ONZH01015972.1:600000-1045228 GCA_900303285.1 Rhinella marina
TATATTCTTGTATATAGGAGCAGTATTATAGTAGTTATATTCTTGTACATAGGAGCAGTATTATAGTAGTTATATTCTTGTATATAGGAGCAGTATTACAGTGTTTTATAGTATTCTGTGCAGTAGATTTAGGTTATGTTATTACCTTCAATTATCATATTACTTACATTCATCATCTTATGTACATTGCCATCAGGTATGAAGTAATCCGAGGTCATACTTTTACAAGCCCATGTGATTCTCATAGATCATATTAAGCACAGATGAAGGATAAGCACGGTGTGACCATACTCTCTCATTACGGAGGTGATATAATGTAGTGTCAGATACAGATGTCCTGACAGATTACATACGGTGTCGTTCTTTGGTTTGGTGTCATGATTACCGGTCGGTGCCGTCATTGAGCTCAGATGGTTTACTGTCTTACTCACTGACCACATTCTTCTAGGCCGAGTCACGGGCGGACAATACACACAGTTACTGTCATTTAAGTCCATGGAGACTACGCCAGTGGCCGTCGTATTGAGTTATAGAACCGAAATGAGGTTCAAAAGTAAGAAGGTTGAAGAACTTGCTAATCAGTGTGTCAAGATACCGTCTATGGGGAAGAGGCCTCCTTACAAGACAGGAGCGGAGATGATGGATGACTGAAGTGCGTGAGAGTTCACCAACAACTCCAGCAATGCCTTAGGCAAAGAATGAGCTTTCTGAACATCAGGCATTTCCTCTAACCCCGGCCGGGAGATGTAACGAGCACTTCTCCTGGTTGCAGGGGTACCGGAGATAGTGAAGACACTAGTACGTGCAGGCAACCAACTGAGCGTCTCCACCGCCGGCATCAGCAGAGGTTCTCCTCAGGGAGATACAACAGCAACCAGCCAGTGACCTATATAGTACTGTCATAACATTAGTGACATTTCTCCACAGTGACCTAAATATACAGTACAACTACTACATGAGAGATGGTATGTAAGAAATGCAGGCGCGCTCAGCACTCAGATTCCCGGCCGGTCTCCTTCTCTGCTCATTAGACATGGAAATTAAACTTAGCTTTGGACGATACTGCTGACCTTAGTGCCCTGGAGGTGAAGGACGGCAAAGTTAGAGTCTCTCTGTTTTTTTTTCACTTCAGTAAATGGCATTTATCATGTAGAGAAGGTTAATACAAGGCACTTACTAATGTATTGTGATTCTCCATATTGCTTCCTTTCTTGGCTGGATTCATTATTCCATCCCCAGGGGGTACGACCACTGCTGCAGTGCAGATATGAGGTGGCGGGACCAGGACATGCTGAGCATGCATGTCTATGCGCACTCCCGGCCACCAGAGAGGTCGCCAATTTTAACTGTAGTGCGCAAGCACGACCACTGCTGATGAATTGCAGAGCGGTCGTAACCATGGAAACAAGCAGTGTATAATATGATGGAAAAATGAATCCAGCCAGCAAAGGAATTAATATGGACAATCACAATAAGTGCTTTGTATTAAAGGGGTCCTCTCACTACAGCAAGTGGTGTTTATCATGTAGAGGAAGCTAATACCAGGCACTTACTAATGTATTGTGATTCTCCATATTGCTTCCTTTGCTGGGTGGATTCATTTTTCCATCACATTATACACTGCTCGTTTCCATGGTTACGACCACCCTGCAATCCATCAGTGGTGGTCGTGCTTGCACACTATAGGAAAAAAGCACCAGCCTATGTGCGCTCCCATGGTCCCGGCCACCAGAGAGGCTGGTGCTTTTTCCTATAGTGTGCAAGCACGACCACCACTGATGGATTGCAGGGTGGTCGTAACCATGGAAACGAGCAGTGTATAATGTGATGGAAAAATGAATCCAGCCAGCACAGGAAGCAATATGGAGAATAACAATACATTAGTAAGTGCTTGGTATTCACTTTATGTGATAAATGCCATGCACTGAATCCCTTTAAAATGATGTTTTTTTATATGGGGACAAAAAAAACTTTTTGGAACTCGATTTGTGTATATTTGGTAAGAAAGCACTTATCATATAGGAGGCAGGGGCTTTGTTTTTTTTGACATCGACAGCCTTAAGTATGAAAGCAAACTCGGACGCGCTCGTCCTTTAGAAAGTGAAGGCGTCGTGGAGGAAGCGAGCCACTGAGATGCAGACAAAAGTCACCCGAGGTCCGACTCCACGGAGCGGCCGGACACTCATTCATTATCCGTGTATCTCAGGTGTGGAAGCCGGCCGCGCCAATGATTGAAGACAGACATTGCAGTCAGGAAGGAGTTAATACCCCCCTCCTTTCTCTAAATTTCCCCAAAACAAATGCCTGGGAAGGAGGGTGTAACTGGAACACGACCTTATACCCAAAATAACTAATCTGTCTGCTTCGAGAGCGCACAAAAAAGTTCAGATTCCTCCAGCATCGCGGTCCGTCTGTGTCCTTATAAGGCTATTATGTGAGTGAGGACTGAACCGGCAGACGCCGCACTTTACTCCATCACAGGCTCGCTCGCCCTTCACCAAACTCATCCAGGGTCACGCTCCATCCAGTTGGACCGAGTTCTGCCGCCCCCGGGCCAAACACTTCGATTTCAGATTGCCTCTGCGCGTTAACCCTTCTCACGCCTGAAATATTCATACTCGCTGTATTCTCCTGACAACTCTCCAGCTCTTCTGACAACTCTCCAGCTAAGTTCATCCAGACTTAGTTGAGTCTTAAAGGAGCTCAACTATTTCAGCAAAGAAGTTTGTTATTTTTATATATCGTAATGAAAAGCAGATATCATTTTCCAATATAATTTCTGTATGGTTTTCAAGAGCTCTGCTTGCTTTCATTCAGCCCCAATCGTTATCATCTTCTTCAGAATCTGTCCTGATGGTGTAAGATCCGTGAATGGTCAGAAATGTTTGCGTGGACAGTGACGATAGAGTTGCGCTTTATATTTCGGTCGCAGTAATCAGGCTGGGCCGGTTGTAGTGTGCACCAGAATACGGCACGTGAGCGGAGCAGCGTCTGGCGGTCGGATCAGTAAAATACAGATATGTGATAGCGGTCTGAAACAGGATGAACCTGCGCCAGCAGATGTCCACACCGACATGGCTGTGGGAGGCCTGTGTATGCGGAGAAATATGCGGAGGGCGTGCGGGCGGGAACAATGCATTCATCCCCCTGACCTTCAGTACGAGAGGTTCCCACATCACACAGCCCGGATCCGCTCACAATGCCGCATTCATCGCCCTGTAATCACCACCTCCAGCTCCGCTATAACCGAGCGTCGCCCGCGTTGCGCCCACCACTAATGCCGATTCTGCACTAGGAAAGGTCTGCAGTGTACTTTGTGTCTCAAGCCCTCTGTTTGCTGTCAGCAAATGGAAACAGGTTTGCTGCATACGTCTCCAGTCTAGGGAATCACCTCTGAACTTAAAGGGGTATTCCTATCATAGACAATGGGGGCATATCCTAGTGATATGTTGCCATTGTCTATGATGGGAATAACCCTTTAAAGGGGTTTTCCGAGGCTTTAATACTGATGACCTGTCCTCAGGATAGGTCATCAGCATCCGATCGTTGGAGGTCCGACACCCGGGGCCCCACCGATCAGCTTTCCCTAGGCCACATGATGTCACGTTAATCTGTCACATGACCTAAGCGCTGCTTAGCCCCATAGAAGTGAATGTGGCTGTGCGCAATACCAAGCACGGCCACTATACAAGGTGTGGCGCTGTGCTAAGGGAGCAAGAAGGCAGCGGCACTCACAGGATCAGCTGATCAGCGGGGGTCCCGGGTGTCGGACCCCGACCCATCAGATACTGATGGCGTATCCTGAGGATTGGTTATCAATATTAAAGTCTTGGAAAATCCTTTTAAAGCTGTCCATACATATAAAAGGGCATTTGTCAGCAGTTTTATGGTGCTCTAACTAAGCCAGTGACACATCTCCTTACCAGAATGCTGGAGCCAGCCAAAATCTTATACTGAACAGCTCCAGTGCATAATGAGGAGTCCTGAATATTCATGAGCTCATGGCTTTCCCCACCCACCTGCTGCTGATTATGTTGGAAAAAAACTGTCAATCAGATGCAGGTGGGCGGGGAGAGCCGTGAGCTCATGAATATTCGAGACTCGAAGAGTTGGATTTAAAGGTGAGGGCTGAAGAAAACTGCTGACATTCCCTTTAAATCAGTATAGCAGCCAGCACTGCTGGATAGGGGACAACTGTTGGCTCAGCGGTGGTCCGACCTCTGGGACCAGCAACGATCAGGCGAACAGTGTCCCTGCTTAGAACAATGGTTGGGCATGCGCGGCACCGCTCCGTTCAAACTCTATGGGACTGCCCGGGACAGCCGGTCACCGCACTCTGCCATACACGACAGAGGCGATCAGTGGGGGTCCCATAGGTCAGACCATAGTTATCTAAGCAGAATGACCCCTTGAGGTCGAGGAACCCAGCAATTGTTTCAGGACCAGCAGTATATGGGGGGCAGAAGAGTTGGGCATGTTGGGGCTTCTCATGGGAGGCAAGTCTCTGCCAGATAACACTTGCATGCTTGGCTGAACAGAGTGTGCATGTGGGAGCAGGAGAAAAAGCTCCTGGTTAAAGGATTCGACCAACAGATACGGAGGATGTAGGGTCCCCTTACTTCTCTGTTACTTTGTTACAATGTATCAGTCGGCACACAAGGCTTATATATTGGACTGGTAATGATGTAAATGTATAAACTGTGGATGACGGAACGCAGGGAGAGGTTACAGAGATGGCGGCTTTTATTTTTACTAGGTCTGGAAAGCCGGGCCTCCGATAAACAGGAACAGATTGTAAAAGTCTGCACGCGCTGCACTTACTTTATAAGGCGTTCTGTTTCGTTAAGATTACACAGAGCGATAGGACGGCGTCACCTGTGTACGGAGAAGCTCTGCAGCTTTCTCATATACATTGTGCAACATTTCCCCAGTTTTCAACGTCTGCTTGCTGTCAGTGAATGGAAAGCCTCATCAGACCACAAATGATATAGTATAGGTAAAGGCTTGGCTTCCAGGCCTGAGGAGAGGTTTGTGCCGCGGCCAGACGGCATTGCCTACAAGCCCTCAGTTGTGCAGTCGTTCATGTTTCCAGTCAATGACAGCAAGCAGAGATCTCTGTAGCTGCAACTCAAATCAAACTGAACATTTCTATATTTCCTAGACATAATTTTGGGTTATTTTCAGCTATAGCTGCTCGTCGGTGGAAGCATAGTGCGGTTTAGCTCGGTGCTCCCACAATGCACTGCACGCAGAACTGTAGCTGCAGCTCAGGATGTGACTGGAGTAGAAGTCACATGATGTAACGTACATGAACGTAGTCTGGCTCCTAGAAGACGTCTTCTGGAGGGGCCACAACGTCTTGAACACAATGCCCCCTTTCCTGTTATTCCCTCGGACCCTCAAGTTATAAGCAGAACATCCACAATGAAACAAAGCCTCAGCGAGTGAATTAATGACTGGGGGGGTGGGGCGGCACTTTCTCTACATAGCCACAATGACGTTGCCGCTGGACCCGCCATCACAGGATGCTCAGAGAATTTATTTCCACGGCCTATTAATAAAACAGTGGCCTAAATATACCACGTAAAAATAGTATCAGCGCCAAGGAATACGCGCCAGCGAGAAGCTTATCTGACCCCATGAATGAGCCGGGGCAGAGGGGCACAGACCCCGTCCTGATATCTCTGTGGGGCATTTCTATGCACTGGATCATGTCTGGATTCTGTATCACGATATAGCGCCCCCGGCGAGCAGGCTGTGAAAATGCGCAACACTTCATCAGTCACCTGAAGCGATTGATAACAGATAGCGGTACATGTAGACAGACTGTCAGGCGGTACAGCAGTGAGTGACGGCGGCCGGCAGCCTCCTGACTGTAACCAGGTGTTATCATCCCGTCCTCATTCCTCGCGTTGCGCAATTCCACGTCTGTTCCTTCAGTGGGGGGGGGCTTCACTTTACCACTGCTGAGAATATTCCAAGAAGCTGCTCCCCAAACCTGCGATACGACGACTCTTCTGCGTAACACGGTGCGCTTAGCCCTTCCCGCTAATCAAAGCCGAATGCGCAGCCCACTGTCCCACTTTAGACTGCGAGCTCTGCAGGGACCACGTCCGGCTGATTGCACCTCATGGATCAGTGTCCCCCTAAAAAGTCCCAGAGTTGTATTGGGGGGAGGGGATCATATTTTGGATTCCTGTACATGTCAAGTACAGCTCCAGGCGTATACGTCCGATGTAATTATGGCGCTGCCCTCAGCTGACGGAGGCCAGGAACGTGTCCTTTTGTCCTTCGTTGAGGTGTATGCATTTCTGTGTAGGGAAGGTGCTGCAAATATACATAGTGCGGTATACAATGGGAGCCTATGAGCAATGTACACCATGGCATCCACATCAGTATCATATGGTGTGAAAACTCCCCGCCATATACCGCCGCTACTACTACACTCACCCAACTTTCTACAGTATCCAAAATCTTCAGGTGTCCCGTTGTATATAACTACCTACCTACCCTCCCTAACCCCCATTTCCACTTCTGCTACTGACTGGTGCCAGCTGCTTTCCACATCCTCCGGCCCCACGGTGATGTCACACAGCCCTGCCCTAGATGTCACTGAGCTCCAGGACGTCCACTCCTCGGCCTCTTCCAACTAGGGGAGAGTAATGGATCAATTAGGCACATTGCCAGTGGGGGGGGGGGGGTATATCCGAATTTAGGAATGCTTGAGAATAAAGCCTGAGGCTTAGACTTCCCACAGACAGCGGGGGGCCACTGGGTGGGACGCTGAAGGCCTCACACTAATAAAATGATAATAGGAGCGGTGCAGAGACACGGGGAATATGGGCGCCCAAAAGTGCACGCCAGAAGAACACAGGGCGACTCCACTCTCCTTTATAGCAGTGGTTTAAAGAGCAGGCAAGGCCTTCAGTAAACAGGATACACCTTTAATTAAAGAGCCACAACAAGTCATGAAAGAGTCACAGCAGCTGGGGCTTCACATCTCCTCATTTATGGGCATCACAACACTGGTGAGTCCTCCTGAGGAGCAGTAGGGTCACGGTCATCAGTGAGTTGTCACGATACCAAAATTTTGATTCGATTTCGATACCAAGAAAAAGTATTCGATACTCGACACCATTCGATACTACGCCGAAAAAGTAAAACACAAAAAATCTGTCTGCCCCATCAGACCTCACATCAGCCCACAGTGCCCCCATCAGACCTCACATCAGCCCACCGTGCCCCCATCAGACCTCACATCAGCCCACCGTGCCCCCATCAGACCTCACATCAGCCCACCGTGCCCCCATCAGACCTCACATCAGCCCACCGTGCCCCCATCAGACCTCACATCAGCCCACTGGCCCCCATCAGACCACAGATCAGCCCACCGTGCCCCCATCAGACCTCAGATCAGCCAACCGTGCCCCCATCAGACCTCAGATCAGCCCACTGTGCCCCCATCAGACCTCACATCAGCCCACCGTGCCCCCATCAGACCTCACATCAGCCCACTGGCCCCCATCAGACCACAGATCAGCCCACCGTGCCCCCATCAGACCTCAGATCAGCCAACCGTGCCCCCATCAGACCAGCCAACCGTGCCCCCATCAGACCTCAGATCAGCCCACTGTGCCCCCATCAGACCTCACATCAGCCCACCGTGCCCCCATCAGACCTCAGATCAGACCACTGTGCCTCCATCAGACCTCAGATCAGACCACTGTGCCCCCATCAACCTTAGATTAGCCCACTGTGCCCCCATCAGACCTCAGATCAGACCACTGTGCCCCCATCAAAATAAAATAAAAAAATCCCTTACCTGTCCTGCGCCGCGGCTCAGCTCCGGCGCTCCTCTTCTTCTCTTCACGGCACTGCACTGTCACCTGATTGCGTGCAGCGTCAGGTCAGAGTGCGCGCACTACGCCCTGACGCTGTACGCAGTCAGGACAGTGCAGCGCGGGCCCGGAGAAGAAGAGGAGCGCCGGACCCGGAGCGGAGCCGTGGCGCAGGACAGGTAAGAGAATTTTTATTTTAGTTTTGCAAAATAGGAAATTCTGGTACCGAATCGATACTGGTATAAAAGCATCGATTCAGTATTGAATTATCGATACTAGAGGCAACCCTAGATCATCACAACACTGGTGAGTCCTCCTGAGAAGTAGGGTCATGGTCATCACAACACTGGTGAGTCCTCCTGAGGAGCAGTAGGGTCACGGTCATCACAACACTGGCGAGTCCTCCTGAGAAGTAGGGTCATGGTCATCACAACACTGGTGAGTCCTCCTGAGGAGCAGTAGGGTCACGGTCATCACAACCCTGGTGAGTCCTCCTGAGGAGCAGTAGGGTCACGGTCATCACAACACTGGTGAGTCCTCCTGAGGAGAAGTAGGGTCACGGTCATCACAACACTGGTGAGTCCTCCTGAGGAGCAGTAGGGTCACGGTCATCACAACACTGGTGAGTCCTCCTGAGGAGCAGTAGGGTCACGGTCATCACAACCCTGGTGAGTCCTCCTGAGGAGAAGTAGGGTCACGGTCATCACAACCCAGACAACTGCCTACAAAGCAATTGCCTGACGTCATATTTTTTTCATAAGCTTGCCTCGTTTTATCAGTGTGATTGGGCTGGAAGTAACACGAGCTTCGCCCCAGCGTTACGAGGCGGTGAAAGCCGATAAGCTTAAGGGCAGATGAAAGGCTTTTCTACGCGGGCGAGCGTCTACGGCCACGTTTAACTCTTGGGACGTCATGACCCGGAGCGTGGAGCCTGCCCATAACAGGAGGATTTGCTGCAATTTGCCCAAGAATGGCCGGGAAGTGGTTCAAAGAGGCTTTTTTTTTTTTGAGGACTTTGCGGGGAGCGATTTTCCACTGTAATTACACACGGCAGCTACCAGAGGAGTCTGACACTCTCAGACGCAGGCGAGGAACAGCTGTTTCTGCTACCAGGACCAGATGGAGCTGGAGGAACCACATCAGGACTTAACCCTCGCAGGGGCTGAACAGTCCCCCTAAACTCCACTGAACCTTGATCTGGTCAGATGTTGCTTCCTACCCGCCAAAACTTGCATCCTTAGCACGGCAAAGCATGCATGTGTTCTCAGCAGAGAGGGCGGAATAAGCTGCTGCCAGACTCTCCTGGTGTCAGATTATCTCCGTGAGAACAGATCGCTCGTCACTGGTAGAAATCTGTCCGTGTAAAAATACCCCAACAGTGAGCCCCCCATGTACTCCACCCTCAGTGCGGAGCAGGTTCATGCAGATTGCCAGCTATAGCGGTCCCTGCCCAGTATGTGATCGCCGGCCTTGGCCGGGAATTATTATGGCGGCCATCAGCCAAGGAAGGAACGGACCCAAGAAAAGGCTGAATAGGATTTATAACCAACTTGACGGAAAAGAAGGACGATGGCTCCAGAGCGTTACTGGCAAATGGTTGTGAAATGGAAAGTCCGAGTACAATCATCGAGATGTGCCAATCTCTGCGCCAAGGGGCATGATGGAGTGTCACAGGCCTTACAGTAATGAAATCATCGGGGCAGGTCTGTCCTGCTCGCCCACAGCTCCTTGTGACTTCTGTCCTGCAGCCACCACTAGGGGGAGCTTACTACAGCATACTGGTTTATTATCACCGTTCAATCTATAATCAGTATGCACTCAGCTCCCCCTAGTGGTGAGTACAGATAGACTTTTTTTCCAGTTTAACTGTAGACCAGAAAAATAGAGCTCCAGCCCAACACAAATTGAACTAAGTAGACCTAAATAGGACATGCTGTTAAAGGGGTTGTGCAAGAAAGTGGGGGGGTTGTCACCCACTCGTCCGGACCAGTAAAGAAAAGAGGACTTACCTCTTTCTCCTGCAGGCCTGCGATGATTCGCGGAGCTCCCTCCGTGTCAATATTCGGTTTGACATTGCCACAGCCAATCACTGGCTTCCCTTTGTGTCATGTGACAATTTGTCAGGACGTAAGGGGAGCCGGTCACTGCCGCGGCCAGTCGTTGGCTGTGGCAATGTCAAACCAAATGTTGACATGGATGAAGCTCAGTGGGGCATTGCAGGTAAGTCCTCCTATCTTTATACCCCCCCCCCCCCGACTGAAAGGGAATGGGGGGGGGGGGTTTGGATTTGCCTAAAACCCCACCCACAATCTTCCACAACCCTTTAAGTTGAAGATTCATGGATTTGCTGCAGCAAGCCCATAGAAATCTGCAGAGATTTTGTTCCGTGGGTCATCTTGTGCCGCCCTACAGGAATGAAGACCTATAAATGAAGGCAGCAGCATCCTGGGGGCGACGCCATTTATTCTATTTATATGTAGTCTGTGTGTTCATTTAACCATTCAGGGATGGATCCCCTCCCCCATACTTCCTGGAGACACAACGCAGGGTCCATGGGAAGCAGAAGAGACCACTGTTATCCCAGTGAGTGAGACAAATGATCCCACGATGCACGGGCCTGGGGGGGTTATAGGAGAAGGGGCCGGAGGACACAGGGGCGTCAGGTTGTAAATGTCGCTGCCCAAACCTGACTGTAATAAGCATGAACTGCACCCTGTGGCACCAGGAAATACCAGGCCAAGAGCGGCAGGAGTCCAAAGTCCTCTGGCAGCGCCGCTTATCTCCAGAAAACTCCCATGATAAACACACAGAGACCCGCAGAGAACTCAGACATTCCCAACTTATGACAGAGACTGTCACCTCCTAATGAACAGAAACCAAGATGATAAAGAGAGCAACCACCGGAGGTCACCGGCATCAAAACCTACAACCGCACCTAATCAGCCACGTGTAGACACAGCACAAGGAACGTGTCACCAATCTACCGCCTGCTCAACCCACATTCTTCTGCACAGGGAGCAGTGTTATAGTAGTTATATTCTTGTACATAGGAGCAGTATTATAGTAGTTATATTCTTGTACATAGGAGCAGTATTATAGTAGTTATATTCTTGTACATAGGAGCAGTATTATAGTAGTTCTATTCTCGTACATAGGAGCAGTATTATAGTAGTTATATTCTTATACATAGGAGCAGTATTATAGTAGTTATATTCTTATACATAGGAGCAGTATTATAGTAGTTATATTCTTGTACATAGGACTAGTATTATAGTAGTTATATTCTTGTACATAGGAGCAGTATTATAGTAGTTATATTCTTGTACATAGGAGCAGTATTATAGTAGTTATATTCTTGTACATAGGAGCAGTATTATAGTAGTTATATTCTCGTACATAGGAGCAGTATTATAGTAGTTATATTCTTGTACATAGGAGCAGTATTATAGTAGTTATATTCTTGTACATAGGACTAGTATTATAGTAGTTATATTCTTGTACATAGGACTAGTATTATAGTAGTTATATTCTCGTACATAGGAGCAGTATTATAGTAGTTATATTCTCGTACATAGGAGCAGTATTATAGTAGTTATATTCTTGTACATAAGAGCAGTATTATAGTAGTTATATTCTCGTACATAGGAGCAGTATTATAGTAGTTCTATTCTTGTACATAGGAGCAGTATTATAGTAGTTATATTCTTGTACATAGGAGCAGTATTATAGTAGTTATATTCTTGTACATAGGAGCAGTATTATAGTAGTTATATTCTTGTACATAGGAATAGTATTATAGTAGTTATATTCTTGTACATAGGAGCAGTATTATAGTAGTTATATTCTTGTACATAGGAGCAGTATTATAGTAGTTATATTCTTGTACATAGGAGCAGTATTATAGTAGTTATATTCTTGTACATAGGAGCAGTATTATAGTAGTTATATTCTTGTACATAGGAGCAGTATTATAGTAGTTATATTCTTGTACATAGGAGCAGTATTATAGTAGTTATATTCTTGTACATAGGAGCAGTATTATAGTAGTTATATTCTTGTACATAGGAGCAGTATTATAGTAGTTATATTCTTGTACATAGGAGCAGTATTATAGCAGTTATATTCTTGTACATAGGAGCAGTATTATAGTAGTTATATTCTTGTACATAGGAGCAGTATTATAGTAGTTATATTTGTACAAGGCAGTTATAGTAGTTATATTCTTGTACATAGGAGCAGTATTATAGTAGTTATATTCTTGTACATAGGAGCAGTATTATAGTAGTTATATTCTTGTACATAGGAGGCAGTATTATAGTAGTTATATTCTTGTACATAGGAGCAGTATTATAGTAGTTATATTCTTGTACATAGGAGCAGTATTATAGTAGTTATATTCTTGTACATAGGAGCAGTATTATAGTAGTTATATTCTTGTACATAGGAGGCAGTATTATAGGTAGTTTATATTCTTGTACATAGGAGCAGTATTATAGTAGTTATATTCTTGTACATAGGAGCAGTATTATAGTAGTTATATTCTTGTACATAGGAGCAGTATTATAGTAGTTATATTCTTGTACATAGGAGCAGTATTATAGTAGTTATATTCTTGTACATAGGAGTAGTATTATAGTAGTTATATTCTTGTACATAGGAGCAGTATTATAGTAGTTATATTCTTGTACATAGAAGCAGTATTATAGTAGTTATATTCTTGTACATAGGAGGCAGTATTATAGTAGTTATATTCTTGTACATAGGAGCAGTATTATAGTAGTTATATTCTTGTACATAGGAGGCAGTATTATATTAGTTATATTCTTGTACATAGGAGCAGTATTATAGTAGTAATATTCTTATACATAGGAGCAGTATTATAGCAGTAATATTCTAGTCCATGGGGGCCAGAATACAGATGTCACAGGTTCGGCATAGTAACAGGATTGCAGTGCCCGGATAGACTGGCATGCACTGGGAGATTAGGTAAGGTTACACCAGGGCTGTGAATGTGTCTGCTCTGTCTAAACAGCACTCTGAACTAGATTAGAGGAGGATGAGCCTGGGGCCACAACAAAGGTCTCTTACATGCCATTTCTGTCGGGTTATTTGGACAGGCAGCCATTATTTCCGCAGCGCAGTAGCTTCTATATCAACAACAAGTTATTAAGCCGTCTGAGCGCTGACGCTATAACAGGGATGAACACTCATAATTGCTGGTTGTTTGTTTCCTTAATCAAAGCAAGTGTACGTGCGGAGTCACCTTAACTGATCTTTAAGGAGCTCCCCTCTCATTTACTTGCCATGTACTTGGGAGAAGCAGAAGTCAGTGAACCCTAATTTATGGATAACGACTAGTGCTGCGCTAGATAGGAAAAATATTGTTTGCGGCTCCGTCTGAATGAGCGCATTGTCCCCAGACACTGGCACCGCAGGGGGGTAATTGTCACCGAGACGCTCACAGTGATCTGTGGGACCCCAATACACTGCACAGGCAGCGCCATTCTTAGAGGGCCATGAATAGAATGCTAGAACTACAGTAAACACTGACACAGGCAGGACATAATAATTTAGGGTCTGTGCCTACAACTCAGAGAGGTAAGGAGCTGGTAATGCTGTGCTGAATTGTTTTGGGGTTCTTCTTGCCCCCATAGACGTGCGGAGCGGGTCACTGGTGCCCGGTATTACGGTTTGTTACCTGCCCTTGGTTGCTCGGATACACGGAGGATATTACAGGGCATCGCTGTGCACAGCAACGCAAATCATTAATCATTTAGACACGTTTGTCAACCCCTGGTGCAGCGTTCCCGGCTGGTATAGTATTCTCAGCAGCGGGGGAGGGGAGCTGGCAAGGTTCGCAGCTCCCTTTTGTGACCTCGGTTCCCGCAGATTGGAGACGAGCGGGAATATTTTTTTTTTTGTTTTCACCCCTTTTTAATTATTTCTGTGTGGCCGACACATTTTTGGGTGGCTGGCGCCTGTAGACAGATGCCGCCACTCAGGTAGAACACGGGGCCTGAGGAATGCACATTATGCGCTGGCTGCGGCACGTAGCGACACGCTTCTCTATCCACCGTATCCGCCGCAGACAATAAAACTGCTCATGTACAGGCTTAACCCCTTCACAGCCAGGTCGAGAGCTGTCACGAACCGTGGAAAGTGCGTTTCCCTTTAAAGAAACAAATATGTCCAGAAAATACAAAAAAAATGTAATATTGTGTTCTGCCGTTTTCTAGGGCACCGGATGGCGGGCGACAACCACTGACAGCTTTCATTACAATGGCCACAGTGCGGTATCACCCAGCACTTGGTCATTGGCACTGGCACCGACATGTCCCAAGACCACCAATCCGGGCACCGACATGTCCCAAGACCACCAATCCGGGCACCGACATGTCCCAAGACCACCAATCCGGGCACCGACATGTCCCAAGACCACCAATCCGGGCACCGACATGTCCCAAGACCACCAATCCGGGCACCGACATGTCCCAAGACCACCAATCCGGGCACCGACATGTCCCAAGACCACCAATCCTGGCACCGACATGTCCCAAGACCACCGATCCGGGCACCGACATGTCCCAAGACCACCAATCCGGGCACCGACATGTCCCTATACCACCAATCCAGGCACCGACATGTCCCAAGACCACCAATCCTGGCACCGACATGTCCCAAGACCACCAATCCTGGCACCGACATGTCCCAAGACCCATCTGGCCCATCCACCAATCCTGGCACCGACATGTCCCAAGACCACCAATCCTGGCACCGACATGTCCCAAGACCACCAATCCTGGCACCGACATGTCCCAAGACCACCAATCCTGGCACCGACATGTCCCAAGACCACCAATCCTGGCACCGACATGTCCCAAGACCACCAATCCTGGCACCGACATGTCCCAAGACCACCAATCCTGGCACCGACATGTCCCAAGACCACCAATCCGGCACCGACATGTCCCAAGACCACCAATCCGGGCACCGACATGTCCCAAGACCACCAATCCGGGCACCGACATGTCCCAAGACCACCAATCCGGGCACCGACATGTCCCAAGACCACCAATCCGGGCACCGACATGTCCCAAGACCACCAATCCGGGCACCGACATGTCCCAAGACCACCAATCCGGGCACCGACATGTCCCAAGACCCACCAATCCGGGCACCGACATGTCCCAAGACCACCAATCCGGGCACCGACATGTCCCAAGACCACCAATCCGGGCACCGACATGTCCCTAGACCACCAATCCGGGCACCGACATGTCCCTAGACCACCAATCCGGGCACCGACATGTCCCAAGACCACCAATCCGGGCACCGACATGTCCCAAGACCACCAATCCTGGCACCAACTTATCCCAGACCACTAATCCAGGCACCAGTGAGTCCAGTCCATATTGTGTATATAGGTCAGAGAATTTCCAGCACGGTGTTTGTGTCACTAGTGCCAGGTTGTAGAGCCTGGAGAGGAGCGGTGAGCGGGCGCTCTACATGATGGATCGGGGGTAGTAAAACATTAATGAACGCTGCTTTCCTTGCATCCTCTGCTCGGCTCAGAGCAATCGGTTGAAGACATTGAGACTGTGACTACATAGAGGGCTGTGCACTAGAGAATGCTGGGGGTTATAGTCCTGCAGCGGCAGACATCTAGGACATGTCTGTAGGTGTAAGAGCTGAGTCTGGGCTTCGTCTTCTATCCTGAGGCACAACTGAAATTCAGTCACAACATAACGTTACTGCTGAAATATTTCACCATCTGTCAGGAGGATATAGCGGTGGGGAGATGTGCACGTGTCGTCAATGGAGAGCCTCTACTAAATAAGGGGTGCAGGAGACCAGGCCGAAAGCAGAAATCACCTGTGCTGCCATACACAGCAGATGAATGTGGACTGAACCTGGCTGACCATCTGCTGCCTGACTCAATGGCTAAATTTCAAGGGAAGAAAGGGTCAGGCATGTTGGATTTCACCATGCCTTATCCTTCTGTTCTCAAGAGAGATAAGACACCACCAGAGGTGCCACGCAGCGGCTTCATCTCCTTGACTATTGACGGTATATGGCCATACACATTAGATGTATGTTGGTCAATGCGCCGATTTTGGTCAGGATCAGTCGACCACCTAATGTGTATGGGAGCCTAACGATGGATCGGGCAGTTGGATTTCAGCATGCCCAATCCTTATGTTCTCAAGCATGACAAGTGGTGACGGTAGCGGCCTTCTCCCATTCATACATGTCTGGTAAAGCCGAGCATGCATGTCTGGAGGAACGGGAGAGATCGCCGTCCGGTGAATGCTCATTGGCCGACTTCTATAAAGGGATTACAGGTGAGGACTCTCGAAACGTCCTGCAGTTTTCCTACCTGTGTTGCCATTCTTCACCGGTTTCAGACTCTGCTTGCCAATAGTGAATGGGAACTTGTTTACATCCAGAAGTTATAAAAAAAACACAACCATCTCACCGCTGAGGGTTTGTTACACTTGTATCCAGTCTAAATCCTCTGTGAGGTAAAACTCCCTCCCGTCCTGATACATTTTCCCTGCACTGATACATTGTACCGGACTGTAGAGCTGACGGCTGCTTTGTCTGGATGCAACTGTAACAAACCCTCAGCTCAGGATGGACATTCAGCCTCTGAAGGTCAATAAGAATGTTCCCAATCACTGACAGCAAGCTGAGGTATTGAAAATGGTGAAAAAACGGAAACAAAAGTCTTTTAGAAAGCGGCATGGGATCTGACTGCACATGAACACAGCTCTAGAGAGCGCTCACAGGTGATTCTCACAGGCGCCGAGTGGAACAATCACCAGAATAGAGAAGAAAAGAAGACAACAAGATGATGACACCCACAATGCCGCCCCTATAATAATACCGCAACAACGTGCAGCCTAAACCTGATCCTCCGGCTCCTCCTGAGGTTTACTCAGTGGCCACGTTCCCTAGATGCCATAAATAACAGAAAACCCGACATCCCGCTGAGTCCTCGGGCAACAAGACCTGAGGGGACAGGGGAACCAGGGAATGGGGGGTAGTGGGTACTTACCATCTCGTCCAGGGCGTACCGCAGCAGGCCGTGTTCGTACAGGATGAAGAATCGCCGCTGCCATTTCTGTGTAAAGAAGAGGAACGGATTAGAACAAGAAATACAAACCCAGCGCCGACAGCGAAAACGTAAGTGGCCCGTTCATCCGTACAGAGCGTGCAAGCATCATGTGATCACGCCAGAACCGGTGAATACCATCTATTGCTCCCTGTTTTAGCCATGTTACACTGGCAAGGAGCGGTAACTCCTGTGTCCTTCGATGGGATGAGTGACAGATGTCTGGAAGGCTGGAGCTAATGGCGATACTGGCCGTAACACATGCTGCGTAGGGATGCCACATCTCAACAGAATCTAAGTCCATGGGGTCACGTTGCGACCTGCCAGTAACCGATTTCCGGCGAGTCTTGTGCCTCGTTGACTACTTGCCGGTCACAACACGACCCCATTCACCTTCATTCTGTTCAGTGTAACATCACCATGCTGATGTGTTTGTCTACACAACGTGACATGAAAGGGTTACAATACGCTGACCTGGTGATAAGTGTTTGGGGGTCAGTGGGGGGCGCCTGAGGTGGTATTTTTCCCAGACCGCAGGAGGGTGCACTCATGGCACAAGTAGGTGAGAAGGAAAGGGGTACAGCGGGCGCCATAGTCCTGAGGTCATAATGCAGCTTTCCCGGGCACTGCGGACCACAATGTGCTGTCCGCGGCACGGGTCCAGTCGGCATACGTTCTTGTGCATGAGCCTTTAGGCCTTCATGGCTGCCCCCAATACTGACAGCACGCCCCGCAGGAAGGCGCAGCCACCCCAGTACTGACAGCACGCCCTGCAGGAAGGCGCAGTCGCCCCAGTACTGACAGCATGCCCCGCAGGAAGGCGCAGCCGCCCCAGTACTGACAGCACGCCCCGCAGGAGGGCGCAGCCGCCCCAGTACTGACAGCACGCCCCGCAGGAGGGCGCAGCCGCCCCAGTACTGACAGCACGCCCCGCAGGCGGGCGCAGCCGCCCCAGTACTGACAGCACGCCCCGCAGGAAGGCGCAGCCACCCCAGTACTGACAGCACGCCCTGCAGGAAGGCGCAGTCGCCCCAGTACTGACAGCACGCCCTGCAGGAAGGCGCAGCCGCCCCAGTACTGAAAGCACGCCCCGCAGGAAGGCGCAGCCGCCCCAGTACTGACAGCACGCCCCGCAGGAAGGCGCAGCCACCCCAGTACTGACAGCACGCCCTGCAGGAAGGCGCAGTCGCCCCAGTACTGACAGCACGCCCCGCAGGAAGGCGCCGCCGCCCCAGTACTGACAGCACGCCCCGCAGGAAGGCGCAGCTGCCCCAGTACGGCTGTCATCTTGAGGCTGAGCAGATGAGGGAGAAGCAGACGCCGGGATGGTTAATAACACATCAGCAGCGCCCGCCTGGCAGGAGGCAGCGCCATTCATCACCTGGATATTACTGCCAAGTAGGAAATGTCTCCGAGTGCGAGGATGTCAGACGGGGCCACGCACGTACCTAGAATACAGGGGCCAGTAACAACGATGTGTGATGAGACAGGGACAGATACGAGGGGCCAGGAACTGACACCTGAAAAGTCCCCTAAATCTTACACAGGGGACACGTCCCTCCCTCTGAGTTCATTGTGTGCCAACTACTGCCCTCTGTTATCAGCCATTTTCTCCTCAGTTACGAGGTACATAGCGCCTCACGCCTCGCTGCCGATGAGCCCCTCGTCTACGTGCGAGGCCGGATAATGATTTGCACAAATGCAGATCCCCGACAGTCGGAAAGAGCGAGGGAGAGAAAATGCTGCCGACTGTAAATGCGATTGACTGACCTATATTATTCTTGGAAGGTCGACAGTTTCCCTAGCATAACCCCATTTTGCCTGAGGGGGAGGGGGCGCAGCGAGCGGTTTAACCCTACGCGGTCCCGGGCTCTATGTCACCCCTCTGGGCGCTCGCCCTCGCTGGCTGCTCTTTTGATGCCCATGTAAGGCTGCATTATCCAGGAGGCAAATTCTGCTCCAATAAACTTCAGCTTCTACTTTTTTCAGTGTTGAGGGAGGGAAGCGGAGCGAGCAGCGGGGGAGGGGAGCGAGGATCACCTGGTCACAGCCTCGTCCTGAAATCTGTCCCCGAGGAACGTCCGTCCGGACATATCCATGCAGGAGCAGAAGCCTCGTGTGAAGTATTAGGGGCGCTCGGTGGTCACATCTGGAGCGGAGGTCCTTGCCGTCACCATTGATGTCTCCCCACTAATCCATGGTCTGTGCTGGAGGACACACTAGACAGAACCTGAATGGTCATGGTATAAAGGGGAGCTCTGCTCGGTACAATCCCTACTCATTGCTTTAACAATAAGCTGATCACAAATTCTCCCCCATGGGATCCCCAGTGATCAGCTGTAATCCGGGGAAACCTGCCAGTAAGTATTAACTATCCCTGCAGCGCCTCCGCAGGAGAGACTAAGTATTACACAGTGACCATTCAGATCAATGGGCTGTCTGTGTAATGGAGGACAGGACGGGTCCTCCAGAGTGAGAGGCTCCGGATGTAACCGCTCTCAACTAGGACAAGAGGTGAAGGTCCAGAACAGGAGACCGCCTCTAGATTCTCTAAGCTGGACAACCTCCTTAGGGCTTTCTGGTCCAACCCAGCACCTTATACATACAGGGACACCGGTCCTGCTGACAGGGACTGTCCTCACAGGCTGCAGACACCGACATATACCGTACTGAGGTACAGAAAGAGCACAGTCAGCACCACACTGACACACATCAATCTCCTTAAAGTAGAAGGCCTTGCAACTTCCATTTTCAAGATACCTGCTTGCTGTCAGTGAATCGTATTTCCTAGCAGGAGCTAAAAACACATGCAGACCTAAAGCTGACCGTGCACACTCGACACTTGTAGAACGACCGCACACATTTGGCTGAGCATGCATGTGTTCTGAATGAGAAGAGGTGAGTTCAGTCTCTGGCAGCAGCTAATCAGCCCATCTCAGGGGTCGGCAACCTCCGGCACTCCAGCTGCTGTGAAACTACAACTCCCAGCATGCACACTTGCTCAGCTGCTCTTGTAACTCCCAAAGAAGTGAAAGGAGGATTCTGGGAGTTGTAGTTTCAGAACAGCTGACGTGCCAGAGGCTGCTGATCCCTGCGGTCTACTGTTTTTGATGGGGGTCTGTCCATTGGGCCCCCCACCAATCATGAAAATGGGGATCCTGTACCCCCGTCCTTATGAAGCAGGTGGTCGTGTATACGCTCTGCCACTTCCCTCATTCTCCATTGGACTATTGGAAATAGCAAAGTATAGACAGACCCTCAGAAGTCGTCAGACCCCCACCCATCATTTAGTTAATTTAAGGTAACCAGAGTTACCCGTTCAGTACTCTGCGCAGCACCATTCTCCCTCCTGCGCTGATGGTTTGTTACAATGTATCAGCGCTGGTAAAGCGTATCAGACTGCTGAGCTCACAGAGGGTTTGTCTAGACTGGACGCAACTGTAACAGACTGTCAGCTGCTAAAAGTATCAAGTCCGGACAGGTTTTCTGCCTCCGGACGTCAATGAGAGTGTCACCGTTCACTGACAGCAAGTAATGAGCTTGGAAAAGACGAGGAAATAAAACACAAGGAGGGAAATTTATCAAAAGTGGTGGAAATGAAAAACGACAACTAACACTGGTTCTATTCACTGACAACAAACAGAGATCTTGAAAATGGTGAGGAATTGAAAAGCCAAATTTACTAGAAAGTTGCAGAACTTTGATACACACCGATTAAACTTTACTTACGAGAAGCTGTGTTCCCATCTCAGACCTTGACGGCATACCTCTAGGACGGGGGCCAGCGACCTTCGGCACTCCGGCTGTCGTGAAACTACTATTCCCAGCATGCTCCACTCATTTCCATGACAAGAGCATAGGAGGTATGCATGCTGGGAGTTGTAGTTTCACAACAGCTCTAGGATATGCCACCTCTGACACCTTCTCCTATCTCCAGAAAAGGCCCCTGAAAGTGAAGGAGAGCAAAACCCACATTCATGACCACCGTTCCATTTAGGGCTATGGGAATAGCCGAATCGGCGCTCAGCTATTTTTGGTACTCCCATAGCGGTGAATGGAGGATGGACGCGCTTGCTCGGCGCCCTTTTCTTCACTTTTGTCTGTTCTGGAAATAGGAGCAGGTCCTAGAGGTGGGACCCGCACCTATCTGCCACTGGTGGCATACCCTCGCGATAAGCCATCAGTATCTGAGATAGGAATACCGTCTTAAAGGGCTTCTGTCATCAGGAACATGGTTATTCGCCTGGCTGACTTTAGACATGTGCTAATGTCACCTGGAGCTAACAGTCTTTGTCCCTTCTTTCTATGAACCTCTGTTTTTGTGAAAAATGAACTTTTATTTTATGCAAATGAGTCTCTAGGAGCAATGGGGGTGTTGCCCCTGCTCCTAGAGGCTCCGTTTCCCCTCCTCTGGCCACGCCCTCAGGGCTAGGCAGGATGATGTGAACACTGCCTGGCCCTGTCAATCAACATGACGAGGGCATGGCCAGAGGAGGGAGAACGGAGCTTCTAGGAGCAGGGGCAACACCCCCATTGCTCCTAGAGACTCATTTGCATAAAATAAAAGTTCATTTTTCACAAAAACAGAGGCTCATAGAAAGAGGGGACAAAGACTGTTCGCTCCAGGTGACATTAGCACATGTCTAAAGTCATCCAGTTTAATAACCATGTTCCGGATGACACATTGGGGCAGATTTACTAAACCTGTTAGATGGCGTCAATTTAGGGGGGAGGGGAGGCTGGATGAGAGGTCTGTAGATACTATAACAACTATTGGTCGGCTCAGGTTGAGATGAAGTATATGCCTCAAGTGTCATGCTCAGTAAGCCACGCCCCTTGGTAAATCATGCTCCATTGTCCGGAATTAGATGCGCCAAATAATGGCAGTTTACACCGACATTATTAAATGTGTGACATCACCCTCGAATACTTGAAGACCACCAGTGTCCTAAATTGCATTAAGTCGTATCAAAGTTCCCGAAATCCGCTCTTAACCCCCCCTCGAAGTGATATTACATTGACGTCTTTGCAGCCGGGGACCTCCCCTCCCCCACGGCCGCACTTTCTTCCTTATAAGAGAATATTCTCTTCTGCTCGTATAGGCCGCGCTTCTTTTATTAAACCTTAATCAGGAGGCAAAGTCTCTCATATTCGGCAGCTATTTTTGGGAATGACACAAGCTTCACACTACGTGGTCGGAAGATTAAGTTAGAGATAAACGAAAAATCGCAGCATTTAACTCCCGCAGCGCCGGAGAAGTCCCTGGCTGGAAAAAACGACACGTCCACTCTCGAGTTATGTCGGTTTGGCTCCCGCGCCCGTTGGATGCCGTCAAATCCCCAAATTATCGAGTCTTCCATGGGTTAACTGTCTATATTTAATCTGCTATTAAGCGATGAGATCAGAGACAGGAAAAACACGAGGCTGGACGCGATGGGATACTTCTCCGACCAGCGGCTCCAATGGGAAAAGCGGGGAAGGAATTAACCCTTACTCAATTGGAAGCAGATGTTCCAGCACAAGGTTCTCACACTAGAAGAAACCCCAACAGGAAGGGCAGAGATAATGGACTTAATCTTCACAAAAATCTGATTACTAAATCGGGCTGAGATGGTGAGACTGCAGCTTTCTCTGCTGACAGTGACAGCTTACAGCTAAACAGATGTCTGACACTGGTTGCTATGGATACTATACCTTTAAGTTGTTAGGCTATGGGTCCCTAGCAACAAGACTGTCTCTGGTTTATACTGGTCTTCAGCTCGAGGGGAAATTGCCATGGAACTGAGGGGACAAATAGGAGGTTTGACAGGAATTACCTCTGTCCTTTCTCTCTCAGGTCATACCCTTTAGATATTGGTCGGCCAAATGCTCGTTTGGCTGACTGCCATCTTTCCCAACTCCTCCGTCTCCCCTCCTATACACATTCATGCTGGGCTCAGCCGAGTGTGCATGTGGAAGCTGCAGCTGGGCACCTTTGGTGTCCACTTATCTCCTTGAGAACAAAAGGATCGGGCAAGTAGAAATCGACCGCCCGATCCTTATATCCTGCCATCAGGAGTGGGGGGATTCACCTGATCTATGTGTGTGGCCAGCTGTAGGGTCGTAGTAATCAGATTTTTATAAAAATCCAGATGGATCAATCTCTTTAGACTTGAATTTCCCTTAAAAACTGAGACACACTGACAAAGGCTGACTCTTAACCCCTTATTAAAGAGGAATTCCGATTATGGTGTATCGCTAGGATTGGAGGGGTTCCAACTGTAAGGTCTGCGCCCTTAAAGGGTTATTGCCATCTTAGACAATGGGGACATATCGCTAGGATATGCCCCCATTGTCACACCGCTGGGACCCAGACCTATATCGAGAACGGAGCCCCAAAAGTGAAGGAGGGAGCACTGCGCATGCGCAGCCGCCCTCCACTCATTTCTATGGGGCTGACGAAAATAGCCGATTGTGGCTTGGCTATTTCCGTCGGCTACATAGAAATGAATGGGAGCGGTGGCCGCGCATGCACGGTACACTCCCATTCATTTCTATGGGAGCTGTGCCTGGTGGTGGCCGGACCCCGGGAAATCTGAGGTCCTCCAGCCACAGCGCTCCCCCCTCCGTATGCCCCCATTTTCTAAGTTGGGAATACCCCTTTAAATAAGGAGAAGCTTGTTAACGGTCTGGCAGAAAGGCCAGCAGACCAGACCGCGGTCACATGCATTTTCAAGCATTGCATTTTTGCGTCAGAGTCTTTCTTACCCGGGATCTGTGCATTGGATTGTCAAAGTCGGTGCCCTCTGGCGCAAGGAGAAGCCATCCTCCGTAAATGGGCTTGGCCTGAAACACACAGAAGAAATTAAATTATAAGATCATTCAGTTACTGAGGTCGACGACAGACAAAGCATCAGACGAGCAAATGAGCAGTGAAACCCCAGCGACCCCCTACTATGTCATATCTGGACCGGGGAAAGCTGGGTGACAACCATCACTCCGGATAGTGTTAACACCTGTATATACACACATGGAATGGCGGGCTGTTCTGCGCAGCGTCTGTCTGCGCCTGCTCTGGATCAGAGGTGACAGAAGCCCCTAACACGAGCCAGCCGGTGACAGGGAGACAAAGGCCAGCGGGAGCTGCCGGGGTGAATTTACACTCGACAGGAAGATCTGCCACGGTGATCCTGAGCAGCAGCCGCACATGTTCTGTGCTAAGTAACACCGCCGACGACGCCATGTTTTCCGGGAGCGCGGTACAGATTTCGCCAGTCACCTGTTCAGGAGAAGTATGGTAATACCCTGAGCCGGCTCCTCTGACCCAGCAGCTACTTTGGGGGGTCCGGCCCAGCACCACATGACTATATAAGGGATGGGTGCACGGAACGTAAACAGTTTACTTAAACAGGTCCCGACACCGCGGCGAGAGCGGCTCGCTGACATCGCCCAGACATCACACAGACCCCCAATGTTTTGGGCTAAGTTGAGGTTAGCGGCAGCTGAAGGATGAAGGAGGAATCTCCACTCATCGTGTGATGGATCGGTGGACGGAAATTACACACATTTCTAGAGGTGCGTCCGTGAAATATGCAGATCCCAACGCCAAGAATTAGCATTGTCATACAGAGCCAAAAAAAAAATTAAAAAAAAAAATAAAAAAATCACAGGGAAAAAAAAAAGTTGCCACTTAAAGTTGCCCTCCAGCAAGTAATTACGTGTTTTATTTTTCACCTTTGTGGACATTTCAGTAGTTTGTGTGTTATATCTCCACTGTATTTAGGTCTTTGCGCCATTTTCGTGAAATTGTCACTAAGTGTTGTACAAGGCACACTTAATAATAACGTGAGCAGATCGGACGCTCGCCTCCTTCCCCAGGACCGGACGGATCCCTCCACCTCTTTGATATCAGGCCTCCTTGAAGGCCCTCGGGGGCCCTTTGTATCGGCTCCTTTACCCGTGTCTCCAGTTACCTAACCCTGGACGCTCCGCAGGTGACGTGTGGGTATCAGGCTCGGCGACCACAGCGGCACATTGTAACGTAGGACACAATGGAGGCTGCCGTGTTCTGATATTACATTCCTGTGAACGCTGCAGATCGGCGAGGCCGAAGTAACAGCATAGAGGGGGCCTGTGCACGCGTCTGAAAATTACAACAGTTTGTGTTTTATTTCCTCAGCTTTTCCCAAGATCTCCACTTGCTGTCAGTGAACGAGAACATTCTCACTTGCCTCCAGAGGCAGAAGACCTGTACGGACCTAAAACCTCCCACAGCCGATGGGCCTAAAACGTATGCCTCAATACCTACCTGTCCCTGTAATCCAGATGCAAGTTTTTATGCTGCAATGACAGCAAAATTGTGCTAAAAATGTGCATTTATTCCCAAAAAACTGTTGGGGTTTTGCATACAGAATAAATCAATCCCCTGCACTAATCAGAGGTTTACTGTCCTGAACGTTTCATACATGGCGCTCACCGTGCACGCTATGTTTATTAGAGGCGTGAAATGCTCCATTAACCTTGTGAGCGATTTCATATTCGCTTTATTACAGCACGCTCATCACTCCTACAAGCTCCGTCATAAAAACCATCAGCAGAGCACCGATATATCACAACGTCACAGTATTTACCCCGAAACCTTAAATATTCTACATTTTTCAAACCAGCCCCTGGATCTGAATATTTTTGTAATTGCATGTAATTAAAAATTTATTATAGCCGCTGAGCTATTCAATGAAATGTATCTGTATAGCGCCACCTGCTGTTTGTTCTTTTCCTTATTATGTCCAACTCAGTGAGGTGGTCGCACATGCTCAGTTTAAATCCTCACTTGTCACCAGCCATATCTTCTGTTAGAAACTGTGGAAGTTACAGGGAAAGAGCTGCGGCAGAAATTAAACGCCCACTGAGTTGTGATAGGGAGAAGACTGCAGCATAAAGTGCACACCCCCTGAGCTGTGATAGGGAGAAGACTGCAGCATAAAGTGCACACCCCCTGAGCTGTGATAGGGAGAGGACTGCAGCATAAAGTGCATACCCCCTGAGCTGTGATAGGGAGAGGACTGCAGCATAAAGTGCACACCCCCTGAGCTGTAATAGGGAGAGGACTGCAGCATAAAGTGCACACCCCCTGAGCTGTGATAGGGAGAGGAATGCAGCATAAAGTGCACACCCCCTGAGCTGTGATAGGGAGAGGACTGCAGCATAAAGTGCACACCCCCTGAGCTGTGATAGGGAGAGGAATGCAGCATAAAGTGCACACCCCCTGAGCTGTGATAGGGAGAGGACTGCAGCATAAAGTGCACACCCCCTGAGCTGTGATAGGGAGAGAGCTGAAGCAGAATGGACATGCCCCTGAGCTGAGCTCATTAAAAATTACTGGATATCCCCTTTAATGGGAATCTACGCAATTTTTTCCCCCGACACAAAGCGGAAATTCGGACGCATTAGTAAGCGGGGATCTTACAATGGTGAAAAAAATGATAATAAAGCAGAATTCACCAATTCAACTTACACCGCCCCTCCAGGACCGGTTGGTGTCCTCTAGACACCCAGGAAATTACCACTCCGCCAATCAGTGGGCGCTTTGTCAGTGACTGGAGTAATATGTGAGTACAGTACAATAGACCCGCAGTCAGATAGGAACTGACTGTAATGCAGGGAGTTCGGGTCAGAGGAGCCATTGTTGGCCCAGGAGATGTGGTCGACACATGGGACGTCTCCCCGTCCGAGCTTGGTTGTGTTCATGAGCCGTAATATGTTTTACCTGCACTGACACATTGTAGCAAACCATCAGCACTCATGAGAGATTAGCGCTGCTGATGTGCAATGTAATGTAAAGGATGTGTGTAAGAATGGCCCCATTCACTGACAGGAAACAGATCTATTACAAAGACGCAGAACCTCATACTGGGAGCTCCATAAGCACAGGATGTAAGGTCGGACGGCCGCCATGTCCAGCTGTCGCTGTGTTTCGCCATCCTGACCCCCTCAGACGACAGCTGTCCAGCCGCTTTTAGGAAGGTACAAAAACAGAGAGGAAACCCCTGAGCGCAGCGCCTGACGGACGGGGACAGGTTCAGCGGCGGAGCATCCTGGGTCCCCCCCCACGTACACACACATACGGCCATGTAAACAGCCCGTCCTGCTCTGCGGCCCTGTAACAGATCCCAGAGGCGAGCAGACGATGAGCAGCCGCTCTGGAGCTGACGTAATGTGTGCGAGGCCAGGAACGCACTGAAAAAAATTAATACACAATTAATCTCTTTGCCGAGAGCTGCTGTCATCGGAAAACATGATCAGATCTCTAGAACAATGACGCTGTGCACACAGCGAGGCCTACGCATCACATACCGGGCCCCAGGACCGACCGGCCCCCATTAAACACCCCCCACCCCCCGCCTTAAAGGAGACCGATCTAGTAATATAAAATCAAAGGACGGGGCCACAGCAGAGACAAAGCTGGGACCTTCACCGCCCTACACCCCTTTCTATGATCCTTGGACCAATTCCCCACCAACTTGAGTAGAGCAGAGTCCTTAACCCTGCGGCAGAGGCGATGGGACCACCAACCAGGACTGGACCGTCCATGGACCATCTATGGATCCATATGCCGAACGTTCCACTCTGAGGACAGACCCCCACTGCCATAACCTAGCGAATATAACAGGAACCTGAGCAGGACTCCGCAAGACGGAAGAACCAGTGAGGAGCCATCACCTTATAAGACGGGATTAACCCTTTAACAGTTGTATCTCGTCACGCATGCCTGAGAAAGTGAAGTAACGGCCGACAATTACAACTCCCATACAACACAAGGATCAAAGCTCGTCTGACACATCCCTAGATCCATTGTATAGTAGAGCAGTGGCTGTCCTGGGCCATGCTGGGAGTAGTAGTTTCACAACAGGTTGGACGACCACTGATATAGCAGATGACGTTCCTCGAGCTGAAGAACAGCCTTAGCCTGGAGACTGGACAACATGACTGTGTTTTCTGTCCCTATTAAAGTCCCTGACAACGGACACTTGCTGGAAGACCGCCCGCCCCTTGGTGAATGCCGCCAGGCAGTAAATGCTCCGTGTAACCAGAGGTGACCACCACCCCCATCATCCAGCCCCTGTCCTCCTCCGTATGGAGATTCTGAAGTAGACTCTCATCCAGCAACATCCTGATGATGGCGCTTTACACATGGACATCTAGAAGAGGGTTATAAAGAGTTAAAACAGCCCCTCCCCCACTGATTCTCCTCCGTCATGACATCTTCTCTCCAGGACTTATACATGCAGATGTTTACTGTAAAGGGCTCCTCCACCTAGGCTTACTATATAAAAATCCGATTAATAGCGCTGGCTCGCTGACTTCTTTCCACCTGCTTTGCCCTTTTCTGCTGGCACTGCCAGTCCAATCAGTAGGCGCCAGGTGCTGCTTCACCCTCCATGATTTATAGTGCAGCTCATATACTGAAGGGAGGAGCCTTAATACGGGGGAGGAGCCTAATGGGAAGGGCTGTCATACCTGTGCTGAGGAATGACCGCACATTCGCAGCCTGCAAGTCAACATTAAACATAAGGAAATAGTTCAGATCCTCTGGTCTGATAAAAAGAAGGTCGTACGAGATTCCTGGAGGTAAAAGGGCCGCCGCCGTCCACACGTAGAGGGATGAAGAGGAGGCGCTAGACCAGAGATTCCCACCTTAGAGCTCTCAAGTTATTGCAAAACTACAACCCCCAGCATGCCCTGAAGCTGACACACAGGGTCCTATGGGCATCACTCCCCGGGGAGAGTACAATGTTCATAGGGGTATGGGGGACACTTACGTATTCAGCGTCTGGCCGACCATTTGCGTATTAACCTGAAGATACGTCTGTGTCACCCGGTTCTCACCAGAGGTTCACACAATCACCCGTCCCTGGAGCCAATGCTAATCCTGAAAACACTAAGAGGCCTGAAGGAGAGATCACCTCCACCAATAATTTCCGTCAGTATTTGAAATCCGCAGCAGGTCCTAAGTTTCTGCATATTCGCTTCCAAATACGCACATTATAGTCTAGGGGAGTGCAGGAAGGAAGGAACAAACACACATGTAAACACGGATGAAATACTGAAGCAATACTGATGACAACCCTGATGGTATATCATCCGGAATACGGAGGGACTTCAATCCGCTCGTGTGACAGAGGAATCTGCAAGAGGCCTATCTCCATCACAGAAAGGAGCCACCGCAGGGAATTGCTATTTAGGGCATTCTCTTATATGTTCAGCGAATGGATCGCTTCCGTTTTTTGGTCCCTTCAGGCCTGGTCTACACCGCGACTTCTTGTACCGCCACTATTGGACAGCTGCAGTCCAAATGAATGAACTCAGTTGAATGTAATCCTGTGGAGCGCGGCTGGCATACGATAGATAGTCGCGGTGTAGCCCAGGAAGAATCGCTTTCATCAACCGGATCTTCGCTGTGGGTGGGCGGAGGGTCGTTGTGCCCTAGGTAGGTAACCGGCTCTTCCCGTCCAGGGCACCATATGCTAATATAGACGCTCCTGGCTGGCAGAGATACGTCATGTGGTTACGGGCACGGGATATGTGTGCCGAAAGGAGTCACAGCCGCGACCATGTGCTGCCTCTTGGCCAATCAGGATGGTGCCGCAATTAGCATTAGGTGCATAGAGTGTACCTGAATGGGAGGCACATTACGTAAGCATGTAAAGATGTCCACACACGAGATATGAAGGTCAGTGGACCATCTGCTGTTTAAAGGCCTAACTCCCCCACCGATAGCAGGTGTCACGGAAGGGATGTCAACATGTCTGATCATTTGTTCTCATGGGAGGTAAGACAGCGTCAGCAGTGTGGACTCCTCTCTGGGCTGTGGGGCCGATTTTCAGAAAGCATAGAAAGCCTTACAGGGGTTATCCAAGGATTTCTATTGATGGCCCATCCTCTGGATAGATCATCAATATCAGATCCGCGGGGGTCCGACACCCGGGATCAGCCATTAGCAGAGACTGGAGCATCCTCTTCCTAGGACATCACTGTATATCGGTCACATGGTCTAGGAGTACTGACTTGAATGGGGCTGAGCTGCAATACCAAGCACTGCCACTATGCAACAGATGGCGCTGTGCTTGATAGAGATACCAGGAGCTGGCTGCGTTCACCAGAGCTCCGGTGAGCCTGGCGGCTTCCAGAACCAGCTGATCGGCAGGGGGGCCGGACTATCCAAAAGATAGGTCATCATTATCAATTCCTGGAAACCCCCTTTAAGCACACAACCATAGAATGCTGCCTAATAACCTCAGGTTGTACGGGGGCAGTAATACAGCACCAATGTCCGCAGGGTCCTACTCTACCTCTGTATGCCTCAGATTATATATAGATATTTAAAAACTTCTTCTAGGGAAGAATCCCTGTATTACAGCGCCACACGGAGCACGATATGGCGGTATGGCCCCCGGGTACTACTGTGACGTCGAGGCCTCAGTCAGGATACGGGGGTGTTTCCAGTGTATTATAGCTGATCACAATGACACACACCAGCATCAAAGGAGTTAAATATTTAAAAGGTACTTAACCCATTAGGTAGAAAAAAAAACGATCTTCTGCGAGCCGCCCAGAGCCGAGACGGAGCCAACATTCCCCGAGTGAGTCACTTGGCAGAGGCTCATTAGAGCAATAAGATTACCGGTTACATCACCGCGGTGGATTACACGGTTATGTCACAGGCCGGGGCCCACACACAAAACCGGAGACTGCGAAATCACAACTCCGTGGCCCACCACCCCCATCATCCTGAGCACAACTGCAAAGTGGAGACTCCTCCCTGAGTGGTCGGCTCCATCATCGACAGGCGGGATCTGCAGTAACCCCAAAGAGGTCCTCTTATAATAGGACCACAGTGCTATGAGTCAGACGACAGTGGAGGTTCTCGGCACCGGAGGTATGCGACATTTTAGTTTTTGACGGACGCGTGCTATCTGCATCTTCCACGGACAGCACATGTAGCCATTGTTTTTAATGTGTTTGCTCACGTATCGTGGGTCAGTGGAACAATCACGGAGACACACGCAACTACACGCCCACTGAAGTCTATGGGTCAGTGAAAAATCACTGACACAACACGGATGGTATCTGTGATCTGTCAGTGTTTCCCGGACCACTGGTAGGAGATGCTCTGGGAATTAATAGTGTCTGCAGAATACAGATGAAACACGGACTACAGACTCCGTGGATTTTCCACGGACATGGATCGAGGCCTTGGAAGTCATCATCGGGGGAGGGGGGGTTTATAGACTTCCTGTCGCAGCAGAGAATAATAAATTACATTAGGATTAAAGCCTGTATTACACTGGCAGATTTTCTGTCAGATGATTGCTGCCACTCGTTAGCGCTCATCTGGCAGTGTAATACTGCCGAGGATTACCCGATGAACATCCATCAGGCAGTTGTCATCTTTCAGCGTGCTGTCTAATCACGAGCTTCTGCCAGCCAATAACTAGACAGCATGGGGACGAGTGATGGTATAGAGATACTGTGGAGGAGATCGCTGCGTGTAATAGCAGCAGTCTCCTCCACTAGTAAGCAGGTGGTTGCCGGGGGAACGCTTCCTTCCCGACAATCGCCTGCAGAATCGGGCTGTTTAATAGAGCCTTTAGCAACAAGATCCAATCTGACGCATTTCAAACCGGGTCCTTATAGAAAGCACCAATCTCTGATCCTAATCCACAGTCCATGAGCCGCGCTAAGACTTTACATTAGAAATGCGTCAGCTCTTTGCTCTACAAATAAGACTTTATGTTCAAAATGCATCAGACAAATCTAAGCTGCCACATTTTGAACCTTTTTATCACCGACCCCCTTTAGGCACAACATACTAGGGCATTAGATGTGAAACGCGTCAGCGCTCGGAGGAGAATGAGGTCAGCTACGAGTACAGTAAGGGTGTACGGGAGGAGCCCTCTACCCCGTGGCGTTCATGTGTCTTGCTGCGCCCGTGCACAATGTCTTGGCTCTGGATGAAGACTGGTAATGCCCGGGATTAATTGTGCTGCTCTGTATAGTATTTCATGTTCTGGCAGGATCTGCAGGGGATGACTGACGCGCTATGTACACAGCGCTCTCTGCCAACACGTAGAATCCCGGGAGGCAGCCCTCCGGCTTCTGCAGAACTACATATCCCAGCACGTCCAGTCCTTCTCCACAGCGCTTTACCCATCAACACGTGTAAACCCGCAACACCGTGCATCCTCCCAGATAATAGAAGGAGGCGATGACATCCGAGGCGTTCCCAAAATAATTGGCCAGATCAAAGACGAGCAGGAAGAAGGAAAGAAAAACAATCCCATCGTGTCCAGAGGAATCGGGGGGCTGCATCCTGGTCGCTGACCCCCAAACTGTTGACTCTAGTAGAGGCTGCCGCAGGGACGTCGCCCAGTTGCCCTGAAGACCTGGTTACGCAGAGAGGCATCCCCAGGCTGCAGGAAACTCGGGGGTCAGCGGGTACCAGGCCCGGAGGAGCAGTAAAGGAAGCCATGTCGCTTATTTCCCAGCTCTCCTAGGAGCAGGGGGGGGCCCCTTTGATTCTCGGGGTACCATGGGGAAAACAGGGGTTCAGTGACTACGTCAGCATGAAGTGGCTGACACCAGGGAATAACAGGCTGCAATCAGCTTCACGTGGAGAGAGGACGGGCTGCAGGCTTAGTGTCCTGTTAGGGGGCGTTCCATGCCAGTCAGCACTGGTAATGCTTCCCTTAGACGCCCCCGGGCACCCGGCTCCAGTGTGTGAACTCAGAGCGGGCCTGACACCTATGAGGACAGGAACGTCTGCACGTGTGTCAGTCATGTTTAATTCACACTCGGCCCCTGGGGGGACCCCACACAGGAGCTGCTGATCCCCCTATAACTGAAGGGATAGACCACTGCTGGAAGAGGACACCCCCCCAGATAAGCTGACAACCAGATTACTGAGAGGAGGCCCCTGTGATGGAAGACAGAGGACACCAGGACAGAATTGTAGGCCCCTTTAGGTGCTTCTTCCTGGCACCACAACACACCTGACCCATCTATAAGGGTCAAAACACGGGACAGAAACAAGGGTTCAGAACCAATAATCGACCCATGTAAATCGTCCGGCGAGTCCTTGTTCACCAAACCCAGAAGCAGGAAAGGTCTCCAGGTCCAACTGTCCACAGGAGGGAAGAAGGGTCCAACCTGAGCCAAGGAAGAGCAAGGAAGATGGTGCCAACTGAGCTGAGGTCCTTACTGTAAACTGTAAGGATGAGTAATGTATGTACACAGTGACTGCACCAGCAGAATAGTGAGCGCAGCTCTGGAGTATAATACAGGATATAACTCAGGATCAGTACAGGATAAGTAATGTATGTACACAGTGACTGCACCAGCAGAATAGTGAGTGCAGCTCTGGAGTATAATACAGGATGTAACTCAGGATCAGTACAGGATAAGTAATGTATGTGCACAGTGACTGCACCAGCAGAATAGTGATTGCAGCTCTGGAGTATAATACAGGATATAACTCAGGATCAGTACAGGATAAGTAATGTATGTACACAGTGACTGCACCAGCAGAATGGTGAGTGCAGCTCTGGAGTATAATACAGGATATAACTCAGGATCAGTACAGGATAAGTAATGTATGTGCACAGTGACTGCACCAGCAGAATAGTGATTGCAGCTCTGGAGTATAATACAGGATGTAACTCAGGATCAGTACAGGATAAGTAATGTAATGTATGTACACAGTGACTGCTCCAGCAGAATAGTGAGTGCAGCTCTGGAGTATAATACAGGATGTAACTCCGGATCAGTACAGGATAAGTAATGTATGTACACAGTGACTGCACCAGCAGAATAGTGAGTGCAGCTCTGGAGTATAATACAGGATGTAACTCAGGATCAGTACAGGATAAGTAATGTATGTACACAGTGACTGCACCAGCAGAATAGTGAGTGCAGCTCTGGAGTATAATACAGGATGTAACTCAGGATCAGTACAGGATAAGTAATGTATGTACACAGTGACTGCACCAGCAGAATAAGCAATATCCACAAAAAGACGGCAGCATCACCTTCAGGCTTTATTCTTTATTCCAGTGGGTTCCACAAGTAATACATCAATTGGTCATAAAGTGCCAATGCAACGTTTCGGCTACAACATAGCCTTTCTCAAGCTTGAGAAAGGCTATGTTGTAGCCGAAACGGTGCATTGGCACTTTATGACCGATTGATGTATTACTTGTGGAACCCACTGGAATAAAGAATAAAGCCTGAAGGTGATGCTGCCGTCTTTTTGTGGATATTGCTTGTTCGGTGGACTGTAAGGATCTGAAGTCCAGGACGTGCTGTTGCATCACGGAGGCAGTCTGAGGCCAGATTGGTGCTGTTCTCATATTTGATTTATTGCACCAGCAGAAGAGAGAGTGCAGCTCTGGAGTATAATACAGGATAAGTAATGCGATACATCTATTAGGGGACTACATTTTTATGTCACTTACATCTATATATCAGTCTATATCGTATAACATTTGGGTTTGGGGCTGGTCATGCACTTAGGGCTCCTCTCTATGCCAATAGATATTAATAAGGAAATGGACCCCAGTCTGTGTTTCATGGGAAGTCCGGAGCTGATGCACCAGGTCCCATCGTTAGACCATACATTAATAATTCAGCATGGCGTCCTCCAATAAACATCTAGTTTGCGGGACACAAATGTCCTAGAAGACCCCGGATAGATGGTTATAAGCTCCAGTTCTACGCCCGGTCACAGGACCTCCATGCAGTACACTGTGGGGACACACAAGGCCGGGCGCCATGACTACAGTCATTCATGCCATCACAATGCACTGACAGCCGCCTCCTATCACAGGAAGGCCCCATGTACAGACCCCGGCCTCCAAAAAGGGAGAAAAGAAAAAAAGTCGTCTGGGAGTGAATAGACATTGGCTCGGCTTCTGGATCCTCCTGCAGATAGACAAGTGGAAATCCTGAGGAATCCTCCCCACACAACGATGATTCCAGGCTCCTCGGCGGCTCCAGAGCAAAGGAATTATGTGGCACGTTCAGGAAATATGCAATTTCCACTGCTAAGTGCAACCCATAAAGCTGGAGAATGCCGCTGCTCCAGGCTTAATGGTCGTGGATTAACCCCTGCGCTGCCAGCTACGTCCACATACTACACAAAGAGGAGGGGAGGCAAACAAGTGGGGCCTAGCGCGAGGCCTTGTCAATGTCTGGAGGGTCTCCAGGAGATAGGACCGCTGTATAACACACAGGCCCAGGACAGGGACTGCTCACATGATGCCTAATGTTATACAGTGAATGGAAACATAATAACAATGTATCACAGGAAACAATGTAACAGTCCAAGCTGCAAATGTATCAACCTGAAGAAAAGCTGAAAACGGTCCTATCATGGCCTCCACAGATATTAAAGACCTCCCCAAAGACAGGGGGGCAGGAAGATCTGAGCGAACCCCAACTTTATAGATTACTGGGGGTTGTCAACGGAGACGGATGAGGGGATCGTTCTGGGGAGGACAAGAACAAGAAGGCTCCAGCCTACACCCCTGCCCCATCTACATCCATCCAAGGGTGGAACAGGCGGTGTCACCCCCATATCCAAAGGAAGGGGGTAGTAGGAGGCCACCTAGAAATATGAGGTGTCACCCAATATCTAGATCCCAAAATGCATAGCCATGGGGCCCCCCACATCCAGGTTCAGGGGTAAAGCTAGAAGCAGAATATAAAGTGTCAGCCCCATACTGATAATCCTCCATAAAGAGGGGTGAAATAGGAGACGTCCTCTTAGCAGCTTCCACTGATTTCTATGGGGGGCTATGCAGACCCTATCCTCATTGTGGGGTGCAGCAGCAGCATTAAGACCCTCAGGGAGAAGCAGGGGCCAGGGGGGTGACACCCCATCAGCAGGAGCTCCCAGGGCAGGGGTGCTGAGCGCCCCCTGGAGGACGTCTGCCCGCACACATACTCTCACACTCCCCTAGAGGGCAGCCTGGAGCGCGGGGGCTGATGGGAGCGCTCACCTGGTTGAGGTCCTCGTCTGACAGGAGATGGGACTCCCGGGGCTTGAAGCAGTTCTGACATTTGCTCTTGTTGAAGATATTGGCCTGGAACTTCTTACACGGATTCTCCTTCACAGACATAGCGAGGGCCGGGGTGACACAGCAGCGCAGGACGGGCGGATGAGAGGAGACTAGGGGTGCTCCCCCATCACTCGGGGTCACACTCACATCCCGGGGAGCGGAGCTGCCCCTGTAATCCCGGCCGCTTCCCCCGCTCTGCTCTCCGCCGCTTACTGAGACATTGGAACGAACCGGGCGAGAGGCGGCGGGCGGGGCCAACGGGAAGAGCGACTGACAGGAGGATGAGCCAATCACACCGCAGCGATCCCTCCCCCACCCCCTCCTCCCGCAAGATAACAAAAGAAAACCAAGCAATAGAAGCCAGCAAGTTCAGCTGTCACTGCGGGGGGCGGAGCCTGAGGGAAGGTTAGGCTGACGTGCAGCATTCCCCAGGGATCCAGTGACAGCTGCTAGGGAGGGGTCTGTGTACAGTGCACTGCTATGTGTGTATACTGCACTGTATGTGCACTGCTATGTGTGTATACTGCACTGTATGTGTCTATACTAGACTGTATGTGCACTGTGTGATGTGTACTGCTATGTGTGTATACTGCACTGTATGTGCACTGCTATGTGTGTATACTGCACTGTATGTGCACTGCTATGTGTGTATACTGCACTGTATGTGCACTGCTATGTGTGTATACTGCACTGTATGTGTCTATACTAGACTGTATGTGCACTGTGTGATGTGCACTGCTATGTGTGTATACTGCACTGTATGTGTCTATACTAGACTGTATGTGCACTGTGTGATGTGTACTGCTATGTGTGTATACTGCACTGTATGTGCACTGCTATGTGTGTATACTGCACTGTATGTGCACTGCTATGTGTGTATACTGCACTGTATGTGTCTATACTAGACTGTATGTGCACTGTGTGATGTGTACTGCTATGTGTGTATACTGCACTGTATGTGCCACTGCTATGTGTGTATACTGCACTGTATGTGCACTGCTATGTGTGTATACTGCAACTGTATGTGCACTGCTATGTGTGTATACTCCACTGTATGTGCACTGCTATGTGTGTATACTGCACTGTATGTGCACTGCTATGTGTGTATACTGCACTGTATGTGCACTGCTATGTGTGTATACTCCACTGTATGTGCACTGCTATGTGTGTATACTCCACTGTATGTGCACTGCTATGTGTGTATACTGCACTGTATGTGCACTGCTATGTGTGTATACTGCACTGTATGGGCACTGCTATGTGTGTATACTGCACTGTATGTGGCACTGCTATGTGTGTATACTGCACTGTATGGGCACTGCTATGTGTGTATACTGCACTGTATGGGCACTGCTATGTGTGTATACTGCACTGTATGGGCACTGCTATGTGTGTATACTGCACTGTATGGGCACTGCTATGTGTGTATACTGCACTGTATGGGCACTGCTATGTGTGTATACTGCACTGTATGGGCACTGCTATGTGTATACTGCACTGTATGTGCACTGCTATGTGTGTATACTCCACTGTATGTGCACTGCTATGTGTGTATACTCCACTGTATGTGCACTGCTATGTGTGTATACTCCACTGTATGTGCACTGCTATGTGTGTATACTCCACTGTATGTGCACTGCTATGTGTGTATACTGCATTGTATATGTACTGCAATGTGTGTGTATGCTGCACTGTAAAAGGTATACTGCAATGTGTGATACATACTACGTTGTGTACACGTATTTTGTGTAGATAAAACGGAGTACATTGTACACTTGTTCTCAGATCCTTCCATAGTTCCATGTTTGTATATACTATATAGCTGCTGGGCAGGGCAATTGAATGTGCAGGTAGAATTACTACCTTTATAATACAATGTAGGTCGTCTACAGTTCACTGCATTGTATGTGACATTACTAGAATACCGCACTGCATCTACAACTCCAGTGTATTGTGAAATGTAAACCTGCTATTATATAACCCACTGTGTACAGTACTGATGTCATATATATACCGTAGAACCGCTCACTCCCCTGTGCTATTATCAGAGGACAATACTATTATATTCTTATCCAGATGAGGTAGTACTATAGTAGTTGTACTCTTGTACATAGGAGCAGTATTATAGTAGTTGTATTCTTGTACATAGGAGCAGTATTATAGTAGTTATATTCTTGTACATAGGAGGCAGTATTATAGTAGTTATATTCTTGTACATAGGAGCAGTATTATAGTAGTTATATTCTTGTACATAGGAGCAGTATTATAGTAGTTGTATTCTTGTACATAGGGGCAGTATTATAGTAGTTATATTCTTGTACATAGGAGGCAGTATTATAGTAGTTGTATTCTTGTACATAGGAGCAGAATTATAGTAGTTATATTCTTGTACATAGGAGCAGTATTATAGTAGTTATATTCTTGTATATAGGAGCAGTATTATAGTAGTTATATTCTTGTACATAGGAGGCAGTATTATAGTAGTTATATTCTTGTACATAGGAGCAGTATTATAGTAGTTGTATTCTTGTACATAGGAGGCAGTATTATAGTAGTTATATTCTTGTACATAGGAGCAGTATTATAGTAGTTATATTCTTGTACATAGGAGCAGTATTATAGTAGTTGTATTCTTGTACATAGGGACAGTATTATAGTAGTTATATTCTTGTACATAGGAGGCAGTATTATAGTAGTTATATTCTTGTACATAGGAGCAGTATTATAGTAGTTGTATTCTTGTACATAGGAGGCAGTATTATAGTAGTTATATTCTTGTACATAGGAGGCAGGCAGTATTATAGTAGTTATATTCTTGTATATAAGAGCAGTATTATAGTAGTTATATTCTTGTACATAGGAGGCAGTGTTATAGTAGTTATATTCTTGTACATAGGAGGCAGTATTATAGTAGTTATATTCTTGTACATAGGAGGCAGTATTATAGTAGTTATATTCTTGTACATAGGAGCAGTATTATAGTAGTTATATTCTTGTACATAGGAGGCAGTATTATAGTAGTTATATTCTTGTACATAGGAGGCAGTATTATAGTAGTTTATATTCTTGTACATAGGAGGCAGTATTATAGTAGTTATATTCTTGTACATAGGAGCACTATTATAGTAGTTATATTCTTGTACATAGGAGGCAGTATTATAGTAGTTATATTCTTGTACATAGGAGGCAGTATTATAGTAGTTATATTCTTGTACATAAGAGCAGTATTATAGTAGTTATATTCTTGTACATAGGAGCAGTATTATAGTAGTTATATTCTTGTACATAAGAGCAGTATTATAGTAGTTATATTCTTGTACATAGGAGCAGTATTATAGTAGTTATATTCTTGTACATAGGAGCAGTATTATAGTAGTTATATTCTTGTACATAGGAGCAGTATTATAGTAGTTATATTCTTGTACATAGGAGCAGTATTATAGTAGTTATATTCTTGTACATAGGAGCAGTATTATAGCAGTTATCATTCTTGTACATGAGGAGGCAGTATTATAGTAGATATATTCTTGTACATAGGAGCAGTATTATAGTAGTTATATTCTTGTACATAGGAGCAGTATTATAGTAGTTATATTCTTGTACATAGGAGCAGTATTATAGTATTTATATCTTGTACATAGGGGGCAGTATTATAGTAGTTATATTCTTGTACATAGGAGCAGTATTATAGTAGTTATATTCTTGTACATAGGAGGCAAGTATTATAGTAGTTTATATTCTTGTACATAGGAGCAGTATTATAGTAGTTTATATTCTTGTACATAGGAGGCAGTATTATAGTAGTTATATTCTTGTACATAGGAGGCAGTATTATAGTAGTTATATTCTTGTACAAGGAGCAGTATTATAGTAGTTATATTCTTGTACATAGGAGCAGTATTATAGTAGTTATATTCTTGTACATAGGAGCAGTATTATAGTAGTTATATTCTTGTACATAGGAGCAGTATTATAGTAGTTATATTCTTGTACATAGGAGCAGTATTATAGTAGTTATATTCTTGTACATAGGAGCAGTATTATAGTAGTTATATTCTTGTACATAGGAGCAGTATTATAGTAGTTATATTCTTGTACATAGAGCAGTATTATAGTAGTTATATTCTTGTACATAGGAGCAGTATTATAGTAGTTATATTCTTGTACATAGGAGGCAGTATTATAGTAGTTATATTCTTGTACATAGGAGCAGTATTATAGTAGTTATATTCTTGTACATAGGAGCAGTATTATAGTAGTTATATTCTTGTACATAGGAGCAGTATTATAGTAGTTATATTCTTGTACATAGGAGCAGTATTATAGTAGTTATATTCTTGTACATAGGAGCAGTATTATAGTAGTTATATTCTTGTACATAGGAGCAGTATTATAGTAGTTATATTCTTGTAACATAGGAGCAGTATTATAGTAGTTTATATTCTTGTACATAGGAGCAGTATTATAGTAGTTATATTCTTGTACATAGGAGCAGTATTATAGTAGTTATATTCTTGTACATAGGAGGCAGGTATTATAGTAGTTATATTCTTGTACATAGGAGCAGTATTATAGTAGTTATATTTCTTGTACATAGGAGGCAGTATTATAGTAGTTATATTCTTGTACATAGGAGGCAGTATTATAGTAGTTATATTCTTGTACATAGGAGCAGTATTATAGTAGTTATATTCTTGTACATAGGAGCAGTATTATAGTAGTTATATTATTGTACATAGAGCAGTATTATAGTAGTTATATTCTTGTACATAGGAGCAGTATTATAGTAGTTAATATTCTTGTACATAGGAGGCAGTATTATAGTAGTTATATTCTTGTACATAGGAGGCAGTATTATAGTAGTTATATTCTTGTACATAGGAGCAGTATTATAGTAGTTATATTCTTGTACATAGGAGCAGTATTATAGTAGTTATATTCTTGTACATAGGAGGCAGTATTATAGTAGTTATATTCTTGTACATAGGAGCAGTATTATAGTAGTTACATTCTTGTACATAGGAGCAGTATTATAGTAGTTATATTCTTGTACATAGGAGGCAGTATTATAGTAGTTATATTCTTGTACATAGGAGCAGTATTATAGTAGTTATATTCTTGTACATAGGAGCAGTATTATAGTAGTTATATTCTTATACATAGGGGGCAGTATTATAGTAGTTATATTCTTGTACATAGGAGCAGTATTATAGTAGTTATATTCTTGTACATAGGAGGCAGTATTATAGTAGTTTATATTCTTGTACATAGGAGGCAGTATTATAGTAGTTATATTCTTGTACATAGGAGGCAGTATTATAGTAGTTATATTCCTTGTACATAAGAGCAGTATTATAGTAGTTATATTCTTGTACATAGGAGCAGTATTATAGTAGTTATATTTTTGTACATAGGAGCAGTATTATAGTAGTTTAGTATTCTTGTACATAGGAGCAGTATTATAGTAGTTATATTCTTGTACATAGGAGGCAGTATTATAGTAGTATATTTCTTGTACATAGGAGCAGTATTATAGTAGTTATTATTCTTGTACATAGGAGCAGTATTATAGTAGTTATATTTCTTGTACATAGGAGCAGTATTATAGTAGTTATATTCTTGTACATAGGAGGCAGTATTATAGTAGTTATATTCTTGTACATAGGAGGCAGTATTATAGTAGTTATATTCTTGTACATATAGGAGCAGTATTTATAGTAGTTATATTCTTGTACATAGGAGCAGTATTATAGTAGTTATATTCTTGTACATAGGAGCAGTATTATAGTAGTTATATTCTTGTACATAGGAGCAGTATTATAGTAGTTATATTCTTGTACATAGGAGCAGTATTATAGTAGTTATATTCTTGTACATAGGAGCAGTATTATAGTAGTTATATTCTTGTACATAGGAGCAGTATTATAGTAGTTATTATTCTTGTACATAGGAGGCAGTATTATAGCAGTTATATTCTTGTACATAGGAGCAGTATTATAGTAGTTATATTCTTGTACATAGGAGGCAGTATTATAGTAGTATATTCTTGTACATAGGAGCAGTATTATAGTAGTTACATTTCTTGTACATAGGAGCAGTTATTTATAGTTAGTTATATTCTTGTACATAGGAGCAGTATTATAGTAGTTTATATTCTTGTACATAGGAGCTAGTATTATAGTATTATATTCTTGTACATAGGAGCAGTATTATAGTAGTTACATTCTTGTACATAGGAGCAGTATTATAGTAGTTATATTTTTGTACATAGGAGCCAGTATTATAGTAGTTATATTCTTGTACATAGAGCAGTTTATAGGTTATATTCTTGTACATAGGAGCAGTATTATAATAGTTATATTCCTGTACATAGGAGCAGTATTATAGTAGTTATATTCTTGTACATAGGAGCAGTATTATAGTAGTTATATTCTTGTACATAGGAGCAGTATTATAGTAGTTATATTCTTGTACATAGGAGCAGTATTATAGTAGTTATATTCTTGTACATAGGAGCAGTATTATAGTAGTTATATTCTTGTACATAGGAGCAGTATTATAGTAGTTATATTCTTGTACATAGGAGCAGTATTATAGTAGTTATATTCTTGTACATAGGAGCAGTATTATAGTAGTTATATTCTTGTACATAGGAGCAGTATTATAGTAGTTTATATTCTTGTACATAGGAGCAGTATTATAGTAGTTATATTCTTGTACATAGGAGGCAGTATTATAGTAGTTATATTCTTGTACATAGGAGGCAGTATTATAGTAGTTATATTCTTGTACATAGGAGCAGTATTATAGTAGTTATATTCTTGTACATAGGAGCAGTATTATAGTAGTTATATTCTTGTACATAGGAGCAGTATTTATAGTAGTTATATTCTTGTACATAGGAGCAGTATTAGTAGTTATATCTTGACATAGGAGGCAGTATTATAGTAGTTATATTCTTTGTACATAGGAGCAGTATTATAGTAGTTATATTCTTGTACATAGGAGCAGTATTATAGTAGTTATATTCCTGTACATAGGAGCAGTATTATAGTAGTTATATTCCTGTACATAGGAGCAGTATTATAGTAGTTATATTCTTGTACATAGGAGCAGTATTATAGTAGTTATATTCTTGTACATAGGAGCAGTGTTATAGTAGTTATATTCTTGTACACAGGAGCAGTATTATAGTAGTTATATTCCTGTACATATGAGCAGTATTATAGTAGTTATATTCCTGTACATAGGAGCAGTATTATAGTAGTTATATTCTTGTACATTGGAGGCAGTACTATAGTAGTTATATTCTTGTACATAGGAGCAGTATTATATTAGTTATATTCTTGCACATAGGAGCAGTATTATACTAGTTATATTCTCTCATACTCTGTAACTCACTACCTTAGCACATCAGACTCTTCCCCAAGATCCAAACCCAAAAACTCACCTCTTAAGGAAATCCTACAACTGATACCACTGTACAGGTAGATGAGCGGCTGCTACCCTCACCTGTTGTCTCTTTCCTTCTTACATTATAGATTGTGAACCCTTGTGGGCAGGGTCCTTTCCCCCTCTGTATCAGTCTGTCACAAAGCTAGCCATTGCTTTTTGTCCTTATTTTTATATTATTATGTGTGCTCTGCACTCTGGAATCAATGGCACTTTAAAATAAATAGTATTAGGAAACATTACGGTGGTGCAAAGTAAAGATTTTCTTAGTTAATCAGTAGATTGACTTAAAGAGACCTTTCTCATGCAAAGATCAAAAGAAATGATCAATATTTCTAAGTTATATGATGCAGTGAGAGTTGTGACATTTACTCACATAGTGTGACGACAATACATAAGTGTATAGCAGTGTGGCTGTCCACTTACTGAGCTGCCTAGTGGTGGACACACATGCTCAGTAACTCCCCCACAGCCAGGGCTCTGCATAGTGATCCTCTGTTTACTGCAGGGAAGCCAATAGAAATAACTTTCTGCCCTGGCTGTGTGGAAGAAGCAGAGCCTCTGCAGTGGCCCGGAAGTATAGCTGAGAAATCTCCTTTTGTAGAGGAAGCAAGAAGGTGCTGCCAGTGGGGGAAGGAGACTGAGCCAAGAGCACCTCCTCGGCAGCACAGTTTAACATCAGCTCGAAGGAGGACACGTGGAATCATGTCATCACAGGGCAACTTTGGAACAACTACTGCGTCATTATCACCCGCTCTGCCTGGAATTGATCTCGGAGACATGGCTTTTTCCGTAAAGTAACGGATTGAACTCCAAACACCATAAATCTCAGTATCTGGGGGAAGGTGACTCATCCGAACAGTGATGGATCCATGTTTATGTTTCTTGCTGAAATATTGTTTTTATGTCCTTTGGTTTCAGGCTGCTGCTTTTATTACGTTTGCATCTGGTCCGCGCATATCCGTGATTCACACGGTCACATGACCACATCAGGCGCCAGAGTCATAATAAACAGTGAGAACAGGTTCAACCGACTGTATGTGTCTTCTAAGGAGGATGACGGAAATTAGAGTTAAGGAGTCGCTAGAGAATCACCAGGGATGTACGATGAGTGGGATAATGACTACAACCTCAGCTTACCACAGGAATGCGCCATCGCCGGATCCTTCATTGTCTCGGACAAAACACCTGATGGGAGTGGACACCACTTCTATCTCCTATGATATTATTATGGCATACGATTCTGGCCACCTTTGGCGACGGCCATAATGAGGAACGCAGAAGGCCAGTATCCGCATTTTGCAGACTCACAATTTGCGCACCGCTAAACACTTACGGTTGCGGGAATGCACCATTTTGTCCAGCTTTATTGATATGTGACGGAGGCTCCCACTGGAATCTCTGACACCATCCCTGGTGGTCCAGGACAGTTGAGGGGTTAATGTCAGCACCCTTGGTAGTCTAGGTCAGAGAAAAGGTTAATGGGACTATGCCTGAAAGCAGTGACGGGGTTAATATCTGAAACACTGTTGCTCTTGGGAACTGAACAGGTTAATGCCAGCTTAGTTGGTGGTCCAGGACAGAGAGAGGGTTTATGTCCAAATACATGGTGGTGTAAGTCAGAGAAGGAGTTAATAAGATCCTAGGCAGAGATGGTGTTATTTGCAGCATTCCTGGTGGTCTAGGTCAGAGAAGGGGTTAGTGTCCAAATCCTTGGTGGTTTAGGGTAGAGAAACGAATAATGGCGATAATTCTGGGGGGGTCTAGGACAGAGAGCAGGTTCGTCGTCCAAATATCAGGTGGTGTGGGAAAGACACGAGGTTAATCTCTAAAGCGATGGTGATCTAGTGCGGACTGCGCAGCCTGTGACTGTACAGTTCTCTCTATGATATTGCTCGGCTCAATCTATAGGCAGAGATCAGGTCGGCAGGGGGAGTGAGCATGGGGCAGAGGGTTCTGCTGCACGGCCACACTGCCCCATAACATAAAGGGTCTGGTGGTCCATGAAATGACGGAAGCAGCCACAGGGCCCAGGCGTCTGCCAAAGCCACCCCTAATATAGTCTGCCACTCAGATGCATCCCTAAGACCTTGTATGGACTGACGTGGCCTGAATAGAGATACAGTGATAGGAAAAGTTATTTAGGGATGTATGTTACCCCTGGAATCCGTCATGTTTCCTTCAGGCTCCAGGGGACGTGTGGTCTGTCTTGGGTATAAGGACAAGGCTGAGAAGTGTCTGCTGGAGAAGTCTTCTTGGTTACATCATGTCTTCAGATGGTTCCTAACAAGGTGCCCATGGTACAGAGCTGGCCGCAACCTGTGGATCTCAAATTTCATGAATTACTATCACCAATTGATTCAGACCTTCCTTATCAATGCCACGTCCCTTGACCACCATATTTGTTTGGGACAGACAGCCTGGGAACCTGTCCTGTCACTGCCAGTATAACTCCGGCCTCAGTACACTGACCGCTCATGTAGTATAAGGCGGCACCACTACGTGTAGGGTCAGCATCAAATATTAGGGGCCTGGATGTGACCCCATAGCCGTCCCCTTGGCTCTGTATACCATCTGTGCAGCTGTAGACTATACTGATAATGTAAGCTTTTACTGGTATTTTTTGGATGTTTTTGTTGCACTTTCAGCACCAACCTCCCCTTTAAGGACTCCTTGTGGGATATCCAAGCCTTTTCCATTGTAGTGATCTCCCGGCCGGTGTAATTCTAGCCGCTCCGGGCACATCTGCAGCCAGCAGGACCGTGTCTATGGTGAGAATCGCTCCGTTCCACATGCTATCCGCTTAAAGGGACTGGCACAAAGACTAATGTGGACGTGTACCAATAGACTTTGGGATCGCTGCGGCCACCTGTTCCCTGCAGCCCCGTCTCCGCGTGCCACCCAGCGAGCACCCAGATTATTGTTATGATTTTTTACGGTGAGAGGCGAATATGATCCCCGTTACAAATCCCAGAGAGTTGATGGGATTCCTCCATATGTCGTTATCAGCTGCTGACCTCGGCTGGAGAAATACTTATATAGGAAGAAATCAATAGCGACATGCCATTGGCCGGAACACAAAAAATGGGTGGAGCCTGCATCTGTGAACTGCCCCTCCCCCCAGTGCTAAAACTGAGAGGATGATCAAGTGCTGCTTAACCCCTTAGTGACCAGCCTGTTTTGGGCCTTTCTGACCAAGCGTTTTCCCTCGTCACCTTCCAAGAGCTATAACTTTTTTATTTTTCAGTCTATGTAGCTGGAGGAGGGCTTGTTTTTTTTTGCATGACAAGTTGTAGTTTTTAATAGTGTCATTTTGGGTTACACATAACTTCCTGATTAACTTTTTGGGAAAGAGATGGAAAAAAACAGCAATACTGCCACTGAGATTTTACGTTATAAATTTTGCGGCTTTCATTTTTCAGCATAAATAACATAGTATCTTTATGATTACGATTACAGCGATACCAAATACATATCGTTTTTATGTTTTACTACTGTGCAATAAAACCCCTTTTTAAAAAAAAAAAAAAAAAAAGAAAATCTTTTTGCATTGCTGCTTCCCAGGGCCCATAACTTTTTTATTTTTCTTTCTATGGAGTTGTGTGGGGGCAGGATTTTTGCTGGATGACTTGTAGTTTTCATTGGTATCATTTTTTTTGAAGGGGGGTGGGGGTAAATAACACTTTTTGATCTCTTGTTATTAAGTTTTTTTGGTGGCGATAAAAAATAAATTAGCAATTTTGTGATTTTTTTTTTTTTTTTTTACGGCATTCACCGTAGGGGACAATTTACATATTTGTGTAGTGCGGGTCGTTACGGACACGGCGATGCCAAACGTGGGGGAGATTTTATTTTTGCAATTTCCCTCTACGTCTTCTGCTGTCTGTAGGTTGCCAGGAAGCAGAGGGAGCGGATCTACAGGATCAGACTACACATGGTTTGTTTGTAGTCTGTAACCATAGCGACACATAGGCCTGCATAGATAAGGGGTGCCGAGCCTGTGGCTTATGGTGATTCTTTGGGGGAGAAGAGGACTTACAGAAAATCAGAGAGCATCTCCTTCCAAGAGAAATGCAATTACCGTTACAGCTTCCATAGGAATTGTCACACAGCTTTCCCCAGCTCCTGACTGGCACACGGGATGCAGCACTCGGCGCATGTACTTCCTGCACAGCCATCTCTATGGAACATGCAGTACCACTTTTCACCACTGGCTGGCAGTAAGTGCTTTCTACAAACATTTCCCCCTTAGAGGCTCCAGCCATAGGAAACTGCAGACCAGTGGTATTAAACATTGGAAGAAAACTTTGCTCCTGGATGGCAGACGTCCAGTTTCACTCCTGAAGCAGAGATCTAACTTCAGAAGGAAGATGTTACTATCCCTTTAATTATGAAAACTCGGGCTAGAGGCAGTCACCAAGAACTTCTAGTTACTCTCCTGGATTTACATTGACCTTTTATATATAGGTATTTTTCAGTGTTTGGCGCCACCTGCTGCAAGATTTTTAAATTGCATGGGATATAAATTAGATTTATGAACAGTAGAAAATATAGGAAAACTTCACAGGATATCTCACAGAAGAAAGGCCATAATGGGGAAATATGGACGTCATAGACAGTAGTGGACTTTCAGAAGCCAGGGCTCCAGCATCAGAGTTAAGTAAAAAGGGGTAATCTTTCCATTAAAGGGGTTGTCCCCGGAAAAATATTCTACATTTTTCAAACCAGCCCCTGGATCTGGATACTTTTCTTGCGTCTAATTCAAAATTTAGTAATGCCACAGAGTTATTCAATAAAATGTATCTGTACAGCGCCACCTGCTGTCTGTTCTTATCCTTATTTCTCCATCCACCTCATTGAGGTGGTCGCACACGCTCAGTTTAAATCTTCAACTGTCACCAGCCATATCACCTGTTAGAAACTGCAGCAGTTATGAGGAAATAGTGAGAGCAGAAAGGACATGCCCCCACCCCCTGAGAAAAGACATACCTCCCTGAGCCGCAGCAGAAAGGACACACACCCTGAGCTGCCAGCCTGAAATAAATCTAAGAGAACAATTGGGGAAATTAATGGGGAGATTTCTGGATCCATGTGAGGTACAGGGCTGGTTCTAGCTTTGTTAAAAACAAATTGTCATGTGCCATGATGTCTGATTTTGATTTTTGCATCAATCATGGTATAACCTCTTTAAGAACATGTTGTGGTAATAGCTGCTTCAAGTGGGAGGGGCATAAGTGCCTATTGAAAGCAGTGGGCAGATGCAGAGTGTAAATGCTCTTACCTGTCCACGTGGCCCTTTCAGAGGTGGTGTCAGAAGTCGGATCCCCACTGCTCAGATATTGATGAACTATCCTCATGATAGAAGGTCACCAATATTGTACTCCGAGAAATTCCCTTTAAAGTAATTTGCAGTGCTTTTAGCTTAAAAGGACATTCTTTTTTTCCTTCCATGTTTTCCCCTTAGTGTTGCTGCTAATCTGTGCTGTTTGGGGCTGGCTCTGACAAAAACAGTCTCCTCCCCCCTCTGGCAGCTGACAGTATAACCCCTTCTTACTTTCCCTGTCACTGCAGAGGCTCTGCTCCTTCACCGACAACTAGGGCAGGCAGAAAGCTATTCCTGATGGCTTCCCTGCAGTGAACACAGGATCACTATGCAGAAACCTGTCTGTGGGTCAGTGACTGAGCATGTGTGTCCACCAGCAGCTTAGTAGGTGGACAGGAACATTGCTATTGAGCACTAGTTGACGCCATAGTGTGTACGTAAATGAACACCAGGTGACCCCATACTTTTTAAGTAAATAGCATAACTCTTCACTGGATCTTAACAGTGCAGAAACACCAACCAGGGATGGACTGGATATAAACCCTAGACGACCAATGCCCAGGGGGGTTGTCTCCTCATGGCCACCAGCTGAATACCTCATGGTCTTATGCTCTCAGTAGTAGTTAATGCTAGGAAAATTATGTATTTTTTAGGACCACTTTAAAGGCTATGTACACCTTTGGAGTGAGTTTTTTTTATCATTGCATTTAACTTATTTTTGGCTAAAAATCATATTTTCAATTGGTCTTTATTAAAAATATTGAGCTGTTCTGTCACAAAGGGTTAACTGTTTTTCTAACTCTGTGACTGGTACTTTCACTTTGTGCCGTCATCTAATAAACCTTATTCCTAAACTACTAAGAGGTCATAAACACTTCTTTAAGCCACATTCTTATCAGTAAGATAAGGATTGAACTTTAACGAGTGTTTAAGAGGTCTTAGAGCACAGATAAGGAGCCCGCCTGCTGCTCAGATGATGGAATTGACAAAAAAATCCACAGTCAGCTAGTAGAGCATCTCAGCCCTGTACACAAAAAAGGATTCCATATTATTAGCTCAAAATAAGCATAATACAATGATAATAAAAAAAAATGTCCCCAAAGGTGTACATAGCCTTTACAGTCTGCCTCTGATGCCGACTATGGCTCATTTTTGTATAATCTATACAATGAATATGAGAGTTATTGGTGGGACAATCCCTTTAAGTGGGGTTGACATAGGGAGAAGACATTGCTGACTCATCGGGTCATGTCTTATTTCCTGTTACACAGAACTTCCTCGGACTGTGAGATGTTACCTGTAGAAGGGGACTTTAGAATTTTTTTTTTATATGTTTTCTACAGTTATATCACCCCCCAAGCACACACTATGGGGGCCTTCAATTACACCCTGGCCCCTCTGATCTTCAACATACCAGGACTTCTCTATAATAGACTACATACACACTATCCACTAGTTTTTATCTATGAGCCCCTGTGTTTCCATATTCTGACACTAGATGGCGACATAGCATCATTTTCATTTGTTTCTTGTATACGGCCCTACCTGCAGGAGCAATAGCTGTAAGGTATACTGAGGCCTTCTCCGACTCTTATAAAGGGTAACTCTGTCTCATATTGGACCATTTTCTATATACAGAAAGGTATAGGTGTTGCCATTCTATATCATTTGAAATGCAAATACTTTATGATCAGTGGTGGTCCGACCCCTAGGGACCCCCCACTGATCCTGAGAAGTAAGGGGCCACAGCACTGATTTTCCCTGGTTGCCAGGAGTGCCGTTGTGCAGGAAAAAACAGTGCTGTGACCCCGTAATTTTCAGGATCCATGGGGGTCCCTAGAGGTCAGATCATCATAAAGTGATGGCAAGTCCAAATGATGATGGCCCCATTCCCAGCAGGACGGGGGGCCAGGAAGACCACCGTGCAGGGAAGAACTGTGAAGGGGACCCAGCGCTGGGGCCCCATCATTCTCAGGACTGGTGCCGGTCCCTAGTTTTTGGCCATCACAGCGATAACCTTATATATCAGGGCTCCTCAACCAGTTTTAGTTACGGTCTGTGGTCACATGAAGACCTGGACTGGTCCCTGACTTTCGGGATGTCATCCTGTTAATGTTTTACTGACTTTGTAGAAATATTTATATCAATTATTATTACTGGAAGACCAGAAAAGACCCCAAAATTAACCGCTTCATTACCAGGCGATTTTCCGTTTTGACATTTTCCTTTTTTTTTTTTTTTTACATGTATTTCCAGAGCCATAACTTTTTTATTTTTCCGTTCACATAACCGTATGAGGGCTTGTTTTTTGCAGGACAAGTTGTACATCTAATATGACATACAATGTAGTGGGAAGCTGAAAAAATTTGAAAAAAAATCACTATGAGGTAATACTGACCTGTTCCCTCGTTTCTCTGTCAGCAGAATTACAGTGATACCACATTTATATAGTTTTTTCTTGTGCGCTGAAAAAACTAAAAACTTTGGAAAATAAGACCACAGATTTCAATGTGTCTGTCACTATGATGACATTGATGTGACAGGTTCCCTTTAAAACTCTAGACGGCTATACTCATTGAGACCCCTAGAATCAATTCATATTGTAGACCAGACCCCTACATTTAATACAAAACCCAACCAGTACTCCAGATTGAATTCAGACCCCGGTCAAGATCCCTAAAATTAATTCAGACCCCAGATCAGATCCCTAAACTCATATAATTCAGATTCTATCCTAAACCCCTAAATTTAAGGTTGATCAGAGACTTACAATTAATTCAGACCCCAGACAAGGCTATGGACACCTTTGGGGACAATTTTTTTTTATTATTGCATCATACTCATTTTGAGCTAAAATCATTTTTTTCAATTTTTCTTTATTAAAAATATGGAGCCCTTTTTTCTGTACAGAGCTGAGATGCCCTACTAGCAGCCTCTGGGTTTTCTCTCTTTTCCGAGCTGACGGGCTCCTTATCTCTGCTCTCTCACAGAGGCGTAGCTAGAGGTTCAGCACAGGGGGGGCGAAACATACTTGAGTGGGCCCCCCACTTATTGGCTTCCCAAACGCACGTTTCCAACTTCACAGGCACATACTACTAGTTGTGGTTATAATATTGTATTAGAAAGATGACTGTATAAACTGCAAGATCGTCTATGCTGCTAAGTACAGTACAATAGACTTTCTACATACTCTAAATACTCTACCACATAATGCAGTAAAATATAGGATTAATAGGAGTAAAAAACAAGGGGACTCCTATGTTAAAGGAAACGTGTCCCCAGTTTTTACATCACTCCCCTGCCCCCATCAGACCTCAGATCAGCTTAATGTGCCCCCATCAGACCTCAGATCAGCTTAATGTGCCCCCATCAGACCTCAGATCAGCGTATTGTGTCCCATCAGACCTCAGATCAGCGTATTGTGCCCCCATCAGACCTCAGATCAGCGTATTGTGTCCCATCAGACCTCAGATCAGCGTATTGTGCCCCCATCAGACCTCAGATCAGCGTATTGTGCCCCCATCAGACCTCAGATCAGCGTATTGTGTCCCATCAGACCTCAGATCAGCGTATTGTGCCCCCATCAGACCTCAGATCAGCGTATTGTGCCCCCATCAGACCTCAGATCAGCCTATTGTGCCCCATCAGACCTCAGATCAGCGTATTGTGCCCCATCAGACCTCAGATCAGCTTATTGTGCCCCCATCAGACCTCAGATCAGCGTATTGTGCCCCATCAGACCTCAGATCAGCGTATTGTGCCCCCATCAGACCTCAGATCAGCAGAATGTGCCCCCATCAGACCTCAGATAGGCTTAATGTGCCCCATCAGACCTCAGATCAGCGTATTGTGCCCCCATCAGACCTCAGATCAGCAGAATGTGCCCCCATCAGACCTCAGATCAGCGTACTGTGCCCCCATCAGACCTCACATCAGCGTATTGTGCCCCCATCAGACCTCAGATCAGCGTACTGTGCCCCCATCAGACCTCACATCAGTATATTGTGCCCCATCAGACCTCAGATCAGCGTATTGTGCCCCATCAGACCTCAGATCAGCGTATTGTGCCCCCATCAGACCTCAGATCAGCAGAATGTGCCCCATCAGACCTCAGATCAGCCTATTGTGCCCCCATCAGACCTCAGATCAGCGTATTGTGCCCCCATCAGACCTCAGATCAGCGTATTGTGCCCCCATCAGACCTCAGATCAGCGTATTGTGCCCCCATCAGACCTCAGATCAGCGTATTGTGCCCCCATCAGACCTCAGATCAGCGTATTGTGCCCCATCAGACCTCAGATCAGCGTATTGTGCCCCCATCAGACCTCAGATCTGCATATTGTGCCCCCATCAGACCTCAGATCAGCGTATTGTGCCCCCATCAGACCTCACATCAGCATATTGTGCCCCATCAAACCTCAGATCTGCATATTGTGCCCCCATCAGACCTCAGATCAGCGTATTGTGCCCCATCAGACCTCAGATCAGCGTATTGTGCCCCATCAGACCTCAGATCAGCGTATTGTGCCCCATCAGACCTCAGATCAGCGTATTGTGCCCCCATCAGACCTCAGATCTGCATATTGTGCCCCCATCAGACCTCAGATCAGCGTATTGTGCCCCCATCAGACCTCACATCAGCATATTGTGCCCCATCAAACCTCAGATCTGCATATTGTGCCCCCATCAGACCTCAGATCAGCGTATTGTGCCCCATCAGACCTCAGATCAGCGTATTGTGCCCCATCAGACCTCAGATCAGCGTATTGTGCCCCATCAGACCTCAGATCAGCGTATTGTGCCCCATCAGACCTCAGATCAGCGTATTGTGCCCCATCAGACCTCAGATCAGCGTATTGTGCCCCCATCAGACCTCAGATCAGCAGAATGTGCCCCATCAGACCTCAGATCAGCCTATTGTGCCCCCATCAGACCTCAGATCAGCGTATTGTGCCCCCATCAGACCTCAGATCAGCGTATTGTGCCCCCATCAGACCTCAGATCAGCCCACCCAGCCACATAAGATAAAAATAAAAAACCTTTCTTACCTGTTCTGCGCTGCGGCTGCCCTCCGGTCCGCGCTCCGTGCAGCGTCAGGTCATAGTGCGCGCCGCCAGGGAAGAAAGCAGAGCGCGGACCGGAGGGCAGCCGCAGCGCAGAACAGGTAAGTAAGATTTTTTATTTTTATGGGCCTCCTTGAGTCACTGGGCCCGGAGCCGTCGCCCCCCCTGCCCCCCCCCCCCCCACGGTAGCTACGCCACTGCTCTCTCACATTATAAACACCCATTATAACAGAGTCCTTATCTTACTGATAAAAATGTGGCTTAAATAAGTGTTTCTGACCTCTCAGTAGTTTAGAAATAAGGTTTATTAGATGACTGACACAAAGTGAAAGTACCAGTCACACAGCTAGAAAAAACAGTTAACCCTTTGTGACAGAATGGCTCAATATTTTTAACAAAGGCCAATTGAAAATTTTTTTAGCCAAAAAGGAGTAAAATGCAATCATAAACAAAAGCTTCCTCCCAAGGTGCACATAGCCTTTAAAATTAATTCAGACCCCTGCAAAGCCCCTACAATATAATTCAGACACAAAATACTGCTAAATCAGAGATTTTACAATGCAATACTTCCACTTCAGTTAGCAACTTAATTAGGGCTCATGCACACGAACAAGTGTCGGCTGTTCCATGCATTGGGGACCGTAATTTGAAGTCCCCAATGCATAGGAACCATCCATGCGGATTGCGCAGATGGATCCAGACCCTTTCAACTTAATGGATTCGTGATCCATCGAGTGGCACGGAGAGAAACCCCATGGAAGCATTCTGTGGTACTTCCGTGGGGTTCCGTGCCTCCGTTCCACACTGATCCTTCCGGATTGTGGACCCATTCAAGTGAATATGTCCCCATCCGTGATACAAAGCCCTTATTTAGGAATTAATTTACCGAATTTACCCACCTCATCCCTAAACTCTGCCAGGAGCTGCATACCTGGAAACTTCCGACCCTCTCGTGCACAGGCAGAATAAAATGGTTACCTTACCACAAGTACTGTATTACTTCCGCTCCCTTCCTGTACCAGTCACAGGTTCAGCTCTCAAGTCTTTACAGTATTAAATCTTCCAATTTGTGTAGGCGTAAGAGAGACCTGGAATAAGAGGGTGGGCGGACTCTCAGTGCCCCATCTGTAACCATATTAGTTAGCAGCCGGGCTGCCTCCATTAGTATCATTCAGTGCGCTCCCTAATCCTCCGCAGAGGGTTAACCTTAAATCCGAGTTATTGATGCCGATGTCCCCATTAGCTTTAACTGGTCACCTGATATTTCCTTAGGGATAGTTGAGCCCTCGGTGAAAATCCCCTATCTTATGTTACAATTATAGAGGAAAGTTCGCTTTAAATACAAACTACAAAGCCCGATCTCACCAGTGCTTCTGATATTCAGAACCCCCCTATTCTCTCCTGGGTTATCACCATGGTGGAAACATGACAAATTATGCCATGTTGTCGACTTCTTGCTTAATTCTACACTTATGTCCAGAACGTACTTTCTTTCTACTTTCTCATCTCCAACTTCTGAACTCTTTTTAGACCCAAGTCTTTCATTTCTTAACTTCCTTGGCTCAGTAGAATACACAATGTTTGAACGACTCTGCAAATATAGAAGAGTATTCTCTCCCTTCTTTACTCTATTATAAACCCGACACTTTCGGATACCAAGTTGGCTTTTATGCACGGCTGGGAGGTGGATTTGGGAGAGACCCTCACACTGGAGCCTGCAAGCAAGGGGAGCTGGCAGGTAACCTCAATGGAGACTTCACAGAGTTAATATGTTGCCTTCTAGATTCCGCACCTTATTTATGCAGTGGTTTCCCCTTTATGTTTTAGGGGTTGCCAAGAAATGATCACCCTCCATGTCTGGTGGACTGTCCCACAGTGAGACAGTTTTAGGCCAACATCAAGAGAGGATTATTTGAAGTATTTGGGAGGGATCTCCCCTTGTCGGCCCCTGTGTATTTACTGGGGCTTAAAGGGGTTCCCCAAAGCTAGAACCAGTCCTGTACCTCACATGAATCCAGAGATCTTCACATTCATTGCTCTAATAGATTTATATCAAGCTGACAGCTCAAGGGGAGTGTCTTTTCTGCTGCAGCTAAGGGGGCGTGTCTCAGCTCTCCCTATCACAGCTCAGGAGGCGTGTCTCAGCTCTCCCTATCACAGCTCAGGAGGCGTGTCTCAGCTCTACCTATCACAGCTCAGGAGGTGTGTCTCAGGTTTCCCTATCACAGCTCAGGAGGCGTGTCTCAGCTCTCCCTATCACAGCTCAGGAGGCATGTCTCAGCTCTCCCTATCACAGCTCAGGAGGCGTGTCTCAGCTCTCCCTATCACAGCTCAGGAGGCATGTCTCAGCTCTCCCTATCACAGCTCAGGGGGCGTGTCTCAGCTCTCCCTATCACAGCTCAGGAGGCGTATCTCAGCTTTCCCTATCACAGCTCAGGAGGCGTGTCTCAGCTTTCCCTATCACAGCTCAGGAGGCGTGTCTCAGCTCTCCCTATCACAGCTCAGGAGGCGTGTCTCAGCTCTCCCTATCACAGCTCAGGAGGCGTATCTCAGCTTTCCCTATCACAGCTCAGGAGGCGTGTCTCAGCTTTCCCTATCACAGCTCAGGAGGCGTGTCTCAGCTCTCCCTATCACAGCTCAGGAGGCATGTCTCAGCTCTCCCTATCACAGCTCGGGGGCGTGTCTCAGCTCTCCCTATCACAGCTCAGGGGGGCGTGTCTCAGCTCTCCCTATCACAGCTCAGGAGGCGTGTCTCAGCTCCCCCTATCACAGCTAAGGGGGCGTGTCTCATCTGTTCCTATCACAGCTCAGGAGGCGTGTCTCAGCTCTCCCTATCACAGCTCAGGAGGCGTGTCTCAGCTCTCCCTATTGCAGCTCAGGAGGCGTGTCTCATCTGTTCCTATCACAGCTCAGGAGGTGTGTCTCAGCTCCCCCTATCACAGCTCAGGAGGCGTGTTCTCAGCTCTCCCTATCACAGCTCAGGAGGCGTGTTCTCAGCTCTCCCTATCGCAGCTCAGGAGGCGTGTCTCAGCTCTGCCTATCACAGCTCAGAAGGCGTGTCTCAGCTCTGCCTATCACAGCTCAGGAGGCATGTCTCAGCTCTGCCTATCACAGCTCAGGAGGCATGTCTCAGCTCTCCCTATCACAGTGCAGTTAAAAATTGAAACTGAGCATGTGCGGCCATCTCAGTGAATAGGTCAAAGAAATAAGAAATTAAGTGGTCCTATACAGATACCTTTTATTGAAAAACTCAGTAGCTGTACAAAATATTTAATGACAAGTAATTACAAAAGTATTCAGATGCAGGTGCTGGTTTGAAAACTGTAGAATATTTTTCGTGGGACAACCCCTTTAAACCACCAACATTTAACAACACTGCCTATAAGCCTCTGCAAAATATCATTATGTCTGTGAGGATTCTCCACTGTTATGTAACCAGAAGACAGAGGAGCGTTGCTAAGGTTCAAAATGGGCCACTTTAAAGCTATTTTTCTAATATAAATGTACGATTTCAGTAATTAAAGTATATTACAAAAATGGTCAGTATCACTGCCCCTACACATTACAGAAATACCGTTAAATGATACCAGGGAATGATGCTCAAAAATATAGAATCCATGGTTAAATTGTGCCTGTTCTCCTTCCTCTCTGAATATGTACATTAGTCCTTGGTAGACTTGACTGCTCACTCTGCCCCCCACCCCCTTAACCCTTTTATTTTCAGATTATTGAGCCCTTTTCTTTCTGTCCTGCATTCTTCATGTAACTCATTTGATGTTCACTTATTATGTTTTCACATACATGCCATGTACATGTCTTTGCTATTATACCAATGAATACATTTTGAAACATAATTCAGACCCCTACAAGATTGCTACAATTAAAATTCAGACCCCAGACTGCACCCGTAAAATCAATTCGGGCCCCAGAGCAGTCCCTAAAGTTAGCCAGAACCTAGACCAAACCCCTGCATATGCTGTGAGCTCCCCCTAGTGGTGGCTGCAGGAAGACAAAAGCTTATCCGTGATCACTGTTTGAAAATAAGGCTGCATTCACAACACCGTATAAGTGGATCCACATCTGTTCGAATCTCGGGTGCGGACCCATTCATTTCAATAAGCATGTCCAACCGCAGACAAGAATAGGCATTCTCTATATAGCGCCGGCCATGTGCAGTCCGCAAAATGTGGAACGCACATGGCCGGTATCCGTGTTTTGGACCACAAATGGAAATATCAAACCATAAAGCTCCTGATGAGCAGTCCTTGTCCTGACATTGCATCTGAATTTTTGTAGTGTGGCCTTTACGGACGGACGGTTTGTATGCACTGCGCGTTTCAGGATTCGTTCATCCGCTGACCTTCTGTTCCTCCTGGACATGTCCTATTCTTCGGGTGAATGGGGACAGTTCCCACTATGACCCATCTACCACTAATGGATTCTGTGCACCTGTTAGCACCGATTGCACCGATTAATGGTGCTGCCTCCCTGAGGGGGTCGTACGGGAGAGGAAATTTTCATATTGTGAAAAACCCAAGAACTTCTGCCTTTGTTTCCTCGTCTCGAGAGCCTCGTCATTTGTAAACAGTAAATATCGGACTAATTAGTGGAGTTAATTGCGGTGTAAATGGCGGCGAGGTTTTAAGGTCACATTTGCCTAATGGCTGTTTTAAGGATGCAGCTCGTGACATTTTTAGGTCTTTGCGCACTTTCAGCCGTTTTCTTGCCGTCCTCCCCAGTGGATGTGACATCCTGCCCTCATTAGCGCTAATGACATGTGCAGATTTGTCTTCTGGGCCGCAATGTCCATCACCAGGTGACGGCCGGGTTCATAAATTTTAATGTACTGAGGCATGTCCCCGAAGGTGCCGGAACTGGACGACGCCATAGCCATATGTGATGAATGGAGGGAGAGAGACCCCACTGCAAGCTCAGTTATGTCCATGACGGCTATAAGACTACAAGCCCCATCATCTTCTGGCAGCGGTCATCTATCCACTAGATGTTACACACTACAACTCCCAGCATGCCTAAAGTCTCAGCATCCCCAACCTGAGATTTGTGGCTCCAAAGAGGTTGGAAAACCCAAAGTCCCAGTAAGAACTTACCCCCCCCCCCCCTACAGTTCCTCCCAGCAGCTGTAGAACTAGAAGTGCCAGCATTCCTTGTCATGGTAATCCCAACATATAAGCTGTTGTAGGACTACAAGTCCCAGCAAGGTCAGTGAGTAGTTACCTTACCCAAGCAAACTGTACACCTCCTAGAGCAGTGTTTTCCAACACATGGTCTCGGATTGTCCAGACAGGATGGGAGTTGTAGTCTAGGATGCAGAACTAGAAGCCCCAGCAGTAGTCTTGCCAGTACTACAAGTCTCAGCAGACCCTGCCGGCCGTAAACCTGCTACAGACTTGGGGCTCCCTGTGAACCCAGTAAGAGCAACGTTGTAAATGCCCTGTCCACTGACTGCATAACTACGAGTGTCAGTCAATACTGTCCTCCTGCATTCTATTCATGAACCAGGTCCCTCTCATATACAGGAGTGATGTAATGCACAAAATTGAAAAACCGTGAAATAAAATCCAAAATGAATCAAAGTCCCTTATTGCCTTACCTCATAATTTATGGAATGACCCCCGTTGCACTCTCACCCCCGTGGAGTCATCTATAATTTAGGGGCTTCGCCACCTGTTGTCATGGAGCATCTGGAGAAGCAGGAGCTCAAACCCGTCCATAATATGATCCCCGACCGTCACGGAAAGATGCCACCTGTAACGTAATAGCGAAATAGAACGTATAATAACCTCAATATTATAATCCATAGTGAGAACGTCATTAACCATGAAATATCCTGATGAACGAGGCAGGAGGAATAGACACAGTGAGCGCTCACACCACCGCAGCTTGTTGAACTTTACGTTCCAGATATTAAAAGGTCACATTATTGATTATTTTTCAGATTTTTACCACCAGGTCGTATTTTCCGCTGATTCATTTACCACTACTCTGGTCAGAGCTGCATTTACTGATACAGAGCTCCAGGTTTCCTGCATAGACAGGGATAAAATGCTTGCTACCTGCAGCCACCACCAGGGGGAGCTCAGGAGCGTACTGCATACTGTGTATACATTGAACAGAGTGTGACGTAAGTACCTATTAGTGGTAACCAATTTTAGGACTGAAGTTGATCGGTTCGTCCCTAAAACCCAGACTCATAGTTGTCACCCATCCTACATTGTGAGTGAACAGTCAGTCTGAAGGGTGGGAATCGCCACCCTATGGGTTTCCATTGCTTTCTTTATATCGTTCCAGGTGATTCCCACAATTTTAATCAGCTAGATACAAAATATTGGGATGTAATTCCACAAGATACACGTGCCCCCCCCCCCTCCTCCTCCTTTTTCTTGGCCTCAATGATCACAATTAGGAAGATTTATCAAGACATTTCCATCTAATGAGTATCCCATGGTGATGGGGGATAAATATTGTGAAGAGATTCTGCTGTTTCACCCTTCTCTCCATGTATAATTAATAGTCATCAGAGTGGCACAGTGGGGCCCGGGTGACATTTTCACTGGCGCGTTGTAATGGCAGCGGGAAACCCAAGGAGGGAGGGAGATTCTGGAAGTTATTAGCATGCTAATGACACTGGAGTCTGCGGCCGACATGTATCTGAAGGCAGTCGTTCAACAGAATGGGGGGGGGGGTGTTTCAGGAATAGATTCAAAATCGTAAAATATTTTTTTTTTGCGTTAATATTAATTATAAGTATCTGTTTTCTCCTTTTTGTATAATAATTATTTCTGTGAAGGTTTACACACCGCGAGGGAGGGAGTCCGCATGTGAGAGTCACATCCCCGTTCTCCGCTTAGACCGTGCCTCCGTGACTGCCATAAAAAGGCGTATTGGTGGTCACTAAGGGGTTAATACTCATGACCTATCCTCCTCTGGATAGGTCATCAGTATGTGATTGGTGGGGGGTCCGACACCCAGGACCCCCACTGATCAGCTGTTTGAGAAGGCACTGGTGCTCGCGGTAGCGCTGTGGCCTTCTCTCAGCTTTCCCTAGGCCAGTGGTGACATGTTGATCAGTCACGTTGGCCTAGGACCGGCTCAGCCCCATAGAAGTGAATTAAACACGGCCACGATACAATGTACGGCGCTGTTCTGGGAGCACCAGTGCCTTCTCAAACAGCTGATCGGCGGGGGTCCCGAGACCTATCCTGAGGATAAATCCTGGAAAAACCCTTTAACAGTTCAGCCCGAGCAGAGTGAGCAAAACACTTACAGCCGCGTGCATGAGCCCTAACTATTGTAATTAGTAAAGTTTTACAAAACTGATCAATATTAAAAATACCGTACATAAAATAGCGAATGAAAAATGTTGAGATTTTCTTCTTCTTATTAGTCATACATGTGAATGTGTTAATTATTATTTAGTATGTGGTATGAAGTAATAGTAGTAATATTATGACTATGCCAATTTCCTTTTTAAATAAAGAGTATCAACAAATTGAAAGAATCCATTGTTAATTATTATTACTAATAAATGTCCAGCTCCAGCAGTGGGAAAAGTAGCTAACTGGAGGGGGGAGGGCTGCTTTACATGCTGCTACCTCCTGAATGGTAGCAGCTAGAAATATGCAACTGGTCTTGTTTGAAAGCAGCATTCCAAGCTTTCAGATAATACCAAAATGATAGCAATATGTTTAGGACAGAGAAAGATATCACTGATAGAAATTGTGATACCGTGAATGCAGCTGAAAATGAAAGTAAAAACAGGTTTTACTCGCGATTATTCCCAACTCTGTTGTTTGGACTTTAGCTGTCATGATATTGCATGAAAGCCTGGACTGTCAGTTTTCAGACAAGACCAGTTGCATGTTGCTAGCTGCTACCATTCAGGAGATAGCAGCATCTAAAGCAGCCCTCCCCCCTCCAGTTAGCTACTTTTCACACTGCAACTGGTTTTGTTTGAAAGCAGACATTCCAAGCTTTCAGACAATACAGAATGACAGCTCCAAGCAACAGAGGAGAAATCACTGTTAGAAATCAGGATGCTGTGAATGCACCCGAAAGTGAAAGAATAAACAGGTTTTATTCATGATTATTCCCGACTTGATTTCTAACAGTGATTGCTCATTGAAGAAGATATCACTGATAGAAATCAGGATGTTGGAATGCAGCTGAAAGTGAAAGTAAATTCCCAACTTGATTTCTAAAGAGATTTCTCCTCTGTTGCTTGGACTTTAGCTAGATTTTGGGCATGTATGAAAGCCTGGACTGTCAGCTTTCAAACAAGACCAATTGCATGTTTCTAGCTGCTACCATTGAAGAGATATCACCATCTAAAGCAGCCCTCCCCCCTCCAGTTAGCTACTTTTCACACTGCCAGAACTGGACTCGGGCAAAACAGTTAAGTGGTTAATATATTTTTTAAAGGGTTAGAAAAGCTTAAAAACAGAAGTCATACTCACCTCTCCCATGTCCTCCACTAGTCTCTACTTCCTGCTCCCTCTCAGCCAATCACTGGCACCAGCAGTGACCCACCTCTGCCATGACTAAGGGACCAGTAGGTAGAGACCATGGGGACCTGAAGCGTCAGAATCGGACAGACGTATAGACCAATTTATTTTTTTAAGCCCGACAAACCCTTAAATAGTACAGTTTTAGGTGGGGAGGGGTTTCGACTTCTCTTACATTTCGGATTTTCTTTTTTACCCCAATATTCAAGTCGTCTGTTGGAATGATCCATACATGGATTATATGCTATATTTATTGCTATTCTAATTCAGTCTAATAATTCAATAATTCAAATCTTTCCCAAAATTAGGAGGGCTGTGAAAAATAAGCTCCAGCTGTTCTCCCCTTTAAGTGGTCCCCGTCACTTTTGCAGCTATTTTACTTGTCTAATATTAATAAGAAAGCAAAAATCAGACAAAATTCGAGACATGAGCCTCAAGGTACCTCACCCCCCTAGTATGACTGTACATTGTACACCCAGTATGTACATCTCACGCTCCGCACCATCCTAGTCTCCCTAATGCCTCATCAGCGCGGATAATATGACGGGGTGATGCGCCATTAACCTGCTATAAATTAGGAAAAAAATGATTAATTTGCTGTTTTTTGAACACTAAATGCTCGTTATGTTGTGTTGTCGGTTCCTGGGGAAAATCCGGAGAGCGGGCGGAATATATTAGTGATAAGCGGCTATTTATTTATTCCTTCCTCAAGGCACAGAAGCGGGGAGAATGAATCTGCGGTTCGTTAGGTGTATCATACTTTTTAGTCATTTCGATCCAGATTTATGATATTTTTTCATCCCGTCCTTAAAGATACAGTACACCCAAATAATGATGATAACAACAGTCATATAGATGTCTGAAAAATATCCATACTAAGATTCCTTTAAAGTGACCGACGGGAAGACGACCCAGCGTGAAAATCTGTTCCTGCTGCTGCTGTCTCACAGGTTATCTCTACAGTAAGATTAGGAAATGCAGCTCTGGAGCACGCACTGCTGCTTTAAGAAGTGGAACATCGTGCATGCTTGGAACAGCCAAGTATGCATGTGTAGGGAGAGAAAAATAAACTGCGGCCAGACACCTTAAACAAAAGGACCACCATGTCGAAATGCAGCTTCCTGATCCTTCTCTCTCCGACACCTGCCATTGGGGAGACTCAGGAGGCCAGCTTAACCCCCTAACTGTTTTGCCCGAGTCCAGCTCTAGCAGTGGGAAAAGTAGCTGACTGGAAGGGGGAGGGCTGCTTTAGAAACATGCAAATGGTCTTGTTTGAAAGCAGACGTTCCAAGCTTTCAAACAATACCAAAATGACAGCAATATGTTCAGGACAGAGAAAGATATCACTGATACAGCTGAAAATGAAAGTAAAAACAGGTTTTACTCGCAATTATTCCCGACTTGATTTCTAACAGTGATTTCTCCTCTGTTTTTGGTCTTGTAGGAAAGCCTGGACTGTCAGCTTTCATACAAGACCAGCTGCATTTTTCTAGCTGCTACCATTGAGGAGATATCACCATCTAAAGCAGCCCTCACCCCTCCAGGTAGCTACTTTTCACACTGCCCGAGCTGGACTCGGGCAAAACAGTTAGGTGGTTAAAGGGGTTGTCCCATGGCATATCCACAATATATGACTTAAATGTCTGATAGTTGCAGGACCCCCTCCTGTCTCGAGATCGAGACACTGTGAAACCTGCGCATGTGAGGCTCCTTCCATTCACTTCTATGGGACAGCTGAGTAAATGTGCCCAACTAGCGTTTCTTTTCAATGTCGTACACTCATGGAGCGCCCCTTTAAATGGTTTAGGAATACTCCTTGTCTGCGTGTGACTGGAGCCGAACAGTCCTGTGCATATGTTTTGATCCTGCACCGCACGTCGGGTTTCTCTAACGTGTCCCAGTATACAATAGGCCTCCTGCGCAGATAAACTCGGCTCACATGTGTAATTTCCGGAAACAATTGTCTAAATGATTTTGCATTGTGCCGCTGCAGAACCAGTCCATTAGACATCTGTTTCAAGTTAAGCTCTTCCCTGAAAGAGAACAGCAACTGGAGAGCGGCCTCCGTCTACAGCATTCCAAGCATGAGGGCGAATCCTCCCAGAATCCTTTGTGCCGCACGTTTCTACAAACAGATTTTACTGTTCCTTAAGTAGACACATATATAATAAGGAGGCTTCTCCTGTGCATGTCAGTGACCTGTGTGCAAAGGATAAAAGTGCAATTCCAGTTACAGCTGACATGACATTCCCACAGCTCGGTGCAGTGGGGGAAGAGAAGTGACAACAGCTCTAATAGGACATTTTAGTATTTTGTCCAGAGGTGCAGCTTCTAAGAGACACCTCCAAGACTATCTATCTCATATCTATCTATCTATCTATCTATCTATCTATCTATCTATCTATCTATCTATCTCATATCTATTATCTATCTATCTATCTATCTATCTATCTCATATCTATTATCTATCTATCTCATATCTATCTATTATCTATCTATTTATCTCTCTATCTATTATCTATCTACTATCTATCTCATATCTAATACCCATTATCTATCTATCTAATATCTATCTCATATCTATCTATCTATCTATCTATCTATCTATCTATCTATCTATCTCATATCTATTATCTATCTATCTATCTATCTCATATCTATTATCTATCTATCTCATATCTATCTATTATCTATCTATTTATCTCTCTATCTATTATCTATCTACTATCTATCTCATATCTAATACCCATTATCTATCTATCTAATATCTATCTATCTATCTATCTATCTATCTATCTATCTATCTATCTATCTATCTATCTAACTATCTACAGTACAGACCAAAACTTTGGAGACACCTTCTCATTCAAAGAGTTTTCTGTATTTTCATGACTATGATAATTGTAGATTCACACTGAAGGCATCAAAACTATGAATTAACACATGTGGAATTATATACTTAACAAAAAGTGTGAAACAACTGAAAATATGTCTTATATTCTGGGTTCTTCAAAGTAGCCACCTTTTGCTTTGATTATTGCTTTGCACACTCTTGGCATTCTCTTGATGAGCTTCAAGAGGTAGTCACCTGAAATGGTTTTCACTTCACAGGTGTGCTCTGTCAGCTTTAATAAGTGGGATTTCTTGCCTTATAAATGGGGACCATGAGTTGTGTTGGGCAGAACAGAAAATATGAAAATACAGAAAACGCTTTGAATGAGAAGGTGTGTCCAAACTTTTGGTCTGTACTCTATCTATCTATCTATCTATCTATCTAATATCTATCTTCTATCTATTTACCTATCTGTCTACCTACCTAATATCTCTCATATCTATCTACCTAATATCTATCTATCTATCTATCTATCTATCTATCTATCTATCTATCTAATACTGTTTGAAGACTTGTTGCACACTAGAAGGCTGCGTCCGGAGTAGGGTTCCCACCCCGTATTTCAGAGAAAGGTAAAACTCCAGCAACAGAGTCTGAAGAAGGCCATTCAGGCCGAAACGTTACTACTGTATTGTGCCGCGATTCCGTATACTGAATAGATAGAAATTTGAATTGCATACAAACCAGAGTTTTACCTTTCTCTATCTATCTAATACATCATGAACTTACCTGGTCGCACTCCCAAGACCAGTCTGATTGTGCTATTACTACACCACCAGCGTTGCTCTATTGATGTGGCAACCAGCCCTGCTGACATTGAAGCTTATAAGAGCAAGGACGCTGGGCCAATCAGTGTCAGCTCCGGCGTCATGTGCTTCCTGAAGGGGGGTATTTAAACAGGCAGCTACTGGCCACAGTTGCCTGTGATTTGGTTTTCTTGCCTCACACGCTTAGTTTTTGTTTCATGTGGATTCCTGGACTTGTGACCTTCTGCCTGTGACTTTGCTTCTGACTGCTGATTCTGGTTCTGACCTTACCTCCTGGTTTTCACCCTGCTTGGTATATTCTGAATTTGTTTCGTTCTTGGTTCCAGCTGGTATTCTCTGGTTTTGACCCCTCCTCTCTGACTTCCCTTTTTGTCTAGCCTAAGTTGGTCATGCACACTTAGCCAGGTCAGGGAATGTCGCCCAGTTGGGGGCTGCCATTTAGGGTAGATCATTCAAGTAAGTAGGAACAGGGTTGAGGGTGGAGGTCAGGACTGCACTGTACCATACCTGATGTGACATAATATCTGTCTAATATTTATCTACTTTTCTATCTCTTATTTATCAGTCTAATGTCTGTCTCTATCTATCTACAGTGTCACTGTGAACAGTTAAGCAAGTTGAAGATAAAATGATCTCCGAAAGGCATAAAGTTAAAGATAAAACACGCTTTTCAACATTTTCAGTGTAATATTTTGGTGCTTAGATAATTTCTACCGAGGTCTTAGACCTTAAATAGCCGGTAAAGGTTAAGGCTAGGTGGAAAGGCCAGGTGATGTAAATTTCAAAGCTTTATAAAGACCCAGACTCCTCTAAGCTTGTCCCAAAACAGCAGCCATGAGCAGCTGCCTAATACTCTGAAAATTAAAATGGTTGAGGCCCACAAAGCAGGAGAAGGCTATAAGAAGATAGCAACGCATTTTTAGGTTGCCATTTCCTCAGTTCAAAATGTAATTAAAAAAAGGCAGTTAACAGAAGAGTGGAGGTCAAGAGAAGGTCTGGAAGACCAAGAATAGACAGCTGCTCGAAAGATTGCTAGAAAGGCAAATGAGAACCTCCGCTTGACTGCAAAAGACCCCCAGGAAGATTTATCAGACTCTGAAGTTGTGGTTTGTTGTTCTACTGTTCAAAGACACCTGCACAAATATGGCCTTCATGGAAGACTCATCAGAAGAAAATCTCTCCTGCGTCCTCAACACAACATTAAGCGTCAGAACTTTGCAAAAGAACATCTAAACAAGCCTGATGCATTTAGGAAGCAAGTCCTGTGGACCGATGAGGTTAAAACAGAACACAATGAGCAAAGGTATGTTTGGAGAAAAAAGGGCCCAGAATTTCATGAAAAGAACTTCTCTCCAACCATTAGGCATGGGGGGGGGGATCAATCATGCTTTGGGGTTGTATGGCAGCCAGTAGCGCGGGGAAAATTTCATGGGTAGAATGAAAAATTGTCATCATGGTATCAATGAAATTCCAGCAAATTCTGGCAGCAAACGCAACACCAAATGTAAAAAAGCTGAAGTTGAAAAGCTTCTACAAATGGATAAGGAAACAGACCTCAAAATTCACAATAGACAACTTAAAAGGCGCAAGCGGAAGGTTTTACCATGGCCCTCACAGTCCCCTGATCTGAATATCATTGACAATCTGTGGATGGACCTCAAAAGAGCAGAGCATGCAGGATAGCACAGGAACCTCAAAGAACTGGAAGACATCTGCAAGGAAAAATGGAGGAAAATCCCTTAAACAAGAATTGAAAGTGTTTATTAGCTGTGATACTTGCCAAAGGGCATGCTACTAGGTACTAACCATGCCGGGTGCCCAAAGTTTTGCTTTGGGACCTTTTCCCTTTTTTTTCTTTTTTTTGAAAATGAAAATAAATGAAAATAAAAAATAGTTTTTTCTTAAAATACAAAGGAATTGTGTCATCTATAACTATGCCTTTTAGAAATCATTTCATCTTTAACTTAGCTTAACTGTTCACAGTCTTAGTAATTGTGACCAGGGGTGCCCAAATGTTTATATGACACTCTATCTGTCTATCTAATCTCTCTATTTCATATCTATCTATCTATCTATCGTATCTATCTATCTATCTATCTACTGTATCTATCTATCAATCGTATCTATCTGTCTATCTAATCTCTCTATTTCATATCTATCTATCTATCGTATCTATCTATCAATCGTATCTATCTGTCTATCTAATCTCTCTATTTCATATCTATCTATCGATCTTTTTATCTATCATCTATCTATCTATCTATCTATCTATCTATCTATCTATCTATCTCATATCTATCTATCTCCTATCTATCTATTTATCTCCTATCTATCTATCTATCTATCTATCTATCTATCCCATAACTATCTATCTATCGTATCTATCTATCGTATCTATCTATCTATCTATCTATCTACTGTATCTATCTATCTATCTATCTATCTATCTATCTATCTATCAATCGTATCTATCTGTCTATCTAATCTCTCTATTTCATTTCTATCTATCTATCTCCTATCTATCTATCTATCTATCTATCTCATATCTATCTATCTATAGTATCTATCTATCTATCTATCTATCTATCTATCTATCTATCTCCTATCTATTTATCTCCTATCTATCTATCTATCTATCTCCTATCTATTTATTTATCTCTTATCTATCTATCTATCTATCTATCCCATAACTATCTATCTATCTATCGTATCTATCTATCTATCTAATCTCTCTATCTCATATCTATCTATCTATCTATTTATCTATCTATCTATCTATCTATCATCTATCTATCTGTCTATCTAATCTCTCTATTTCATTTCTATCTATCTATTTATCTCCTATCTATCTATCTATAGTATCTATCTATCTATCTATCTATCTATCTATCTATCTATCTATCTATCTATCTATCTATCATCTCTCTGGTATCTAAATGCCTCAACAGTGCCCCCTATCAGTGAAAGCATATATGACCTGATTGAGCAGTGGCCTCCTCCAGCCCTTCCTGTGAATACTTTATGAGCAGTACTACTACACATTACTTTACCCAGCAGTTACTCATGGCTGTGGTTGGTGCCGTGCGGTAAGCCTGGCGTTGTACACGAGTGACCATCACATGGTGTCCGGGCGATGGGGCTGCGATGTGTCACACAGGAATCTACTCATCTCTCATTATCCTGAATGATCCCTCATTCCCTCCAGCACCAGATAAAGTAACACAGGAAGTTTAAGGAGATTAGAACATGTGTTGTGTCCGCACGGATATTTATAGACTGGCATCTCTTTGGAAATTCAATCAGGACAGATATATGATGGAAGGATCAACTTCCGTATTAGAGGACTCGGACTATTTACATGCTCTCCGTGACCTTTTTCGGGAGTAGGAAGTTCCCATTAAAAGAATATAGACCAGTTTATTTATGGAAACGTCTCTCAGAATTCACAATGGGCTAAATCTGTCAAACTAAGTAATAAGAACGCACTATGAGGATCTTATCTACATGCCCCTGCCCTGAACTGGGGGAAAATCCAGAGGTCAAGTGGTCATTGAACAATTTGGATAAAATGATTTTTAGTAAGTGTGACTTGCAATACCACGCCTGGCCACAGGGTGTGCTGTTAATACGGTTATGTTCATGAAGCAAGTAAAGCGCCCTGAACTGATACGTAGGCATACATTCTCCCAAACGCCAGAGTGCTACCTAGTGGAAGACAGGTTTAGTGCAGTAATCTTCATAATCACCTCAAAAGGTAATTACACCCAGAGTTACACGCCTTGTATTGTGAGGCACAAGACTGTTAATGGGTCCGGTCCAAATCATATTATTAAATACCATTAACCCCTTAGTCACCACCAATACGCCTTTTTACAGCGGTCACCAAGGGGCCTAAGTCTGCGCCGCTGCCTATTCACGGCGGCCCAGTCTAAGCGTTGCGCGGGTCTACCGAGCAGCGGGGACTCATCTCTCACATTAGAGCCGCGCTCCTACTCCAACAGCCCGGACCGGCAGGTGCCCACCGCATGTAAGTGGTGACAGAGGGAGCGGACTCCGTCAGTCTCCCATCAGCACCCTGCAAATGCGATCGCGGGGTGCCGATGTGTGTAAAGGCTGACTGGGGCCTGGTATAGGCCCCAAGCCAGCCTTGAGTGTTTTCCAGAATGGTCAATGTCAGTATAGCACTGACATTAAAATGCAATGCACTGTAGGGATAGTACATTGTATTTTAAAAGCAATCAGAATATTGTCTGTTATAGTCCACTTGTGGGACTATTAAGTGGTTAACAAAGAGTTAAAAAAAATGTATTAAATTTAAAAAAAAAATTCCAATAAAAAAACAACGCTTTTTGACCATTGAAAATACCCATATGTGTCCATAACAATCCGCACTACACAAATATCATGTAAATTATCCCCTATGGTGAACACCGTAAAAAAAAATTACAGAATTGCTAATTTATTCTTAGTTGACACTGAAAAAACTTAAAAACAAACTATCAAAAAGCGTAATTTATCCTAAAATTATACAAATGAAAAATAAAAGTCGTCCAACAAAAATCAATCCCCTACACAACTCAATAGAAAGAAAAATAAAAAAGTTATGGGTCTTGGAAAGTGGCGATGCAAAAAGATTTTCTTCCTTTTTAAAAAAAGGGAACAAAAATAGTAAAACATAAAAAAATTCTATATACTTGGTATCACCGTAATCCCAAGTATGTCCCGTAAAAAACAGGCTGTTATAGAGCTATATAGACGGAAAAATAAAAAAGTTATAGCTCTTGGAAGGCGACAATGAAAATAGGAACAAAAAAAACGCTTGGTCAGTAAGGCTCAAAACAGGCTGGTCACTAAGGGGTTAAAGGGGTGTTTCCCAAAATTGACATTTATGTATCACAATGTGACAATGTGGACACACACAAATGTGACAATGTGGACTAGCTGGCCACCTGTGTGAGTATATATATATATATACAGAGCTAGCCAAAGTGCCACCATAACATTGACAGCCATAGTACCTCCAGAAGTGACAACTAGAGCCCCCATAACAATGTCAGCTACAGTGGCGCCATATTAGTGATTACCACAGTGCCCCATAAAATACCCTCTGTGGGGGGTACGAGGGATACTAGGATAATGGAATTACCCCTGAACTTTTAGCCTTGGGTTGGATCTGGTGAGACTTTTCATTTCCAAAGTTCCATGCGGTGAGGTCTTCCTCTTGTGGCTGTCACATATTCTGATTGACAGGAGGGATTATACCAGAGACTCCGGTGGGGATTCAGATGAGTGGGGGAGCGGATCAGCTAAAGCCTCATCTATAATATGGAAATGCTCCAAACTAAACACCTAGTTATCCCCATGTCTGTCAGTAGTTATAGCTGTCCTCGTGTCTGTCGGTAGTTATAGCTGTCCTCGTGTCTGTCGGTAGTTATAGCTGTCCTCGTGTCTGTCGGTAGTTATAGCTGTCCTCGTGTCTGTCGGTAGTTATAGCTGTCCTCGTGTCTGTCGGTAGTTATAGCTGTCCTCGTGTCTGTCGGTAGTTATAGCTGTCCCGTGTCTGTCGGTAGTTATAGCTGTCCTCGTGTCTGTCGGTAGTTATAGCTGTCCTCGTGTCTGTCGGTAGTTATAGCTGTCCCCGTGTCTGTCGGTAGTTATAGCTGTCCCCGTGTCTGTCGGTAGTTATAGCTGTCCCCGTGTCTGTCGGTAGTTATAGCTGTCCTCGTGTCTGTCGGTAGTTATAGCTGTCCTCGTGTCTGTCGGTAGTTATAGCTGTCCCCGTGTCTGTCGGTAGTTATAGCTGTCCCCGTGTCTGTCGGTAGTTATAGCTGTCCTCGTGTCTGTCGGTAGTTATAGCTGTCCCCGTGTCTGTCGGTAGTTTATAGCTGTCCTCGTGTCTGTCGGTAGTTATAGCTGTCCCCGTGTCTGTCGGTAGTTATAGCTGTCCTCGTGTCTGTCGGTAGTTATAGCTGTCCTCGTGTCTGTCAGTAGTTATAGCTGTCCTCATGTCTGTCGGTAGTTATAGCTGTCCTCGTGTCTGTCAGTAGTTATAGCTGTCCTCATGTCTGTCGGTAGTTATAGCTGTCCTCGTGTCTGTCGGTAGTTATAGCTGTCCCCGTGTCTGTCGGTAGTTATAGCTGTCCCCGTGTCTGTCGGTAGTTATAGCTGTCCTCATGTCTGTCGGTAGTTATAGCTGTCCCCATGTCTGTCAGTAGTTATATCTGTCCTCATGTCTGTCAGTAGTTATATCTGTCCCCATGTCTGCCAGTAGTTATAGCTGTCCTCATGTCTGTCGGTAGTTATAGCTGTCCCCGTGTCTGTCGGTAGTTATAGCTGTCCCCGTGTCTGTCGGTAGTTATAGCTGTCCCCGTGTCTGTCGGTAGTTATATCTGTCCCCATGTCTGTCGGTAGTTATAGCTGTCCCCGTGTCTGTCGGTAGTTATAGCTGTCCCCATGTCTGTCAGTAGTTATAGCTGTCCTCGTGTCTGTCGGTAGTTATAGCTGTCCTCGTGTCTGTCGGTAGTTATAGCTGTCCTCGTGTCTGTCGGTAGTTATATCTGTCCTCATGTCTGTCAGTAGTTATAGCTGTCCTCGTGTCTGTCGGTAGTTATAGCTGTCCTCGTGTCTGTCGGTAGTTATATCTGTCCCCATGTCTGTCAGTAGTTATAGCTGTCCCCGTGTCTGTCAGTAGTTATAGCGGTTTGTAGATATTTAATAATAATCTTCACTTATATACAGTGGGGAAAATAAGTATTTGATACACTGGCGAATTTCCCGCCTACAAAGAATGGAGAGGTCTGTAATTTTATCATAGGTACACTTCAACTGTGAGAGACAGAATCTAAAAAAAAATACAGAAAATCACATTGTGTGATTTTTAAATAATTAATTAGCATTTTATTGCCTGAAATAAGCATTTGATCACCTACCAACCAGCAGGAATCCTGCCTCTCACAGAACTGTTAGTTTTTATTTAAGAAGCCCTCCGACTCTGCGCTCATTACCTGTAGTAATTACCTGTATAATATTCTACATTCTATGCTGTTGTAGGTGGTTTAGATACAGAAACTGGCACGGATGGTTACATTTTAGTGACTTTACCCTTCCCCATCCCTAGATCAGCAATAAACAGCCCCTGCAGTGCCCGGTAGTCAGCGTTGGTGGAGACAATCCATTTTGACTTTGCCATTGGACCCTCTATGACCATTATGATCCCACTTAAAGGGTTTGTCCTATTTTTGTGAGCAGGTTCCATGTTGTGCGGAGAGAGGGTCATGCTTTTAGGAAGTTGTAACATTTTAGTCGTTGGTGAGGTCATCTATGTAGCGCATAGACATAGGACGGTGGCACCCCTCTCTATTAGCCGATCTCTCTATTATATATATATATCCTCCTGTACGTGTGCTGTGCAGCTGAGATCTACGGATGTTTAGTGTCAGCGCAGTTTATAGAAACACAATTAACGAATGGTTGGAAATGGTGAAGGTCTAAGCGCTCGGTGCAGTCCATCAAGTATGGAGGGTAAATGCTGCACACTAAGTAGTCCCAGAGAAACGCAGCGTGCAGCAGTCGGGGGAGACCCCTCCTCAGGCAGCCCAGGATTAGCATTCTGCAGTACATTCAGCATTCCTGCGGGGTTATTTACTGATATTGTCAGGGTTTTTTTCTTTTTTTACGCCTCATCTACAATGCTGCTTAAAATTCCTTCCCGGTTTGGCCTTTCTGTTGCTGTGAGCAATCTCCAGGCGAGATCTATCACTCCGGCGTGACACAGATACATCCAAAACTCTAACACTCTTAACTACGCGCTGGGGACTGACATTTCTACCTGCGCCTGAAGGCGGAGAATCTACTGCTGTTCAGCTGTGGGGGAGTCAATGCTGGGGATTGTAGTTCTACAGTGGGGGAGGGGCTGGAAAGTCAATGTAATATCTTCACGACTTTTCTACCACTTTATTTAATTGTAACTATGTAATTATATCTTTTTTTCACTGGATAGAGACAGCAAGCTGCTGTTGATGGATCCTTTTTTCTGTAATTATTTCTTTATTCTATGCATTGAGGGTATTACAATGTTCTGCTGTGAATGGACGGTGGGTCTGCACGTCTTCAGGAGCATCCAATGATTTTCCAAGAATGCTCGATCCCTCTTCTTTGACTTCAATTGAGGAATAATACGGCCCAAAAAGCTGCTTGGTGCAAAAATGTTGCCGTAGTCAGAATAGTGGGTGGGGAGATGGGTGATTATTAGCACCTATTAGTGCGCTTACCAGTTTGGAAGCACCCTGGGGTGTAAAGGTAAAAAAATTAAATAAATTTAAGATAAAAAAATTATATATATATATATATATATATATACATACATATATATATTCTTTCATTTTTTTTACACCCTGGGGTGTAAAGGTAAAAAAAAATAAATAAATGAAAAAAAAAAAAATATATATATATATATATATATATATATATATATATATATATATATACATTTATTTTTTTTTATTTAATTTAAAAAAAACACCCCAGGGTGTAAAAAAAAATTAAATACAAATTAAAAAAAAAAAAAAAAAAAAAAAAAAAAATATATATATATATATATATATATATAAGGTTCAATCCCAGAATAAAGTAGGGAGGACCCTTATGAAGCGTGGGGCACTTGAGCAGTGGCTGGAGTCTGGGAGATTAGCAAGCTCTGGCCCTTTAACCACCTGACTGTTTTGCCCGAGTCCAGCTCGGGCAGTGTGAAAAGTAGCTAACTGGAGGGGGGAGGGCTGCTTTAGATGCTGCTATCTCCTCAATGGTAGCAGCTAGAAACATGCAACTGGTCTTGTTTGAAAGCTGACAGTCCAGGCTTTCATACAGTTACCTACAGCTAAAGTCCAAGCAACAGAGGAAAAATCACTGTTAGAAAATGAGTTGGGAATAATCACGGGTAAAACATGTTTTTACTTCCACTTTCAGCTGCATTCACAGCATCCCGATTTCTATCAGTGATATCTTTCTCTGTCCTGAACATATTGCTGTCATTTTGGTATTGTCTGAAAGCTTGGAATGTCTGCTTTCAAACAAGACCAGTTGCATGTTTTATCTAAAGCAGTCCTCCCCCTCCACTTAGCTACTTTTCCCCACTGCTGGAGCTTGACTCTGGTAAAACAGTTAGAGAGCTAGCTCATGCATGTCACCCGCAAGCAGAGCAGCAGCCAGGAAGTGACTACTGGGCACCCATAGATGTGAACCAGCGGGTTGTGACAATTAAAGCATATGCAGATCTTAGAGGTGGGTCCTTTATTACAACCAGTGGTTCTGGCTCTAGTGGACTCCATTTGTCGGTGTACTACAGTCAACTGGCCTCCCTGTAATACCGCACGTCCCCAGTAGGGGCCGTTGTGGAGGAAACGAGCAGCAAATGGAAACTCAAATTTCTCCAGAGAAAACCAGCTGATGTTATAGCGTATACAGCCATTTTGTATTGAAACCTATTATTTATCACAATATTAGCAGGAACTAGGATTATCCTTAAAAAAAAAAAAAAAAAGTTCTTATTGATCATTATCTGGAAAAAATGAATAACTCACCAGTTAAAGACATAAATTTCGATTTGCCCTGTCGGTGTCACCCGTTACCATGGAAACACAGAGAAACCGAAGGAATCGCTCAGAGAATTTTGTTATGTTATTGTACTGAAATCCATATTTTTAGGTCTGTCGAATTCCCGCAGAGAGGAGTGTATGAGAAAAAAAACAGCCATAAGAGACAAACAGAAAACAAAACTCACAGTCTGTCCTATATAAGGGCTCGTGCACACGGCCGTGAGTGTTTAGTGTACAAAAAAACGGATCACAGCCAACTGCATGACGCCATTTATTTTTTAACTTTCTGGAGAAATGTCCTATCCTTGTCCACAAAACAGACAAGAATAGGACGTTCTGTCTTTTTTTGCGGGGCTGTGGAACAGACGTGCGGATGTGGACAGCACACTGTGTGTTACCCGCATCTTTTGCAGCCTCATTGAAACGTATGGGTCCACATCCGATCATACGGACGATCTTGTGCATAAGTCCTTGAAGAAGAACCCGCAAAAATTTTTATTCTCTGACCTGTTAGAAAGGTGCATGATGTAATCTATAGTGAATGTCATCTTCTTATCAGAGAATGAAATTGTGAGTTATCCCCTCTCTTCTAATTGTAGCTGGGTCATGTGACCAACTCCCTGACCTCCAAATGACCCAGGAAGCCAGTTACTGCCCTATTCATTCCTATGGGACTGAAAGTGAGGCTCCCATAGGAATACATAGAGAATTAGACTTCCTGTCCACACATAAGGTGCTGTGTGAGTTGGTGAGTCTGATTGCTGGTCACATGACACAGATAAGAAACTTCAGGATTATATAAATCAAAAATACAGACACTGGTAAGAAAATGACATTCACTACAGATTACATCATGTACATTTCTAGCAGGACATGGAATAAAATTTTTTGCGGGAGTTCTTCTTTAAGGATACATCACTGGAAAGGCAGTTGGGGCCATAAACATTAGAAGTGTGTCAGCCAAACCCACCGATTTCGGTGTGACTAGCCGTCTGATGTTTATGGGGTCTTTGCATTCTCCCCAAGTACCACCGACCACTGTGATGTGCACAGTGACATACCTGGGGTGGGCACCTTACTGCTGCAGCCAATGACCACCCTGAGCTATAGGACACCGATTGGCTGCAGCAGTCACATGCTGTATCCAGGCACGTCAGCAGCGGGAGTACCAGAGGAGAGCCGGAGAACAACACTGCAGAAGACATCATAAGGGTTGTCCTAGATGTTTAATTACCTTGGACAACCCCTTTAACTTATATGGGATGTGCCATTGGTGCCATTCTGAGACCTGTGCGGAGGCCATTGTGCAGGGAGTGGGGTATAAAGTGTGACTGTCGTCTACTGTGAATGATGGCCCCTGTGTTATCTATATATAGTGTTATCATTCATTGTGATCATAAAGTGATGACTACTGAAAAGCCTGTTATGAGGCTCAGTGGCCAGAGTGAAATCCACAAGGTTTAAGGATTCTTTTAAAAACATGGATATTAATGTGGAAAATGTAAAAAAATAAAACAACTAAAAATATTTACAAAATACTGTATGTTAACTAAAAAAAATGGTCATTTTCACACATTGCCTTTAAAGGGCTTATCCTATCATTAATGTAAACATTGAAAATCAGACATCATATAGTACATGACAATCTCCTTGCAATAAATCCAAAACCAGCCTTTATACCTCACGTGGATCCAAAGATCGCTCCATCCATTGCTCCACTTGTTCTGCTAGATTCTCTTCAGGCTGGCAGTGTGTCCTTTATCAGGGGGCGAGTCCCTTCTGCTTCAGCCTCCTCCCTGTTACTCTCCCAGCTTCTAACAGTAGATCCAACTGGCGGCAGTTGAAGGACGGAACTGAGCATGTGTGACCCCCTCAGCAATGTTAATCAGGTGGACGCAGAAATAAGAGAAATAACAGCAGGTGGCGGTATACGGACAGATTTTATTGAAGAACTCAGTGGCTATACTACATTGTAATTACAAGCAAATGCAAAAGTATTCATACCCAGTTGCTGGCTTGAAAAATGTAGCATATTTTTTGTGGTACAAGCTCTTTAAGCAAAGAACAGAAAAATTAAAATGTACTCAGTAGCTGTACAGATCTTTAATATGGATCCTATAGAAATTCATGAGCCCATACTGCACCTCTGTGTGCCTCCGATCTCATATGGAGGCATATAGAGATTTTTTTTCTTATCCCCTCAGATTTATATGGCGTCCAAGAGAAAAAAAATGGTGGCATGTTCCATTGGACACGCTATTATGGCGGTATTACATTGCTTATAGGTCAGAATATCTCCTATGTACTACGGTGCCGTAGAGATTTATCAAACTGGTGTAAAGTAGAACTGACCTAGTTGCCCATAGCAACCAATCAGATTCCACCTTTCATTTTCCAAAGGAGCTGTGAAAAATGAAAGGTGGACTGGTTGCTATGGGCAACTAAGCCAGTTTGATAAATATTCTCAATAGAGCTCTGTAGTATGAAGCTAGAGTTTAGTTCACTGTTTAGTTCTTGCAAAAATTTCACAGTTCATGCGCTCTTCTACTGATTTTATTTAAAAAAATAACTATAGAAACAGTCCTAGAAATTTTTCCTAAAATTATCTCAATTAGGAAAAATCTGTACATTCAATTTATGCCACTGAACTAGCATCAAATTTACATTTTTTTGAGTTAAATCTGAAAAGAATGTGGCAGTAATCATCATCTTTACCCTATAACGGTATTATTATCCTTTACCCACACAGACGTTAGCTGGTAAGAACACAGGGCTGTATAACAATAGGTCTGGAGGACCTGGAGCATCCATACATTCAATGGGAATGGTGTAATGCTTAGTTTTGCCTGTGGTGGCGCTGTAGGGAGATTGCTATCGCATTTCCCCACGGATTACAGCTGATCATCGAGAGCTTCGGGATCAACTATCATCAGGGGGTTGTCTAACACGGACTTAATATTAGTCCCTTCCAGATTTATTCGCCCAAACGTTTCTTTAACATAAGAAAAGAGAAGAGCAAATTGATCAATTCATTCACAAAAAGGGCTTTGTTTAAACTGTTTCCATGGCAGTTAAAAATGGCGGTGCCTGTGGAAGGGGAAGGGGGGCTGTTGCCATAGTTACAATCGGATTCTACAGACCGTCATCTGGTCCTTGCAACAGCCAATCGGGATGAAGCACCAATTCTGCAATATGTAGAAGTAGCGATTCTCATCTTCAGCCTCATCATAATACCCAGTATAAAAAAAAAAAAAAAAAAAAAAGGAAATAGGTCTGTGGAGTGAAACCGCTCCGGACAGCTGACAATGGCTGCGCCCAAACATGGCGGACTGCGAAAATCGAAGCTGGAGACCGACGCAGCAGGAGCAGGTGAGAAAAAAAAAATTAATCCTGACCTCGCGTAACGCCGTTAATCGTGCTTTAATAAAACGTAGGTTCCTTTTTTTTATTTTGAATTTTTTTTCTTCTTCTTCTTCCCGCACGGGCTTTCTTCCTCGGCACGCCATCGCCGTTCAAAACAAAAGCGTCATAATAAATGACAGCGTAGATTTCGCAAAAGAACGTTCCGCTCGGATCAGACAAAAATTTTCTTTGTAGGCCTTTCAGATCGAATTTTGCAAAACAGCATTAGAAAAGCTTTCCAGCTGGGCTCTTATATAGTTTGATATTTTCCTTCTTTCTTCCCGGCGACCCCCCCCCCCTCCCGCCGCCTTCTCAATTTTTTTTTCCTTTCGGGTTCTTGAGTACTGTGACAATAAAGAAAATCGATGTGTATTTAAAAAGACATGAAGGGACCATTGGACTCATCACCGTACTTCAAATCTCATTATTCGGAACATCTGAAGAAAGATATTTTCAAAAGACCTCGATGATATTTAAATGAAAATCTGATCCAGATCAAAGCGGGAGAGGAGAAATGGCTGCTGTTTGTTTCTTTTATTTTTTTTTTTTACGCGGTTTTACTCTTTAGGGAGAAAATCGAATGGCAGAAACACTGAGACAGCAGAACCCGCAGGACGCTGTACAAGCTCCTCTGTTGTACTCCATATTATCCGGAGTTCCTGCTGCGTGACCCATTTTTTTCCAGAAAATGTCGTGCGAGAAGAAAGACCACGATCACGTCACCGGTTTGAAAAAGATTCAGAACCTAAATATTTTTCTTTTTGTCCTTTTTTGAACTTTTTTTTTTATTTTTTAAAGATTGTTCTCTTTTTTCGTCTTTAAGACTTGTCGCAGCTTCTTTTCCGGAAGATGAATAGCCAAGAGGACAGAAAAGAAGACTTTGGAGCGTCTTATCCCAAAGTGTTAGCTTACCGCTCAGATCCTCGACCTCTTTGAAATTTCTACCCCAAACAAAAAAAAATTGTCGTTGCCTTTTTCTGATCTCCAGCTTTTTTGGGTGGAACTTTTTGGAATCTAATGATTCTTTATTTGTAATTGTTTTATCATCTACGTAACCGGGAACAGTCATGTTTGTGAGATTAAAATATATACTCTTCTAAAAAAGCCCAAAACGTCCCTCCTGTAGAATTTTAATAGGCTCATCTTTGCCGATTGTCACATCCTTCAGTAAACCCATGGTCACAAATCTTTTAATCCACTGTGGCTAATCCAGTCTACTTCTGTAGAACCTCATACATTCAACATCAACAAAGAGGCTTCAGCGGGACACTGGCATACATAATGAATTTATAACCTTGGCTTTTATGGATGACCAGAAAAAGACGTTTCAAGGTGGACTTTGATCGACGGCAACACTACGGGCTTCTTCAAAAAGGTCCTGTGGAGAGAGATGAAGAAAGCGCCTAGAGTGGTTTACAGCCAAAGACAAGGAAAGTGGAGATAATACTTTATCAGGACTTTATCTTTAGCATTTTCCAAGAAGATGGCGGCCATGTTTCTTTGAGATCTAAGACATTGGACATAAAAAAAAAAGACTTTCAAAAAGTTTTTGGAAATGTTTGAGGGAAGGGAATCTTTAAAATGTTTTTGGACAGATATCGCTTATAGGCCCTGAAGCGCCAAGTTAATCAACGAAAAAGGTTGTATTGTCCTTAGCAACCACACAGATACAATAACTTGTAAATGGTCACTGGAAACGGAGATCTCATGGTGGAGAACATGGGGAAATTTGGAATCTTTAAAATGTTTTTGGACAGATATCGCCTATAGGCCCCAAAGCTGAAGAAAGGCAAAATGGAACCAAGCTAGCCAACGAAAAATGTTGTATTGTCCTTAGCAACCACACAGATACAATAACTTGTAAATGATCACTGGAAATGGAGATCTCATGGTGGAGAACATAGGGAAATTTTGGAACCAATTTGGAATCTTTAAAATGTTTTTGGACAGATATAGGCCCCGAAGCTAAAGAAAGGCAAAATGGAACCAAGCTAGTCAACGAAAAAGGTTGTATTGTCCTTAGCAACCACACAGATACAATAACGTGTAAATGGTCACTGGAAACGGAGATCTCATGGTGGAGAACATGGGGAAATTTTGGAACCAATTTGTAATCTTTAAAATGTTTTTGGACAGATGTTGCCTATAGGCCCCAAAGCTAAAGAAAGGCAAAATGGAACCAAGCTAGTCAATGAAAAAGGTTGTATTGTCCTTAGCAACCTTCTTTTTTTAAATGTGCCAGAGATACAATGATGTAAAGGAGATCTCATGGTGGAGAACATCAGGAAATTTTGGAACCAATTTGTAATCTTTGAAATGTTTTTGGACAGATATCGCCTATAGGCCCTGAAGCTAAAGAAAGATAAATGGCATCGAGATAGTCAACAAAAAAGGTTTTATTGTCCGTAGCAACCTTCATTTTTTAAATGCGCCAGAGATACAATGATGTAATGGAGATCTCATGGTGGAGAACATCAGGAAATTTTGGAACCAATTTTTCTCTACCCTTCCCAGCAAAATATATTGACATGTAATGGTGAGCTCAATGAGTTTGGGTTGTTCTTGGGTTTGGGTGGGATTAGTGTTTGTAATTCTAAAGTACTAATAAAGGACCTCAGCACCTACAAATAGTTCTGTCTTGCTCCACAATTTTGATCCATAGATAAAGGTCAAAATTTTATAATCTTTTTTGTTTAGCAAAATTGAACCTCCAGAGGAAATGGCGTCCCTACACTGCTGGTCAAAGGGGCCGACAACTGTTTCGTTTTCCATAATTATGGTGTGCATTATAAGAGGGGGTGGAGTTCTCCTAATTGAGAAGAAAGACCCAAAACAGGGCCCAGATCATGATGTGGAGTTGTGGGAGGTCTCAGGAATAGAATAGGAAGGTAATGGTTGTTTTGTCTTTTTATTGCTTTGGGAGGGGGCCTGGCTTCTCAATCTGATTTATTATTTATAATAATGATAGATGAATGAATACTGCACGATAACCTGCTTGCTGAGGCCCCGGCCCATTAAGCCGGTTATGTTCTGTGTAGCAGGGGAAGTGATGTTAATTAACATAGACGGCAGAGAGAAGTGCCAGAGACATAATAGGGCCCAAGTGGCAACAGCGTGCCGCCACCTCCAGGTAATCAGCCGTTATTAGCATGTCATGAATTGTGCATTTTCCTACCAGCCCTGCGAAAAATAATCCAGATGATGTTCCCTTATTACTATTCATAGAGCAGCAGCACAAGGCAGTCCCGGGGGCGACTTTAACAAGAATTGTTGTGTTTAATGTTCCAGGTTTCACAGGTTACAAACATTGGCTTGTCTAATCAATACAGGGACCAGAGAACTACAAACACTCCAGGAGCCAGGATTTTTTTCCATTTTAGTCATATCTATCTATCTATCTATCTATCTATCTATCTATCTATCTAATATCTATCTATCTATCTATCTATCTATCTATCTAATATCTGTCTCATATCTATCTATCTATCTATCTATCTAATATCTGTCTCATATCTATCTATCTATCTATCTATCTATCTATCTAATATCTGTCTCATATCTATCTAATTATCTATCTATCTAATTATCTAGCTATCTAATATCTGTCTCATATCTATCTATCTAATATCTATCTATCTCATATCTATCTATTTATCTATCTATCTATCTCCTATCTATCTATCTATCTATCTATCTATCTATCTATCTATCTATCTATCTAATATCTGTCTCATATCTATCGATCTAATTATCTATCTATCTCATATCAATCTATCTATCTATCTATCTATCTCATATCTATCTATTTATCTATCTATCTAATATCTATCTATTATCTGTCTCATATCTATCTATCTATCTATCTATCTATCTATCTATCTATCTTATACTCCCAACCCCCCTCCACTCCACCACTGCTCCAGTCTTCACCGCTACTGCAATCATGACGTAATATTTTTGGCTGCAGAGCTGACATCCTGTATACTGCATGTGACGGCTGCAGTCAGTCAGTGGTCTCAGTGGTATACAGAATGTCACCACTACAAACACTCCAGGAGCCAGGTTTTTTTCCATTTTAGTCATATCTATCTATCTATCTATCTAATATCTGTCTCATATCTATCTAATTATCTATCTATCTAATATCTATCTATCTATCTATCTATCTAATATCTATCTATCTAATATCTATCTATCTTATACTCCCAACCCCCCTCCACTCCACCACTGCTCCAGTCTTCACCACTACTGCATTCATGACGTAATGTTTTTGGCTGCAGAGCTGACATCCTGTATACTGCATGTGACGGCTGCAGTCAGTCAGTGGTCTCAGTGGTATACAATGTCACCACTACAAACACTCCAGGAGCCAGGTTTTTTTCCATTTTAGTCATATCTATCTATCTATCTATCTAATATCTGTCTCATATCTATCTAATTATCTATCTATCTAATATCTATCTATCTATCTATCTATCTAATATCTATCTATCTAATATCTATCTATCTTATACTCCCAACCCCCCTCCACTCCACCACTGCTCCAGTCTTCACCACTACTGCATTCATGACGTAATGTTTTTGGCTGCAGAGCTGACATCCTGTATACTGCATGTGACGGCTGCAGTCAGTCAGTGGTCTCAGTGGTATACAATGTCACCACTACTGTCATGGAAACAAAGATAGTGGAAAAGGTTGGAGTGGTGGTGCTGGAACAGAGGGGGTTCTGAATACTGTCATATAGCGCCAAAATAAAAATGCATTCAGCAGTTCATACTGCCGGTGAAATAATGGCAAACAGCGCCCAAATAATACTGTTGTAGTCAGTCAATGATGCTGCCATGCATTTTTGTAAAGGTTAAAAGGGTTTTCCAGGATTTTACTACTGCTGACCTTTCCTCAGGATCGGTGGTAGTCCAACACCCAGGACCACTGCCAATCAGCTGTTTGAGAAGGTAGTAGTGCCAATGCCTTCTCCCTGCTCACCAAGCGCAGCGCTGTTCATTGTATAGTGGCCGTACTACTAAAATACTGTCATCTACAGTCATGGCCAAAAGTTTTTGAGAATGATACAAATATTAATTTTTTACAAAGTCTACTGCTTCAGTTTTTATAATGGCAATTTGCATATACTCCAGAATGTTATAAAGAGTGATCAGCTTAACAGCAATTACTTGCAAAGTCAATATTTGCCTAGAAAATGAACTTTATCCCCCAAAACACATTTCAACATCATTGCAGCCCTGCCTTAAAAGGATCAGCTAACATCGTTTCAGTGATTGCTCCATTAACACAGGTGTGGGTGTTGATGAGGACAGGGCTGGAGATCAATCTGTCATGATTAAGTAAGAATGACACCACTGGACACTTTAAAAGGAGGCTGGTGCTTGGCATCATTGTTTCTCTTCTGTTAACCATGGTTATCTCTAAAGAAACACGTGCAGTCATCATTGCACTGCACAAAAATGGCCTAACAGGGAAGAGTATCGCAGCTAGAAAGATTGCACCTCAGTCAACAATCTATCGCATCATCAAGAACTTCAAGGAGAGAGGTTCCATTGTTGCCAAAAAGGCTCCAGGGCGCCCAAGAAAGACCAGCAAGCGCCAGGACCGTCTCTTAAAAGTGTTTCAGCTGCGGGATCGGGCTACCAGCAGTCCAGAGCTTGCTCAGGAATGGCAGCAGGCAGGTGTGAGTGCATCTGCACGCACTGTGAGGCGGAGACTCTTGGAGCAAGGCCTGGTCTCAAGGAGGGCAGCAAAGAAGCCACTTCTCTCCAGAAAAAACATCAGGGACAGACTGATATTCTGCAAAAGGTACAGGGAGTGGACTGCTGAGGACTGGGGTAAAGTCATTTTCTCTGATGAATCCCCTTTTGGATTGTTTGGAACATCTGGAAAACAGCTTATTCGGAGAAGACGAGGTGAGCGCTACCACCAGTCTTGTCTCATGCCAACTGTAAAGCATCCTGAAACCATTCATGTGTGGGGTTGCTTCTCAGCCAAGGGAATCGGCTCTCTCACAGTCTTGCCTAAAAACACAGCCATGAATAAAGTATGGCACCAGAATGTCCTCCGAGAGCAACTTCTCCCAACCGTCCAAGAACAGTTTGGCGATCAACAATGCCTTTTCCAGCATGATGGAGCACCTTGCCATAAAGCAAAGGTGATAACTAAATGGCTCAGGGAACAAAACATAGAGATTTTGGGTCCATGGCCTGGAAACTCCCCAGATCTTAATCCCATTGAGAACTTGTGGTCAATCATCAAGAGACGGGTGGACAAACAAAAACCTACAAATTCTGACAAAATGCAAGCATTGATTGTGCAAGAATGGACGGCTATCAGTCAGGATTTGGTCCAGAAGTTGATTGAGAGCATGCCAGGGAGAATTGCAGAGGTCCTGAAGAAGAAGGGTCAACACTGCAAATATTGACTTGCTGCATTAACTCATTCTAACTGTCAGTATAAGCTTTTGTTACTCATAATATGATTGTAATTATATTTCTGTATGTGATAAAAACATCTGACAAACACACATAAAACCAGAGGGCGGCAGATCATGTGAAAATAGAAGATTTGTGTCATTCTCAAAACTTTTGGCCATGACTGTAGTGCCAAAGTAATAATACCACACAATTACTAAAATTACCCTGCCATACATGGCCAAATAATACTGATACAGGCAGCAGATACAGTACCCAGGCAATAGGGTTATATACAGTCACTATATAATATTACTGTACAGTTCTGAAGTACCATCACTGTATCAAATAATACCGCCATATAGCTGAACATACATTGAACACACACGGCCTAGATAATACTGCTAGGATGTTTTTGCAATCACAACAATAACTATTTAATCGAGGGAGGAACCTGGAAATATAGGGTCACTGATTACAGATTATAAAGACCTCCCCCTCTTATAGGAGACCCCAATATTCTAAAATTTATTATTATAAGTAAACCAAAATTATTATTATTATTTATTTTACAGTTTTTGGTTAATTTTCCCTCATTGTGGAGAAGAAAAGGGAATAGAAGGAAGACGAAGACCAAAAGGAAAAAATTCAGGAGGAAATATCTTGGGGTCTGGGGAGTGCAATCCAAGACGTCTCCAAGAGGAGAACAAAAACACTGTCTGTAAGACTGCCGACGGGATTTACCTAACATTTGGAATCGGAAGTCACAAGAAATGGAGCAGAGGAACATCAGTCTGCAGGTAAAGCACTCGGGACTTTGCCCTTTTTTATGGTATTTATGAAAGTTACATTGCCGTCCATGAAGCTGGATGACATTAGTCGTAGCGTACGTTTTTTTGTTACCATATACCGTATACCCGAAGTGAATAGGACCCTCGCCAGCATCTCACATCACAAAATGCATGGAAATGGATGTTGATCAGGGTTAAAATTTGGTCCTGGTCCTGTGACACACAGGTCCACAGCTCGTTACAGTACAATTATCAAAGCTCCGCCATGTAGCCAGCCGTGCACCTCTGCGTCCATCACATGAACGGCACAGATTTGTATCCACTCAAAGAAAATAATTAACCCCCTAACTGTTTTGCCAGAGTCCAACTCCAGTAGTGGGAAAAGTAGCTAACTGGAGGGGGAGAGCTGTTTAGATGCTGCTATCTCCTGAATGGTAGCAGCTAGAATCATGAAATTGGTCTTGTTTGAAAGCAGACATTCCAGGCTTTCAGAAAGTACCAAACTGATAGCAATATATTTAGGACAGTGGAAGATATCACTGATAGAAATCGGGATGCTGTGAATTCAGCTGAAAGTGAGAGCAAAAACAGGTTTTATTCCCAACTTGATTTCTAACAGTGATTTCTCCTCTGTTGCTTGGACTTTATTGGACTTAACTGTAATTTTGGTCTTGTATGAAAGCCTGCACTGTCAGCTTTCAAACAGACCCATTGCATGTTTCTGGCTGCTACCGTTCAGGAGATATCACCATCTAAAGCAGCCCTCCCCCCTCCAGGAAGCTACTTTTCACACTGTCCGAGCTGGACTCGAGCAAAACAGTTAGGTGGTTAAAGGGGTCTTCCAGGATCTTCCAGGAGTCGTCACTCGGCCTAGGAAAAGCTGTGAGAAGGCCACAGGGCTACTGTGAGAGCTGGTGCCTTCTCAAACAGCTGATTGGCGGGAATCCCAAGAGTCGGACCCCCACTGATGATCTATCCAGAGGATACATCGTCAGCATTAAAATTTTGGAAAACCCCTTTAACCCCCTAACTGTTTTGCCCGAGCCCAGCTCAGGCAGTGTGAAAAGTAGCTAACTGGAGGGGGGAGGGCTGCTTTAGATGCTGCTACCTCCTGAATGGTAGCAGCTAGAAACATGCAACTGGTCTTGTTTGTAAGCATACATCCCAAGCTTTCAGACAATATGTTCAGGAAAGAGGAAGATATCACTGATAGAAATCGGGATGTTGTGAATGCAGCTGAAAATGAAAGTAAATTCCCGACTTGATTTCTAACAGTGATTTCTCCTCGGTTGCTTGGACTTTAGCTGGATTTTGGTCTTGTATGAAAGCCTGGACTGTCAGCTTTCGGACAAGACCAGTTGCATGTTTCTAGCTGCTACCATTAAGGAGATATCACCATCTAAAGCAGCCCTCCCCCCTCCAGCTAGCTACTTTTCACACTGCCGGAGCTGGACTCGGGCAAAACAGTTAGGTGGTTAAACATCCTAATGACTGACAGAAAGAAGAGATCTTGAAAACCATGAGATTTATACAGAAAGTGTACGAGAGACTTTATATAGCCCTTCATAACAAAAAGAACAACCTTTTTTTATAAATGGAAGCTATGGGGGTCATTTACAAACAGATATACGCCATATGTGGCGTATATCTGGCGCAGATTCTGTCGTATGCCATGTTGCTGCAGAATCTGCGACTTCTTCCCCCTCACGCCAGGTCTAAAAAAGTGGGCGTGGTATTGGTGGGAAAGGGGATGCGCCGGTACGATGCCTGTTTTAAGAGCAGAAAATGCTCTAAATGTAAGACAGCAAGGGATCCGGCTTACATTTAGAATGTGCGGTGGATGCGCCAAAGATACGTAGGGGCCAGGGCCTCTTCATAACTCTGGCGGATCCACCGCCACACATAGGGGTTATTAAGACTGGCTTCTAAAACGCTGTTCTTAATAAATGTGCCCCTGTATTTTCATACACAAAATCTTCCAGGTCCGTTCTCCGTGTACTCCGCGGATTCTCCGCTTTGCATTTGTAGTTCTGATTCGTTACATGACGCCCTGTATGCTCCAATCACATACCAAGCTGCATGAAACGGTCTGTTAACTGCCATGGGACTTGTCCGTGTTGTGCTGACAGACGTCCACTAATGTACGGAGCTTCCCATACGGCGCCCATACTCACACAGCTACCTAGCAACCAGCGGCAGTGACCTAGCCGGACCTGCTCGCTCTTGTCCATTTAACCGCTGCCGAGTGACCGGGATGGAGAGGAGCGATTCAGGAAGGTAAATCCATTATTTTATTACAGCAGCTTACATAACGTGTGAGACCAGAACAAGGAACAACTTCTCCCCGACAGAAATTCTCCAGCAGTGTTAACCCAGAGATACATCAGAGCTGCATGCACATTTCTGCAGGTTCTTTCCTGGCATTCTCTGCTTGTTCAGTGCCTTCAGATAGCATTTTTGGGGTGATTAACATTGTGGAAAGTGTTGTCTTTTACACCAGACTCTGTACAGACGGCTCCCTTGAATTACAGAAGCTTAAGACTGTCTCTGACAGCAGGCTTGCTGACTGTTTCCAATAACAAAAAGCAGAATTGTCAATGTAGCTCTGGAGTATAATACAGGATGTAACTCAGGATGAGTACAGGATAAGTAATGTATGTACACAGTGACTGCACCAGCAGAATAGTGAGTGCAGCTCTGGAGTATAATACAGGATGTAACTCAGGATCAGTACAGGATAAGTAATGTATGTACACAGTGACTGCACCAGCAGAATAGTGAGTGCAGCTCTGGAGTATAATACAGGATGTAACTCAGGAACAGTACAGGATAAGTAATGTATGTACACAGTGACTGCACCAGCAGAATAGTGAGTGCAGCTCCGGAGTATAATACAGGATGTAACTCAGGATCAGTACAGGATAAGTAATGTATGTGCACAGTGACTGCACCAGCAGAATAGTGAGTGCAGCTCTGGAGTATAATACAGGATGTAACTCAGGATCAGTACAGGATAAGTAATGTAATGTATGTACACAGTGACTGCACCAGCAGAATAGTGAGTACAGCTCTGGAGTATAATACAGGATGTAACTCAGGAACAGTACAGGATAAGTAATGTAATGTATGTACACAGTGACTGCACCAGCAGAATAGTGAGTACAGCTCTGGAGTATAATACAGGATGTAACTCAGGATCAGTACAGGATAAGTAATGTATGTACATGGAGACTGCACCAGCAGAATAGTGAGTGCAGCTCTGGAGTATAATACAGGATGTAACTCAGGATCAGTACAGGATAAGTAATGTATGTGCACAGTGACTGCACCAGCAGAATAGTGAGTGCAGCTCTGGAGTATAATACAGGATGTAACTCAGGATGAGTACAGGATAAGTAATGTATGTACACAGTGACTGCACCAGCAGAATAGTGAGTGCAGCTCTGGAGTATAATACAGGATGTAACTCAGGATCAGTACAGGATAAGTAAAGAATGTACACAGTGACTGCACCAGCAGAATAGTGAGTGCAGCTCTGGAGTATAATACAGGATAGGTAATGTATGTAGAAAATGACTCAACTTTGTGTACAATGCTTTTCATGCGACACAATATTTTATATTTTTTTCTATATATTTTTTCTACTTTAAGTTATTGATCCTTTAGATATATATATATATATAGTGTGCGTCCTCACTGGAAAAAATATATATATCTATGTTACTCAGCCCTGAGCAATAATAAGTTAAATATATCCCAATTTGCACAGGATCCCCATAGACTCCCGCTGTGCAGGAAAAGTGTCACACAGGTCACGCTTTAAAGGACTTGGAAATACTTCACTACTACGAGGCTACAAGAGCATTGACAGAGCATTGTCGTTCACAGATGGAAGCCATTTGTGAAGGGCTGCAGGGCTCTTGTTAAGTCTGAGAAGTCAAAGAAGTGAATAATGATTGAGGTGTGAGAACATATTCACCTTGATGTATCTCCTCTTGATGTGCGCCGGTAATTGTAGCAGGAAGATGAAGCAGACTTGCCCTCAGCATGGTTACATTACACATCCATCCCTGTATTTTTTCCATAGGCAGTAACTCTCCGCAGGGTTTGGATAAGAAAACAGATACATATGATAAATGAATATCAATGAGGACGTGGCAGCTGTGAGCTCAGAGCAGAACACTGTTTACCTGCTGCTGAAAGTTGGATTTTATACATTCTACACTGGAACATTCAGTTTCAAGAAATGTATTCTTGTAGACAAACTTAGTCGCTCTGTTCATTCTCTATACGACTGCTGGAGATCGGTCCGAAGGAACGGAGGAGGCAGGCATACTCAACTGCCACTGCATTAATTCTGAAGGGTGTATAATATACCCCAGAGCTGTACTCACTATTCTGCTGGTGCAGTCACTGTGTACATACATTACTTATCCTGTACTGATCCTGAGTTACATCCTGTATTATACTCCAGAGCTGCACTCACTATTCTGCTGGTGCAGTCACTGTGTACATACATTACATTACTTATCCTGTACTGATCCTGAGTTACATCCTGTATTATACTCCAGAGCTGCACTCACTATTCTGCTGGTGCAGTCACTGTGTACATACATTACTTATCCTGTACTGATCCTGAGTTACATCCTGTATTATACTCCAGAGCTGCACTCACTATTCTGCTGGTGCAGTCACTGTGTACATACATTACATTACTTATCCTGTACTGATCCTGAGTTACATCCTGTATTATACTCCAGAGCTGCACTCACTATTCTGCTGGTGCAGTCACTGTGTACATACATTACTTATCCTGTACTGATCCTGAGTTACATCCTGTATTATACTCCAGAGCTGCACTCACTATTCTGCTGGTGGAGTCATTGTGTACATACATTATATTACTTATCCTGTACTGATCCTGAGTTACATCCTGTATTATACTCCAGAGCTGCACTCACTATTCTGCTGGTGCAGTCACTGTGTACATACATTACTTATCCTGTACTGATCCTGAGTTACATCCTGTATTATACTCCAGAGCTGCACTCACTATTCTGCTGGTGCAGTCACTGTGTACATACATTACTTATCCTGTACTGATCCTGAGTTACATCCTGTATTATACTCCAGAGCTGCACTCACTATTCTGCTGGTGCAGTCACTGTGTACATACATTACTTATCCTGTACTGATCCTGAGTTACATCCTGTATTATACTCCAGAGCTGCACTCACTATTCTGCTGGTGGAGTCATTGTGTACATACATTATATTACTTATCCTGTACTGATCCTGAGTTACATCCTGTATTATACTCCAGAGCTGCACTCACTATTCTGCTGGTGCAGTCACTGTGTACATACATTACTTATCCTGTACTGATCCTGAGTTACATCCTGTATTATACTCCAGAGCTGCACTCACTATTCTGCTGGTTGTTATAGGGGACTGATGGTAACCTTACATCTTGGTACAGAGAGCGGACAAGCCGTGAAATGTTGTCTAGAAAGCAGGCGGTGGAGTAACTCATCATTGCAGGAGCATAGGTTTGTAGTCTGTAACCATGGAGACACAAAAGTCTGTGTAGGAGCTGTATACAGAATTGGGTAGGAGATTTTTCATGAAGCTAAAGCGTCATTGGATTCAAAAAATTTCCCAGTTCTTGCAATTTTTAAAATATTTGCTCTGTAACGACTTTTCAGCATCTCGGCAGTGCTTGCAATCCCCTGTACATTCAGCACCGTCAGGTTTAATCAGAGAAATGCTTGCAGGACTGATGAATATTTGAAGTGCGCCGGATGAATGCGCCGCCCGCTCCTCGCCGGGTCGGCCTTTGTTGCAGCTTGTCTGTACTTAGCGCCGTTGTGATCAGGCTTCAAACATAAGCGCGGGACAATAGGCAGATATACGGCCTGACCCGCTCCCATCAGATTAAACGCCGAGGAGAGATCCTTTCACTGCGGCTGATGATTTCTCCTTCATATCTGCAGGGTGAGAGCTCCCACCTATGACCGGGCGCGGGGTGGAATCTGCAGATGTCTTCTTTATTAAAGATGCCTCCCGCATAAAGGCGGCATTGTTCGGGTGTAAAGAATAGGCCCAACACTTCATGTTTTCGCCGGGCACCAGATACTCTGGCGAAAGAGATATTCTTCTGTCGCTGTGATATTATTATATGAATGTATGAGATTAGCAGAAGGGTCAATAACTGTTCTGGAAACAGCGCCTCTCGTGTCCATAGGTTGTGTCTGGTACTGCAGTCCAGCTATAAAAGGTACTGATCCAATAGTGACTGCACCAGCAGAATAGTGAGTGCAGCTCTGGAGTATAATACAGGATGTAACTCAGGATCAGTACAGGATAAGTAATGTATGTACACAGTGACTGCACCAGCAGAATAGTGAGTGCAGCTCTGGAGTATAATACAGGATGTAACTCAGGATCAGTACAGGATAAGTAATGTATGTACACAGTGACTGCACCAGCAGAATAGTGAGTGCAGCTCTGGAGTATAATACAGGATGTAACTCAGGATCAGTACAGGATAAGTAATGTATGTACACAGTGACTGCACCAGCAGAATAGTGAGTGCAGCTCTGGAGTATAATACAGGATGTAACTCAGGATCAGTACAGGATAAGTAATGTATGTACACAGTGACTGCACCAGCAGAATAGTGAGTGCAGCTCTGGAGTATAATACAGGATGTAACTCAGGATCAGTACAGGATAAGTAATGTATGTACACAGTGACTGCACCAGCAGAATAGTGAGTGCAGCTCTGGAGTATAATACAGGATGTAACTCAGGATCAGTACAGGATAAGTAATGTATGTACACAGTGACTGCACCTGCAGAATAGTGAGTGCAGCTCTGGAGTATAATACAGGATGTAACTCAGGATCAGTACAGAATAAGTATTGTATGTACACAGTGACTGCACCAGCAGAATAGTGAGTGCAGCTCTGGAGTATAATACAGGATGTAACTCAGGATCAGTACAGGATAAGTAATGTATGTACACAGTGACTGCACCAGCAGAATAGTGAGTGCAGCTCTGGAGTATAATACAGGATGTAACTCAGGATCAGTACAGGATAAGTAATGTATGTACACAGTGACTGCACCAGCAGAATAGTGAGTGCAGCTCTGGAGTATAATACAGGATATAACTCAGGATCAGTACAGAATAAGTATTGTATGTACACAGTGACTGCACCAGCAGAATAGTGAGTGCAGCTCTGGAGTATAATACAGGATGTAACTCAGGATCAGTACAGGATAAGTAATGTATGTACACAGTGAGTGCACCAGCAGAATAGTGAGTGCAGCTCTGGAGTATAATACAGGATATAACTCAGGATCAGTACAGGATAAGTAATGTATGTACACAGTGACTGCACCAGCAGAATAGTGAGTGCAGCTCTGGAGTATAATACAGGATATAACTCAGGATCAGTACAGGATAAGTAATGTATGTACACAGTTACTGCACCAGCAGAATAGTGAGTGCAGCTCTGGAGTATAATACAGGATATAACTCAGGATCAGTACAGGATAAGTAAAGTATGTATACAGTTACTGCACCAGCAGAATAGTGAGTGCAGCTCTGGAGTATAATACAGGATATAACTCAGGATCAGTACAGGATAAGTAATGTATGTACACAGTGACTGCACCAGCAGAATAGTGAGTGCAGCTCTGGAGTATAATACAGGATGTAACTCAGGATCAGTACAGGATAAGTAATGTATGTACACAGTGACTGCACCAGCAGAATAGTGAGTGCAGCTCTGGAGTATAATACAGGATGTAACTCAGGATCAGTACAGGATAAGTAATGTATGTACACAGTGAGTGCACCAGCAGAATAGTGAGTGCAGCTCTGGAGTATAATACAGGATAAGTAATATATTTAGAAAGTGACTCACATTTTCATGTAGATTAATTCTAAATATAAACTGTAATATGGTGATCAATGGCAGACAGGGGCTTTAAGCAGTGAAGACAAAATATAAAGCTTTTCATTTTTATGAAAGAAGAACATATAATATTATTTCATGAGTCTACATGTAATGATCACACAGTAAAGCTCCAAATAGCGAGAAGAGACACTGGTAAAACAAGTCTGGCGTGGTGCAGAGCTCCAAGATCAGCATCTAAGACAAATAATCCTCATTAATAAAGTGATTCATCTCCTGCAACAACCCCGGGACACAAAACAGATTTGAAAGAGGGAGTTGAATGGAGGAGACGGACGAGCGGTGATTCATGATGGGGTTTACAAACCTCAGTGTTAGTGCCGACTGTCTTGCTATTTATGTTGGGTTTAAAAACAGCCGCTTATTACGTGGGCCGTCAGTCAGCGGTTCATCACTTCCACCCTGGGCTGTAATTGAGTAAAGGCGAGACAGGGCGGAGCTCCGACACCTCATCTAAGGAGGGTGGAGTAAAGAAGGAGAACCCAATGGTCTGGGGAACCGAGTCTGATGTTTAAGGTGAAATTAAAGGGACCCCAAAGACAAATAAAGTTTGTTGAAATGAGTGCCCAGCTTGTTCACACTTTATAACGCTTGTGGAGGTGGAAAGGGAAATTTTGGAAATCCTGTTAGCTATTATGTAATCATTCTGCGCTGGATGCAATAAAGCTCCTTCAACCGCAGCAGTAAAGCGATGTATCGGCATGCATGTAGTTACACTGCTTCCGGAAAGTCTTCACACCCTTTACTCAGGACATAAGTCTTCACACCCTTTACTCAGGACATAAGTCTTCACACCCTTTACTCGGGACATAAGTCTTCATCCTCTTTACTCAGGACATAAGTCTTCAGCCCCTTTACTCAGGACATAAGTCTTCAGCCCCTTTACTCAGGACATAAGTCTTCAGCCCCTTTACTCAGGACATAAGTCTTCAGCCCCTTTACTCAGGACATAAGTCTTCAGCCCCTTTACTCAGGACATAAGTCTTCAGCCCCTTTACTCAGGACATAAGTCTTCAGCCCCTTTACTCAGGACATAAGTCTTCAGCCCCTTTACTCAGGACATAAGTCTTCAGCCCCTTTACTCAGGACATAAGTCTTCAGCCCCTTTACTCAGGACATAAGTCTTCAGCCCCTTTACTCAGGACATAAGTCTTCAGCCCCTTTACTCAGGACATAAGTCTTCAGCCCCTTTACTCAGGACATAAGTCTTCAGCCCCTTTACTCGGGACATAAGTCTTCAGCCCCTTTACTCGGGACATAAGTCTTCATCCCCTTTACTCGGGACATAAGTCTTCATCCCCTTTACTCGGGACATAAGTCTTCAGCCCCTTTACTCAGGACATAAGTCTTCAGCACCCTTTACTCAGGACATAAGTCTTCAGCCCCCTTTACTCAGGACATAAGTCTTCAGCCCCTTTACTCAGGACATAAGTCTTCAGCCCCTTTACTCAGGACATAAGTCTTCAGCCCCTTTACTCAGGACATAAGTCTTCAGCCCCTTTACTCAGGACATAAGTCTTCAGCCCCTTTACTCAGGACATAAGTCTTCAGCCCCTTTACTCAGGACATAAGTCTTCAGCCCCTTTACTCAGGACATAAGTCTTCAGCCCCTTTACTCAGGACATAAGTCTTCAGCCCCTTTACTCAGGACATAAGTCTTCAGCCCCTTTACTCAGGAACTCAGGACCCCCTTTACTCAGGACATAAGTCTTCATCCCCTTTACTCAGGACATAAGTCTTCAGCCCCTTTACTCAGGACATAAGTCTTCAGCCCCTTTACTCAGGACATAAGTCTTCAGCCCCATTACTCAGGACATAAGTCTTCAGCCCCTTTACTCAGGACATAAGTCTTCAGCCCCTTTACTCAGGACATAAGTCTTCAGACCCTTTACTCGGGACATAAGTCTTCAGACCCTTTACTCGGGACATAAGTCTTCAGCCCCTTTACTCAGGACATAAGTCTTCAGCCCCTTTACTCAGGACATAAGTCTTCAGCCCCTTTACTCAGGACATAAGTCTTCAGCCCCTTTACTCAGGACATAAGTCTTCAGCCCCTTTACTCGGGACATAAGTCTTCAGCCTTATCGGACATAAGTCTCACCCTTTACTCGGGACATAAGTCTTCATCCCCTTTACTCGGGACATAAGTCTTCATCCCCCTTTACTCGGGACATAAGTCTTCAGCCCCTTTACTCAGGACATAAGTCTTCAGCCCCTTTACTCAGGACATAAGTCTTCGGCCCCTTTACTCAGGACATAAGTCTTCAGCCCCTTTACTCAGGACATAAGTCTTCAGCCCCTTTACTCAGGACATAAGTCTTCAGCCCCTTTACTCAGGACATAAGTCTTCAGCCCCTTTACTCAGGACATAAGTCTTCAGCCCCTTTACTCAGGACATAAGTCTTCAGCCCCTTTACTCAGGACATAAGTCTTCAGCCCCTTTACTCAGGACATAAGTCTTCAGCCCCTTTACTCAGGACATAAGTCTTCAGCCCCTTTACTCGGGACATAAGTCTTCAGCCCCTTTACTCAGGACATAAGTCTTCAGCCCCTTTACTCAGTGTCTTACCAGTGTCTGTATTTGTGAGTTATATCTCCCTGATGTTTCTCATCTGTGTCATGTGACCAGCAATCAGACTCACCAGATAACACAGCATCTTATGTGTGGACAGGAAGTCTATTTCTCTATGTATTCCTATGGGAGCCTCACTCTGAGTCTCATAGGAATGAATAGAGAAGTAACTGGCTTCCTGTCCTGGGTCAGTTGGAGGTCACATGACCCAGATACAATAAGAAGAGAGGGGATAACTCACAAATACAGTCTCTGATAAGAAGATTACATTCACTACAGATTATATCATGCAGCTTTCTAACAGGTGAGAGAATAAAAAATGTATACGGGAGTTCTTTAATACAAGAATCTTACTAATGTATTGCTATTATCAGGGCCTCTTTTAGTTACCAGTCCGCCCATGGGCATTTTTGTTGGCACCGAAGAGCACTCAGTCCTTGTTGTATGGGCATTGTGACTAGTTGGGGGTACGTGCCTGTCTCTGGCGTCACTGTGGCTTTCAGGGGGCACTTTGGATCATACTGCAGGTTCTGTGGATGACTCTGGGGTCTCTACGAGTCTCACTTATTGTTTAGCTGACCTTGTTAGGGGAATTGCACATGAGTCGGATTTCCTGTGGAAGTTTTCCACAGCAAATCCTCAGAAATCTACAGGGAAATCATCAGCAACAAATCTGAACCAAAACATTTAGATTTTGGTGTGGATTTTCCCACTGCAAGTCATTTAGTCCGTGGAATACACTGCAGATTCTAATGTCCACATTGAAGGTCATGGGGGAAATTCATAAGAAATTTGTGAACCATCATCAATAGAAATTGATTTTAGAAAACCGCACTGCAGGTCATTTTCCGCAGCACGTTGATGAGTTTTGTTATAATCGTAGCATTTCCGTTCTGAGTCGTCATAAAATTCCTATAGTGTGAACACAAAGCAGGTGACTGTATCTGTCAGTCGTACAATCGCATCCCCGTCACTAATTAGCGCAATCTGCCTGCTTCATATACCGCCATCCGCTGAATACAGTAATCAACCTCCTGAGGTTTCCGCTGGAAAACACACGTTTCGTCTTCACTTTTTGAGAACGTCTCATTCCTTGGCTAATTTTTGAGAGGACATTTCAACAAAAGAAGTAAAATTCTAGACAAGTGATTGTAATTACTGAGAAAGAGCAATTTATGCCAAACGATCATGAGTTGCAGCTCATTTCCTCTTCAGAATTAACGCTCTCCTGTGCGTATTCGTCTGGGAGTCGTCCTCTTCTCTGTAATTGTTAAAGGAACACTGATATACTGTGTTACCCTAAGTGCAGGACCTGAGGGGAGGGGGCGTGACAAAGAACTGAAGAGAATCTTTGTGTCATGCTCCGCCCCCTCAGGTCCTGCTCTGGGGATTATTAAGTGTATTCATTTGGCCTACAGTGTACCTTTTAGATTAGCACCACATATCTATTTTCTGGGATAGCTGGATGAATGGGGTCGCAGCGTGACTAGTAGGGGTGCACCACCAATGAGTCCAGGGGAGGTAGGGGCAAGAGAGGGGCAGCGGAAGGGCCATGGGGAATGAGTGCTTTCATTGTGGCAAAAGGTTAGGTCAAGAAATTGGAATTTGGGGAGGGGGGGGGGCGCCGTTTCAGCTTTCGCCTCTGGCAGCAGAAAGGCTAGGTGCACCCCTGGTGACTAGCACATGTGCTGCCACTTCAGAATTGCAAAAATTCCAGCAGTATCAGATTTTTTTTTTTTGCAATTCTGTGGTCGCAGTCATGGCAAACATGCAAGTAGCGCTGCAACCCATTCATTTCTATAGCTGCCCTGCTACACTGTGATACTTGGACATGCCTCGCCCAAAATCGCCATGTAGCCATAGCTTAATATTAGTACATTTACAGCCTTAACGCCCCCGGGCACACGCCTCATCAACGCCTGTCATAATAGAGTGTGGAGTGTGTCAATGACAGCCTTCTGGACAACTGTCATGTCAGCAGTCTTCCCCATGATTGTGTCGCATACTGTACCAGACTAAGGGACCTTTTCAAAGGCTTAGGAAACCTTTGCAGGTGTTTTGGGTTAATTATTCTAATTTTCGGAGATGATTAATTTTGGGTTTTCCTTGGCTGTAAGCCATAATCATCAACATTAGCAGAAAGAAACACTTGCAAAAAGTTCCCTCTGTTTGTAATGACTCTATATAATATATGGGGTTCACGTTTTTGAACTGAATTACTGAAAAAAAGCAACTTTTTAAAGATATTCTAATTTATTGAGATGCACTTGTAGGTGAGGAGAAGATGTATGGGGTGCAGCACTGTGGAGAGCTTTGACTGGCACAGGGTGGAGGCATCGGTGCAATGACTGGCACAGGGTGGAGGCATCGGTGCAATGACTGGCACAGGGTGGAGGCATCGGTGCAATGACTGGCACAGGGTGAAGGCATCGGTGCAATGACTGGCACAGGGTGGAGGCATCGGTGCAATGACTGGCACAGGGTGGAGGCATCGGTGCAATGACTGGCACAGGGTGGAGGCATCGGTGCAATGACTGGCACAGGGTGGAGGCATCGGTGCAATGACTGGCACAGGGTGGAGGCATCGGTGCAATGACTGGCACAGGGTGGAGGCATCGGTGCAATGACTGGCACAGGGTGGAGGCATCGGTGCAATGACTGGCACAGGGTGGAGGCCTCAGTGTAGCGATTAGATAGCTGTAGTTATAAGTTATTGCCCATCATAAAGATAATTGCTCATCTGCGTACACGTTATCTCCGGTGACACAGGGAGAACTTCTCACAAATGGCCCCAACTTGGCTCTGTGACCTACAAATGCTTATTTTAGTTGCACGTGTTGACGGAGGGTCCATGCACGCAGCGTGTCGCCACCCACCATATATAAACAGTCTGCACAGACGCTTTGCTGCTAAGCAGGTGCATCCGAGCATGTCACTTTGGGGATCTGACATAGTAAAACTCCGCCGTCATGTGTTGGTTCCACCATGATTTATTTCATCCTCATCACCCCTCTTAGTTAGGCGTTTTTTTCACCCTGTGACCAGACGTCATGTCACCGCCTTCTCCAAAAAAAGATATCATCATACAGAGATAGATACCTTAGTCAGCCAGCAGCCGGACCTGTCTCTTGGGTCAGCTCCCTCTGGTGTAGTCGTCTACTGTCCAAACCAGGGTTCTCAAATATATTACCAAGTTCTTTCCCTCCTCTCTCACAGCGAGCAATCTCAGAATAGGAGGGTGAGAAATAGAGAGTAGGAAACTGCAGCTACATCTCCCTCCTCCCGCTTCCACCTACTATTTGCTGTTGAAAGGTTATTTGGTGGACTGAGGAGGTCTCTGAGCATTCACATGGAGCCTACAGAGAAGAAGTAATTATGTTACTATGTAATTATGTTTTTAGTGAACAGCAAGCTAAGCTGCAGAAACCAGTGTCAGACAGCTGCTGCCAAGGCCAATAAGATAATGGGTTGCATCAAAAGAGGCATAGATGGCGGTGATGAGAACATAGTCCTGCCACTTTACACATCACTAGTCAGACCACACATGGAGGACTGTGTACAGTTCTGGGCTCCTGTGAACAAGGCAGACATAGCAGAGCTGGAGAGGGTTCAGAGGAGGGCAACTAAAGTCATAACTGGAATGGGTGGACTACAGGACCCAGAAAGATTATCAAAATTAGGGACGACTGAGGGGAGATGTAATAACTATGTATAAATATATCAGGGGTCAGTACAGAGATCTCTCCCATCATCTATTTATCCCCAGGACTGTGACTGTGACGAGGGGACATCCTCTGCGTCTGGAGGAAAGAAGGTTTGTACACAAACATAGAAGAGGATTCTTTACGGTAAGAGCAGTGAGACTATGGGACTCTTTACTGTAAGAGCAGTGAGACTATGGGACTCTTTACTGTAAGAGCAGTGAGACTATGGACTCTTTACTGTAAGAGCAGTGAGACTATGGACTCTTTACGGTAAGAGCAGTGAGACTATGGACTCTTTACTGTAAGAGCAGTGAGACTATGGGACTCTTTACTGTAAGAGCAGTGAGACTATGGACTCTTTACGGTAAGAGCAGTGAGACTATGGATTCTTTACTGTAAGAGCAGTGAGACTATGGACTCATTACGGTAAGAGCAGTGAGACTATGGATTCTTTACTGTAAGAGCAGTGAGACTATGGACTCATTACGGTAAGAGCAGTGAGACTATGGATTCTTTACGGTAAGAGCAGTGAGACTATGGAACTCTCTCCCTGAGGAGGTGGTGATGGTAAGTTCACTATAAGAGATCAGGAGGGGCCTGGATGTATTTCTGGAGGTAATAATATTACAGGTTATAGTTACTAGAGAGGGGTCGTTGATCCAGGGAGTTATTCTGATACCTGATTGGAGTCGGGAAGGAATTTTTTTTCCCTAAAGTGAGGAAAATTGGCTTCTACCTCACAGGGGTTTTTTGCCTTCCTCTGGATCAACTTGCAGGAGAACAGGGAGAACTGGATGGACAGAGGGATTTTTTCGGCCTTATAAACTATGTCACTATGTTAGTAGTACTAATTTCTGCATTAAAAGGTATAATAGAAGATACTGTATCACGGTAAATGTTTGGTGCCCCTGCCCCCTGAATGAGTACATGTAGGGGCTGCGGCCTTCCTTCTAGAATACTTTTCTCCCTGACCTTTATTTTGTGGATATGACCTAAAAGGCCACATAGCTTTCTAATAGCAGCTGTTGAGTGAAATTTACAAGGCAAGATGCACTCCTTTATGAACTATCTGTAACGGGATCCGGCGCAGGCTGGTGCCACCTCTTGGCACTTGATGTCACAAGCTTGTTTGGCAACAGGATACACTGAGGAATGCCATTCACAATGTGTGTCCCTTGCCTGACACTGTAGAAGGACTAGTTAAAGGGTAATAATAATATTTTTTTTGCAATAATGTATGGACAATGAATAAAAATGTAGCGATGTAGATACAGTGGATACTTTTCAGCTCCCCCTCCTATATTGCTGGTGTTCGGGATCACGTTAAGTTTTACTCTTTTTGTCATATTGTTTCCTGATTATGACCCGGTGCTCATTTCCCGAGCGTCTTATTACAGTTCACATTTAGATACAATTTACATATAGACTCCAGTCACATCCAGAGCTGCATTCAGAATTCTGACGGATGCTGCTTGGGATCCACATCCTGTCTAATAGGCTCAGATTGCTTTGTGCCTCCTCCAGGGGTGGATATACCACCTGTGTAGCAGGTTCAGCTGTACGAGGGCGGCGGGCACTAAAGGGTGGGCAGTACTTACCTGACTTACAGGTGGGTCTTTATTGCTGCCTGCAAAATATCTATCCACGTTCAGTAATTGGTAAAAAGAAGACCTTGAAGTGCAAGTGGTCAGTGTGTGGTGTGGGACTGGCATTCGTGTCCAGTGTGTGAGTGCTGTATGACCGGTGCTTGTATGTCCTGTGTGTGAGTGCTGTATGACCGGTGCTTGTATGTCCTGTGTGTGAGTGCTGTATGACCGGTGCTTGTATGTCCTATGTGTGAGTGCTGTATGACCGGTGGCTTGTATGTGCTATGTGTGAGTGCTGTATGACCGGTGCTTGTATGTCCTGTGTGTGAGTGCTGTATGACCGGTGCTTGTATGTCCTATGTGTGAGTGCTGTATGACCGGTGCTTGTATGTCCTGTGTGTGAGTGCTGTATGACCGGTGCTTGTATGTGCTATGTGTGAGTGCTGTATGACCGGTGCTTGTATGTCCTGTGTGTGAGTGCTGTATGACCGGTGCTTGTATGCCCTATGTGTGAGTGCTGTATGACCGGTGCTTGTATGTCCTGTGTGTGAGTGCTGTATGACCAGTGCTTGTATGTGCTATGTGTGAGTGCTGTATGACCGGTGCTTGTATGTCCTGTGTGTGAGTGCTGTATGACCGGTGCTTGTATGTCCTGTGTGTGAGTGCTTTATGACCGGTGCTTGTATGTGCTATGTGTGAGTGCTGTATGACCGGTGCTTGTATGTGCTATGTGTGAGTGCTGTATGACCGGTGCTTGTATGTCCTGTGTGTGAGTGCTGTATGACCGGTGCTTGTATGTGCTATGTGTGAGTGCTGTATGACCGGTGCTTGTATTTGCTATGTGTGAGTGCTGTATGACCGGTGCTTGTATGCACTATATATGAGAGCTGTATGACCGGTGCTTGTATGTCCTATGTGTGTGAGTGCTGTATGACCGGTGCTTGTATGTCCTATGTGTGAGTGCTGTATGACCGGTGCTTGTATGTGCTATGTGTGAGTGCTGTATGACCGGTGCTTGTATGCCCTATGTGTGAGTGCTGTATGACCGGTGCTTGTATGTGCTATGTGTGAGTGCTGTATGACCGGTGCTTGTATGTCCTGTGTGTGAGTGCTGTATGACCGGTGCTTGTATGTGCTATGTGTGAGTGCTGTATGACCGGTGCTTGTATTTGCTATGTGTGAGTGCTGTATGACCGGTGCTTGTATGCACTATATATGAGAGCTGTATGACCGGTGCTTGTATGTCCTATGTGTGTGAGTGCTGTATGACCAGTGCTTGTATGTCCTATGTGTGAGTGATGTATGACCGGTGCTTGTATGTCCTATGTGTGAGTGCTGTATGACCGGTGCTTGTATGTGCTATGTGTGAGTGCTGTATGACCGGTGCTTGTATGTCATATGTGTGAGTGATGTATGACCGGTGCTTGTATGTCCTATGTGTGATTGATGTATGACCGGTGCTTGTATGTCCTATGTGTGAGTGCTGTATGACCCGTGCTTGTATGTCCTATGTGTGAGTGCTGCATGACCGGGGCTTGTATGTCCTATGTGTGAGTGCTGCATGACCGGTGCTTGTATGCCCTATGTGTGAGTGCTGTATGACCAGTGCTTGTATGTCCTATGTGTGAGTGCTGCATGACCGGGGCTTGTATGTCCTATGTGTGAGTGCTGCATGACCGGTGCTTGTATGCCCTATGTGAGAGTGCTGTATGACCAGTGCTTGTATGTCCTATGTGTGAGTGCTGCATGACCGGGGCTTGTATGCCCTATGTGTGAGTGCTGTATGACCGGTGCTTGTATGTCCTATGTGTGAGTGCTGCATGACCGGTGCTTGTATGCCCTATGTGAGAGTGCTGTATGACCAGTGCTTGTATGTCCTATGTGTGAGTGCTGCATGACCGGTGCTTGTATGCCCTATGTGTGAGTGCTGTATAACCGGTGCTTGTATGTCCTATGTGTGAGTGCTGTATGACCGGTGCTTGTATGTGCTATGTGTGAGTGCTGTATGACCGGTGCTTGTATGTCATATGTGTGAGTGATGTATAACCGGTGCTTGTATGTCCTATGTGTGAGTGCTGTATGACCGGTGCTTGTATGTCCTATGTGTGAGTGCTGTATGACCGGTGCTTGTATGCCCTATGTGTTAGTGCTGTATGACCGGTGCTTGTATGTCCTATGTGTGAGTGCTGTATGACCGGTGCTTGTATGTGCTATGTGTGAGTGCTGTATGACCGGTGCTTGTATGTCCTATGTGTGAGTGCTGTATGACCGGTGCTTGTATGTCCTATGTGTGAGTGCTGGTGATGACCGGTGCTTGTATGTCCTATGTGTGAGTGCTGTATGACCGGTGCTTGTATGTCCTATGTGTGAGTGCTGTATGACCCGTGCTTGTATGTCCTATGTGTGAGTGCTGCATGACCGGGGCTTGTATGTCCTATGTGTGAGTGCTGCATGACCGGGGCTTGTATGCCCTATGTGAGAGTGCTGTATGACCAGTGCTTGTATGTCCTATGTGTGAGTGCTGCATGACCGGGGCTTGTATGCCCTATGTGTGAGTGCTGTATGACCGGTGCTTGTATGCCCTATATGTGAGTGCTGTATAACCGGTGCTTGTATGTCCTATGTGTGAGTGCTGTATGACGGTGCTTGTATGTGCTATGTGTGAGTGCTGTATGACCGGTGCTTGTATGTCATATGTGTGAGTGATGTATAACCGGTGCTTGTATGTCCTATGTGTGATTGATGTATGACCGGTGCTTGTATGTCCTATGTGTGAGTGCTGTATGACCGGTGCTTGTATGTACTATGTGTGAGTGCTGTATGACCGGTGCTTGTATGCCCTATGTGTGAGTGCTGTATGACCGGTGCTTGTATGCCCTATGTGTGAGTGCTGTATGACCGGTGCTTGTATGTGCTATGTGTGAGTGCTGTATGACCGGTGCTTGTATGTCCTATGTGTGAGTGCTGTATGACCGGTGCTTGTATGTCCTATGTGTGATTGATGTATGACCGGTGCTTGTATGTCCTATGTGTGAGTGCTGTATGACCGGTGCTTGTATGTACTATGTGTGAGTGATGTATGACCGGTGCTTGTATGTCCTATGTGTGATTGATGTATGACCGGTGCTTGTATGTCCTATGTGTGAGTGCTTTATGACCGGTGCTTGCATATACTATGTATGAGTGCTGTATGACCGGTGCCTGTATATTATATGTCCTGTGTGTGAGTGCTGCATGTACATCATTGGTCCAGCATGTCCGGTGAGTGGATGGTGGATGATTCCAGCCTGTGAGTGGCGAGTGGCATGAGTGCAGCTCGTGAGTAGTATATAAAGAATATAAGATTCGTTTTTGCACTTTTTTTCCACAGGGCCCCTGTGCTGTTAGTGTCTGCCCCTGTGATTTACAAGCACCTGTGCTTGTTCAGATTGGCTGCTTCTTATAACCACAAGGTGAGCGGTAAGCCAATGCAGACAGAGCTGATCTGCCATACAGGACGGACAGACAATGCTAAACTACTAGGGTATTGCTGAGGGAGAGCTCCTGCTGCAGCCAGTTGCCTTACAGCTAGAAAAAAAGTGTAATCTGAGAAGGGACGTTACCGTATTTATGTATTTTTCTTAGTTTTCATTGCAAATTGAGGCAGAACTTTAGTGATAACACGACAATGCGATAACGAGACACTCATTCAGTCAAAAAGAGCGGTGTCCTAAATGTCAACTGAATGGACCCCATTATAGTCAACGTTCAGTTCATCCAATGCTTCGAATATTTTTGTTGCCCCGGCCTGACAGACTCACTGGTGCCATGACACGGGCACTGTTTTTAAGGCTACACATCCGGCCACCCTTTACACCGCAGGGTCTTATAGTGTCACATTCTGGACTTCTTTCCCAGAAGCATCTTGTAGCATTCATGGCATCTCACTTATGCCTGACTCCCATCTTCCACTGCTCATAGGACTCCCCTCTGCCACCCAAGTGTTAAGCCATGAGTGACAACTGGGCCACTAGTGCTAGTTGTTAAATAAACTTGAAACTGGATACGGTTATGGCCTCATGTAGATGGTGTCCAATTTATACAATGGAGCCCCCTCTACTGTAAACTAGTCCTAGAGGGGCTGGAGAGCTGGTGACATCAGAACTGGATTATAAAGCACTGTACATGAGGCCGTGGATATCGATTACAATACTTAAAGGGGTTGTCCCATTATTAATGTAAAAAAGAAAATGAGATATACAGTACATGACAATCTCTTTCTAACAAAGCTAGAACCAGCCCTGTACCTCACATGGATCCAGAGATCTCCACATTCATTGCTCTGCTAGATTTATATCAAGCTGACAGCTCAAGGGGAGTGTCTTTTCTGCTGCAGCTAAGGGGGCGTGTCTCAGCTCTCCCTATCACAGCTCAGGAGGCGTGTCTTAGCTCTCCCTATCACAGCTCAGGAAGCATGTCTCAGCTCCCCCTATCACAGCTCAGAGGGCGTGTCTCAGCTCTCCCTATCACAGCTCAGGGGGCGTGTCTCAGCTCTCCCTATCACAGCTCAGGGGGCGTGTCTCAGCTCTCCCTATCACAGCTCAGGAGGCGTGTCTCAGCTCTCCCTATCACAGCTCAGGGGGCGTGTCTCATCTCTCCCTATCACAGCTCAGGAGGCGTGTCTCAGCTCTCCCTATCACAGCTCAGGGGGCGTGTCTCATCTCTCCCTATCACAGCTCAGGAGGCGTGTCTCAGCTCTACCTATCACAGCTCAGGAGGTGTGTCTCAGCTCTCCCTATCACAGCTCAGGAGGCGTGTCTCAGCTTTCCCTATCACAGCTCAGGAGGTGTGTCTCAGCTCTCCCTATCACAGCTCAGGAGGCGTGTGTCAGCTCTCCCTATCACAGCTCAGGAGGCGTGTCTCAGCTCTACCTATCACAGCTCAGGAGGCGTGTCTCAGCTCTCCCTATCACAGCTCAGGAGGCGTGTCTCAGCTCTACCTATCACAGCTCAGGGGGCGTGTCTCAGCTCTCCCTATCACAGCTCAGGAGGCGTGTCTCAGCTCTCCCTATCACAGCTCAGGAGGCGTGTCTCAGCTCTCCCTATCACAGCTCAGGAGGCGTGTCTCAGCTCTCCCTATCACAGCTCAGGAGGCGTGTCTCAGCTCTCCCTATCACAGCTCAGGAGGCGTGTCTCAGCTCTCCCTATCACAGCTCAGGAGGCAGTTGAAGGTTGAAACTGAGCATGTGTGGCCTTCTCAGTGAGCAGGTCAAAGAAAAAAGAAAAAGACCAAACAGCAGGTGGCGCTGTACAGATACATTTTATTGAATAACTTTTTATTACATGCAATTACAAAAATATTCAGATCCAGGTGCTGGTTTGAAAACTGTAGAATATTTTTCGTGGGACAACCCCTTTAACTCGTGACCGACATTGTCTCCTGATAACTCAATGATCCCTGGGGGTCCGAGCACTGGGACCCCCACTGGTCATGAGAACGAGGATCTGGAGTGGTAGTGTGCATGTGTGACTACTACTCCATTTTCCTCTATGGGAGTGTCGAGTACAGAGCTGGAAGTGAATGGAGCGGTGGTCGCACACAGACACTGCTGCTGTAGTTACACGGGGGCCCCTGCTGTTGTGATTGATGGGGGTCCCAGTGATCACTTATCACCTGTCCTGTAAACAAATAAATGATTTTCATGGGCCAACAGGAATATAATTCGAATATACAGTCCATACGGTAATTGGTCATCTATGTATCTGGAGGTTTCAGTCCACACCAGGTCTCTGTGACAACCCTGAACCCAACAGTCTCTCAGTAGTGCAGCCTCTAAGTTCACATCTCAGAATATGACACTGAAGAATGGTTTTCACAGATTTTAGTATACTCTTAGGGCCTCCCTTAAAAGGGTTTTACGAGATTTTGCCACTGAGGACCTTTCCTTAAGATAGGTCATCAATATCAGATCGATAGGGGTCTGACTTCCAGCACCCGTCTGATCGGCTGTTTAATGAGGTTGCGTTGCGGCCTCTTCCTAGGCCTGTGACTCGTTCATCGGCCACAGCTCAGTCTCATACAATTGAATGGACTGTAATACCAAGCAGAGACAATACACAATGTACGGTGCTGTGTTTGGTAAGATAGGGGTAGGCTATGGCACTGACTGGTGCACCGTGGACTCCTTAACCACTTCAAGACTAGGCCTAATTTTGCAAATCTGACATGCGTCACTTCATGTGGTAATAACTTTGGAACGCTTTTACTTATCCAAGCCATTCAGAGATTGTTTTCTCATGACACATTGTACTTCATGTTAATGGTAAATTTGAGTCAATATGTTTTACCTTTATTTATAAAAAATCTAAATTTACTGAAAATTTTGGAAAAAAAAATCACAATTTTTTAAATATGAATTTCTCTGCTTTTAAGTTGCATAGGGATATCTAATAAAATTGTTATTAATGAACATTCACCATATGTCCACTTTATGTTGGCATAATTTTGGAAATGTAATTTTACTTTTTTAGGATGTTAGAAGGCTTCAAATTTTAGATGTAATTTTTAAGATTTTCATGAAAATTTCCAATAGTTAATTTTAAAGGACCTTTGCAGTTCTAAAGTGACTTTGAGGGGCTTAAATAATAGAAACCTCCCATAAATGAACATTTTAGAAACTACAGCCCCCAATGTAATCAAAACTGATTTTATCAAAGTTTGTTAACCCTTTAGATTTCCCACAAGAATTAAAACAGAAGGAAAGTGAAATTTAAAATATATATATTTTTTCGCAGATTTTCAATTTTTAATTCATTTTTCCCATAAGATAGAAGGGTAAACCGCAAATCAAACCTGAGTATTTATTTTTCTGATTCTAAAGTTTGCAAAAACACCCCATATGTGGTTGTAAACTGCTCTGTGACCGGCAGTAATGAGAGGGAGATAGTACAAGCATTTGTGATGGCTTTGACAGCTTGTCAGAGTGATCAAAAGCCTGGAGACCAGGAAAAAAGGTCTCAGGTTAACGCTCCATGTTCTTGGCTGTCAGGAGGCAGCGGAGTCATGGAGCTTCTGTGTACAGGTGCTGCACACAGGGGGCAAAGCTGAAGGACGTTTATAGTCAATGGGCAGACGAGGACCTTTCATGGGATTATGGTGTACATACTGGTGAGCTTACCAGATAGGGCGACCCCTACAAAATACCCCTCCGTTCCGGGGCTGTGTCCTGGGGCGGATTGGCCGTAGAACTTACAGGGAAATTTCCCAGTGGGCCGATGGTCAGGGGGTTGCCTGGGTCCTCCTCATGGCCAGACAGTAGAAGTTTTTGGGGATGTATTTTGTGATGGACTGTGGTATGTGGCTCTGTCGGGGCGGTATAATGTGCCACAATACGGTATTGCTGGCCTTGCCTCCAATCAATTTGGACCTGACTACAAAACGGGGCCACTTTTTAGTATTTTTTCCAGGGCCACGGTCCTGGCTGTGTCCCCCGATGTTTTTGGCGCCTCATATGTTAATTTACAGTATCGGTACAGGGAGGAGGAAAGAGCCGGGTTTCTCAGGGGGTGTCTCCTTCTCCCTGGCTCTGGCGCGGTCCAATCGCAGCAGAGAGCTGAGCTGTTTTTTTCTCTGCTGCGATTGGACTGCACTACCGCCAGAGAGAAGGGGATGCCCCCTGAGAAACCCGGCCTTCTCCTCCTCCCTGTACTGATACTCTAAATTAACATATGAGGCGCCAAAATAAGCCCCGGAACGGAGGGGTATTTTGTAGGGGCCATCCTACGTGGTAAGCATACCAGTATGTAACCCATAATCCCATGAAAGGTCCTCTTTAAACAGCTGTTCGCCAGAGGGGATGGGGGGGGGTTACCGTGTGTCAAACCCCCACTGATCTGACATTGATGACCTATCCTGACAATAGGTCATCAATATCTGAATTTTGGAAAACCCCTTTAAATTTCCTGACCTGCTAATACTCTTTGAGTTGGAGTCTAAAATCTCCTTCATCTTCCTTCATCTGTGAGCGGGAACATAACGTATGCAAAATCTGTTTGTGTCTGAGGATAAAAGTTAGAGATGACATAACATGAAAATAGAGGTTCTGCCTTTTCCTTTAGCCTTGAGCATGAGGCCCAGAGGGTCCTGTCTGATCACCTCCGCGGCCCCCTGATCCATGCAGCACAGATCTGGAATGCAGGCTGCGCTGTAATCTTCTGGATGAGCTCATCGGGAAAAGGAAAATATACTTGAAGTTCAAGAAAAGAGACCTGAAGCTGTTTTCACTGTCACTGCACAAACTTCCAGGGCAGAATTGTATTTATTCTTAGTATAGAGCGGGTCTGTATGTTCCAGCCGACAGGGAAGTCTCTGTGCGGGGCCCGGGGAGCGGCGGGTGAAGCCTACGTACGGCAGGGGTGCCAATCAGTGCATTTATTTAGTCTGGGGTTACAAAAATCACTGGAATTAATGAAATCAGTGGATCTTCCCTAGGATGACAAGACGACCAGAGAAAGTTCTCTTCTGTGTTGTGTCTATTTATTGTAATGTGCTCGTCAGGAGCCTGCGATGTGTTAATATATGTAATCGTTACCGCCGCGCCAGGAAGAAGACGACGATCTGTCTGTCTGTCTGTCTACTATATCGTATACCTTCAAGTCACAGCTCCGCCACACACAGTATAATGTCCTGATTAGGGTTATCACGATACCAAAATTTTGATTCGATTTCGATACCATAAAAAAGTATTGCGATACTCGATACCACGTGGAAAAAAAATAAAAGACCGATAAAGCCGTGTGTATTCCGCATTTTATGGAACGTCCGGCTAATAATAGAACAGTCCTATACTATTTTTTTGGGGGGACAAGGTGACGAATCACGCGGTTTTGATTTTTTTTTCCTGTGGAAATTAACCCCTCAGGTGTGGCGCGGTTCGGCGGATCACATGGCTTGTTATTGAGCCGGGTATGTTATACCGCTGCCTATACTTTAATCAATGTGTTTTACATTCATACGTGGCGCAGTGGCCACAGACCCTCTCCTCCTCCGCAGTACTAAGCACCCATTGGTGGCAGCGGCAGCAGAGGCACAGCGGGGAGGGAGGGACCTCCTCCTTCTCCACTGTGCTGGTGAAGGGAACATGGCGCACGCTGAGAGCGCCGCAGCCTTCTCACGGCTTACCAAGCATGGTATGGTATGGTATCACGCTCAGCCCCACTTACATCTATGGGGCTGAGCTGCGCCTAGGCCACGTGACCAATGAACACACCACAACTGGTCTAGAAAAAGCCGTGAGAAGTGGCGCTACAGCAAACGCCGCTGCCTTTTCGAACAGCTGATCAGCAGGGGTCCCGGGTGTTGGACCCCCACCGATCAGATACTGATGACCTATCCAGAGGCTTTTTATTAGGCCTAGAGGCCAGTGTGAAAATTACAGGATTAGGGCTCGTGCACACGACCGTATGTATTTTGCGGTGCAGATGGCCCCTAATAGAACAGTCTTTTCCTTGTCCGTAATGCAGACAATAATAAGACATGTTGTATTTTTTTGCGGAACGGACATATGGAAATGGAATGCACACGGAGTAACTTCCATTTTTTTGCGGACCCATTGAAATGAATGGTTCTGTATACGGTCTGCAAAAATAACGGAATGGACATGGAAAGAAAATACGTTCGTGTGCATGAACCCTTATATACATGTTTTTAAATATGGATACAAACTCACCAAAAATTCTCCAAAAAATTTTAACATAAAAAAAATGGATTCAAAAATTAGGTTGTTTTCTGATGACACATTCCCTTCAAAATAGGCAATGAAAGCATTAATGGACAGCGACAGGTTTAACCATTAAGAGCCCGTGCCTCCAGGAGTAGGGTCCCTACAAGTATGGGCTCATACACATGCATGTGTGTACCCTGTGCTGCGGAGTGCAAATAGCGGTCCACATGCTCGGGCACTGGCCGTGTGCTTACTGTTTGTGGATGCGGACCCATTCACTTGAATGGGTCCACGATCTGCAAGATTCAGTCCGCACCGCAAAAAAAAAAAATAGAACAAGCTCCGTAGTGCTTCCGTGGGCTTCTGCCCCGTATCTTGCAGATTGCGGACCCATTCACTTCTGGGATACGGAGCGCACATGGCCAATGCCCGTATATCGCAGACCCGCTGTTTGCACGCCGCACACGTTGGTTTGTAAGAGTCCTAACTCTTACAGATGAGCCCTTTCTTCTGCAGGTTCATATTTTTGCATTGTGCTACTCGACTTAATCCTTCTACTTCCATCCAACTGACATGTACTGCTGCTGTCAGTGGTTATTGCTGACACATGAGAGAGAGGGGGCAGATTCGGGGGTATATTAAAAGAATGATCGCCCAAATTAATGATAATTACTACAGGGGATAATTGGTAAACTCTGTCCTGTAAGTCCTGAGCAGCGTTCCTCTGTAAGGTCTCCTATAAAGCCATGTTATACTGTTCCTCTACACCAGGGCTGGTTAACCTGCGGCCCTCCAGCTGTTGCAAAACTACAACTCTCAGCATGCCCAGACTGCCGACAGCTATCAGCCTACAGCAGGGCATGGTGGGAGTTGTAGTTTTACAACAGCTGGAGAGCCGCAGGTTGGCCATGCCTGCTCTACACATAGAACAGATACGGACTTACAGGCAGCTATTATAGACCGCCATAGGGTTGTCACCCAGCTTTCCACAGACCGTGATTGTCGTATATGCACTGTGGTACAATGTTACATTACCCTTCTCTCTTCTCTCTCCTTCTTGTTTGTTTTTGTGTCTCTGTTTCATGAATCAAGAGGCTCTGGATGAGCAAAGCTTTAGATCCCTCCTATATCACTTTCCCAGATTCCTGAATCCCCCCTTCCGTGTATTACTGCATACCTATAGGTGAGCCCATTGGTGGCCATACCGTTTGTCGCTCAGCTTTTTCCAAACGCAGATATAACTAGGAAATGGCAGAAGACCTGGCATCGGCAGAATATCCTAAGACTGAGGGCTCATTCACACGACCGTATGTATTTTGCGGTCTGCAAAAAATACGGATGACATCCGTGTGCATTTCGAATTTTGTGGAACGGAACAGCCGGCCCCTAATAGAACAGTCCTATCCTTGTCCGTTATGCGGACAATAATAGGACATGTTCTATCTTTTTGCGGAACGGACATACGGAAATGGAATGCACACGGGGTAACTTCTTTTTTTTGCAGCTCATTGAAATTAATGGTTATGCAAAAAAACAGAACGAAAATACGTTTGTGTGCATGAGCCCTGACATTGCAAAACGTGTTGGCAGAGTCCTCTTAAAAAATGGCTGTGTAGTTGCATCTTTTCCGTGTGTGTGAACTAGAAAAGCTATTTTTTTGCTATAATTTACATAATTTTCTAGCATAAATTATAGTAAATCTATGAGGCCACGGGAGGCCACGCACCCTCTTGCTAAGCCCGCCCAATGAAAAAAAAAAAAAAGTGGAGCACACAGTGTAAAATTGCAAAAATTTGCAAAAATGGCAGTATACAATTACATAAGGATTGCTGCCAGTTTTCTGGTGTAGAGGCAACGAGAAATCCAAGCCTCCCCCCCCCCCATAGAGACATAGAGGATTCCCTGGGAATATAAGGGAACTTTTTCTTGCATGTATCTGCACCTCCATAAAATGTCCACTTGTATTCCTGCTGGAGGAATGCCCTTATCAGAAATATTAGGGGCATGCAGCAGACGTTTGTCATCAGTAGCAGCCCCGGCAGAGGAGATGTCATGTATCATGTGCGCTCAGTAAGCCTGGTTTATTGTGCTGGTAATGCCCTGGTATGCGGCCGTGATCTGAGCACATCTCCAGATGTTCACAATGAATTGCTCTGTCATGTCAGATGGAAAGGATCTGCGCTCAGCACCTGCTTTCCTCCTAAAGCTGCTCTAAGAAGAAGGATCAACAGACCCAGCAAGTGTGAGGCGCAGCTCCTGCTTCTTACCCGGTATTTTATCCTTATGTATTCGGTAGCATTGCCACAGGGTCAGCTTTAGGGGGTGGCAAACTGGGCACTTGCGCTTTTCAGTATTTTGTATTGCTGTTTGGTGATATTATTTGGGACTTGCATATTCTTTGGGCACTGATTGTTATTTGAGCAGTATATGGCAGTGGTAGCTGTAAGAAGAACTACAACTCCTAGCATGTCCTGACAGTCGTGCTGTTTAGTGGTCACCAATGACGTCCTTCCTGGGCTAACAAGAGCAGCGTTGGAGGGGCAAGGATCTTGCAAAACTTCAAAATCTCTAAAACGCCCTAAATATCAGATTCCTCAAATTTGTCATGGCGGAGAGTCAAATACTAGTTTTAAAGGGTATGGAAACTTTTTGCTGATCCGATTCATAAAAAAGCAAGGGGGTTATCATTGCATGTGCGCCGATATTTTCGTGTAATTTGCACCCTTTTAAACACTTTTCTATGTTTGTTGTATTTATGAAGTTTTTGCGTCTTGCTCATCAATTTGTTGGTAAAAGTGACCATGGTTTTGTGGAGACTGGGTGCATGCCGCATTTATTAAAGAAGAACTCCCGCAAAAATTTGTATTCTCTGACCTGTTAGAAAGGTGCATGATATAATCTGTAGTGAATGTAATCTTCTCATCAGAGACTGTATTTGTGAGTTATCCCCTCTCTTCTAATTGTAGCTGGGTCATGTGACCACTTCTCTATTCATTCCTATGAGACTGAGAGTGAGGCTCCCATAGGAATACATAGAGAAATAGACTTCCTGTCCACACATAAGATGCGGTGTTATCTGGTGAGTCTGATTGCTGGTCACATGACACAGATGAGAAGCATCAGGAGGATATAACTCACAAATACAGACACTGGTAAGAGAATGACATTCACTACAGATTACATCATGTACATTTCTAGCAGGACATGGAATAAAAATGTTTGCAGGAGTTCTTCTTTAATTGTGACTTTGTAGAAAATCTGCACAGTTGGGGCGACTTATGAAAACTGGTGTAAAGGAAAACTGGCTTAGTTGCCCATAGCAACCAATCAGATCCCACCTTTCATTTTTCAGAGCTCCGTTGGAAAATGCAAGGTGGAACCTGATTGGCTGCTATGGGCAACTAAGACAGTTTTCCGTTAAACCAGTTTTAATAAATCTCCCCCAGTGTCTGCACAGAAGTGGTATAGACTCTGTAGCCTGTTATTAAATCACCTCAAGATGTGAAAGTGAAATTATATTGAAGCTAATGTATGAAACGTTGTGTAACATTTTTTGGTTCAAATTTTAAATGACATAAAAAAAAACCCCTCTGATGATAAATCCCCCTCTGCTGCTTTGCAGCTCCTATGCAACACAGGATCAGACTACACATAGGGTTTGTTTGTAGTCTGTCACCATCAGGGTGGATTTGATTTAAATCTAACTGATTTAAATCACGATTTAAATCACGATTTAAATCACTAGTCAGTAAGGCTTGATTTAAATCAGTGATTTAAATCAAAGTTTCTACCTAAACTAGTTCTTGCTACTTTAACATGCAAGTAGATGAAGATTTTTAGAATCACTTTTTATATTACTTTTTTCTCCCCAGTTTAATGGGTTAATCATTCATATTTGGACACCACTGTTCTGTTGTATTTAGGAAGGAGAAAAATAATCCTGACCTTAATAACAATTTAAATAGATTTATTCAACTGAAACAATAACAACATTACAGCATAAGTTATTTGCTTAAAGGGTTTCTGTCACCAGTTTTTTCGGTATGAATCAGGCTGACATTAGAGATGTGCTAATGTCACCTGATTCCAAATATATATCTGTTTTATTTACTGGTGCCCCCATTTTTATATAAAATGAACTTTTATTTTATGCTAATAAGGCCTCTAGGTACAAGGGGCGTTACCTCTGCTCCTAGAGGCTCTGTTGATTGACAGGACCAGGCAGAGAAGAAACACTCCATTCACCATAGCTTGCAAGGACCTTCAATGATGTCATGACCATGTGATCAGTCACATGGTTTAGGAGGAGACAGGCTGTTTGTGTGATCCTAACCATGTGACTGATCACATGGTCATGACATCATTGAAGGTCCTTAAAAGCTATGGTGAACTGAGTGTTTCTTCTCTGCCTGGTCCTGTCAATCAACAGAGCCTCTAGGAGCAGAGGTAACGCCCCTTGTACCTAGAGGCCTTATTAGCATAAAATAAAAGTTCATTTTATATAAAAATGGGGGCACCAGTAAATAAAACAGATATATATTTGGAATCAGGTGACATTAGCACATCTCTAATGTCAGCCTGATTCATACCGAAAAAACTGGTGACAGAAACCCTTTAAAGGGTTATTCTCATTTTAGACAATGGGGGCATATCGCTAGGATATGCCCCCATTGTCTTATAGGCGCGGGTCCCACCGCTGGGACCCGCACCTATATCGAGAACGGAGCCCCCGAAGTGAATGAGGGCGCACTGCGCATGCGCAGCCGCCCTCCATTCATTTCTATGGGGCCGCCGAAAATAGCCGAGCGCTGGCTCGGCTACTTCCGTCGGCTCCATAGAAATGAATGGGAGCCGACCGCGCATGCACGGCCCGGCTCCCATTCATTCCTATGAGCGGCGCGGGGAGCTGCGCCTGGTGGTGGCCGGACCCTCGGAAACCTGGGGTCCTCCAGGCGCAGCGCTCCCCGCTCCGTTCTGGCTATAGGTGCGGGTCCCAGTGGTGGGACCCGCACCTATAAGACAATGGGGGCATATCCTAGCGATATGCCCCCATTGTCTAAGATGAGAATACCCCTTTAAGCAAATAACTTATGCTGTAAAGGTTTTCATACCTTTTAATTTATTTTCTCAAACTTTTTTTTTCTTGGGATGAGAAAGTATAAAAGCAGATGTCTGACCCATCGCCGAGGTGGATCAATGGAGTCGTGTAGCATCACTTCAGGGAAGGCGTATTATCACCACGCTGTCGCCTACACTGAATACTTATTTCATTCCTGGCACAACAAATGCCATTAAGCTATGGTCTGTAGACTTCAGGGAAGTTCCTGGGTCAGACTGCCCCGGCCACGTACCCCATTACTGGCTCTGCGATGTTTGCTCTTCACTATACGGTACTTGTCCATTCATCGGGCAGACATTCCAAGCCCTTTATATTCCCATAAAAGTATGCGCAATATGATCTTTGTTCTTTAATCCTGTTTGATGTTGGTAGTGGTTATGATAAGAATATTTATTGTACTGATAACGCGAGCACTCCTTCTCAGCCCTGTCCTTAAGTACCCACAGCTGCATCCAAGGTGAATTATTTACTGCATCACCAGTTGAAGGTTCCCAGCTCAGGTCTCATGGACGAAACCATTATTTGGGTCCACGCCCAATACAGATTTTTTGGGGATCGCACGGACCCATTTACAAGAAATGCGGACAGAGATGACATCCGCAATCCGCCTTTCTGCAATTATAGAACATGACCTATTCTCTTCCATTGTGCAGACAAGATTAGGCAGTTCTATTAGAAATCTGCGGCATGCACACGGCCGGTATCCGTGGTTTGCGGACAGCAGAATCCATACGGTTGTGTGAACGTAGCCTTATGCCTCATTCACATTTCCGCGTCAGTGTCACGTCTAAGAAAAAAAGCGTACGCGTTTCATCCGTGAAGCTGTCTGTGAAGGATCTGTGGTTGGTCCGTGTGCCATCCGTAATTCACTGTTGTTGCTCAGCCGAATCAGTCATCAGTGAAAATCGGACGCAACACGGACACAACACGGATGTGTGTCAGTGATTTTCACGGACCTATAGACTTCAATAGGTGTGATTGGTCTGCATCACGGATTAAAGTAGTGCATGTCTCCGTGATTTTTTTTTTTTTTACTGACTTACGGTCAGTAAAAATTGCGGAAACTGCGCAAACTGCGGTCCGCAATGCACGGGCACTGACCGTAAGGCCACCACATGTGGATCCGCATCCGAGGGTCCGCACCGCAGTGCTTGCGCTACTTTTTTGCGGTGCGGAGGCATGGCGAGAAACATCCGTGCCTCCGTTCTTATCCGTGCCTCCGCTCCGCATCTCCTGGATCGCGGACCCATTGAAGTGAATGGGTCCGCGATCCGTGATGCGGGCTGCACACGGCCGGTGCCCGTTTATTGCGGACCCGCCGTATGCGGCCCGCAATACAGGCATGGCCGGCACACGTTTATGTGCATGAGGCCTTATTCACACATCTGTGCTCAAATCCGTGAGCAGGTGATCAGGGAGGCATCCGTGAAGCTGTCCGTGAAGAATCCGTGTTGGGTCCATGGGTCTGTGTTTTGCCATGCGTGTTTCACTGACACTGAACAGCTGAAAAATAATTTTCAAAGCATCTCTTCTTAATGATCCGTGAAACACGGATGCAACACGGATGACATCCGTGAGGGATTCGTGGTTTTCATGGACTCATTGACTATAATGGCCGTGAGGGATCCGGGAACACGGATCAAGATAGGACATGCATCCGTGCTAAAAACATGGACCCACGAACCGTCTGAATACACACATTAAAATGAATTGGGACATGTGCTGTCCGTGGAGAACACGTACAGAACACGTCCGGGAAACACTGACGTGTGAATGAGGTTTTAGGCTAGGGTTACATGTTCAGGTATTTTTTTTTTATTGCAGTTTTTGAAGCTGAAATCAGGTGTGGGATGATAAAGGGAGAGTAAGTATAATGGCTCATTCAGACGGACGTATGAATGAGTCCAAATCCGTTCCGCAATTTTGCAGAACGGGTGCAGACCCATTCATTTCAGTTGGGACGCAAAAGATGCGGAGACAGCACACTGTGTGCTGTCCGCATCCGTGGTTCCGTTCCGCGGCTCCGCGGAAAAGATAGAACGCATCCTATTCTAAGAATAGGCATTTTCCATTATGGTTGCGGCCATGTGCGGTCCGCAAATTGCACATGGCCGGTATCCGTGTTTTGCGACCGTCTGAATGGGCCCTAAGTATTTTACACAACTATATTTTTGGTCCGCAAGAAATTTCAATGGGGCCACAAAAAATGTGGACAGCATCCGTATGGTCCCAGAAAGAAGATAGAAATTGTCCTATTCTTGTCCGTTTTGCGCACATTACATAGTGTCGTGACAGTGCCGCCTCTATGGTACACCTATGTCTTTAATCCAGCACAATTGTATCACTTTTTAGGCTATGTTCAGATGTAGCAGCATGTGGATGTGTGGTTTTTTTTATGCGGTTATAGTTCCTACACATTTCACCTGAAAACGGTGGCAAAACCTTATGTTTTTTTTTCCCGATGCGGTTTTGATACGGTTTTAACCGCACCTAAACCACTATGTGTAAACATCACCTTATGGCTCCTTGCCCAGAATAATTAGACTGGAGCAGCGACATGTAGCCCAGTAGCACAGCTATAATAAATAGATATTAGAGATGAGCGAACGTGCTCGAAACGAGCACTGTACCGCTCGGCTCCCCTGCGCTCCTCAGGTGGACAGAAGTGGCTGCTAGCGCAGGGGAGCCGAGCGGTACAGTGCTCGTTTCGAGCACGTTCGCTCATCTCTAATAGATATATATATATATATATATATATATATATATGTCTATATGTTCACCCCACATATTTTTGGCGCCGTAAGAAGACACAAAATATATTTCATTTATTGTCTATGATTTCCCGCATCCGATTTTACTCTGAATTGTATTTGCTTAGTTACCTGAAGTAAAGATGTCGATCTCAAACCACTTTTTTTGCATCTGCATCTCCTCTGAAGAGTTCCTGGTGCGGTTTGGCAAGGCTTGTAACAGCTTTAAGACTTGACTTCCTGCATGATTGCCACCCTGCATTGTTGGGCTGGTGCCCTGGTGATGTAACCCGACAAATCCTGCCAAAGCCGGAGCTTGCGGCATTTGGGCGGCTGCAAGACAGAGAGAGAGAGACATGTACAAAAACGTCTAAGAAATCCGTCTTATTTATCTTGGATGTAACCTCTAATCGTCTTGTAGGTATCTCTTCTTTTCCTCTGTGTTAAAGGGCAGTGTATTCGTGTAGACAGAGACATGAGCGATGTTCATTACTGATGAGGGGGCTGATATATCACCTTGACAGCTCACGTATCTCAGAGATCCCACTCACTGTTGCATGCGAGGATTTTTGTCCGTTTGAAAGCCAGCACTATGGGGTCCAGCAATACGAAGCACCATCCAGCTATGCCAGATCCGGAGAGTAGAGCCGTCTGGGTCCAGGATGCCGCAGATGTGAACATACCCTAAGGCCTCATTCACATGACTGTAGGGTTGTCGTGCCTGTGTCGCAGACCGCAAAACACGGGCACCGGTCATGTAAACTCTGCATCACAGTGCAATTTACTTGAATGGGTCCATGATCCACAAAATACAGCAAAAGATAGGACATGTCCTATCCTTTGCAGAGCGGAGACACGGACCCGAGAGCTCACAAGGGCTTCTGGGCCCGTGCCTCTGCTCCACAAAAGAGAAGGACGTGTCCTATCTTTTGCCGTATCTTGCGATGCAGAGTTCACAGGGCTGATGCCCATGTTTTACAGTCCACAACACGGGCATGGTGGTCCTATGGTCGTGTGAATGGGGTCTAAGGCAGATATTACAGTACTCAAGGCTTATAGTGCCACATGCCGCCCACCAGGGCCGATCATGTCCCAGGTCTATAGGAATGCCGAGTGGTGTGGTCCCAATAGTTTTCTGTGTGTCACGGCGCTCCTACCTGGATACCGTCTCTCCCCAGGGTTAGGCTCTGAAGCAATAAAGGGGAGAGTAATGGTGGAGAAATAGTTGAGTCCAGACTTTTATAAAGTTCAACATCTTTAGGCTACTTTCACACTAGCGTTTAAGTTTTCCGGTATTGAGATCCGTCATAGGGGCTCAATACCAGAAAAAAACGCTTCAGTTTTGTCCCCATTCATTGTCAATGGGGACAAAACTGAACTGAACAGAACGGAGCGCTCCGAAATGCATTCTGTTCTGTTTAGTTCCATTCCCAGACCGGAGAGCAAACCGCAAAATGTTGTAGTTTTCTTTCCGTCCTGGGATGCGATGACCCCCCAATGCAAGTCCATAGGGATGGATCCATTTTCTCTGACACAATCTGGCACAATAGAAAACGGATCCATCCCCCATTGACTTTCAATGGAGTTAGTGGCGGATCCGTCTTGGCAATGCTAAAGATAATACAACCGGATCTGTTCATAGGCGGTTGTATTATCAGTGAACCGTGCCGGATCCAGCAAAAACACTAGTGTGAAAGTAGGCTTAATTGGATCAACTTGCATCCAGACAATACGTGTTCTTTCTCTTGGTTCCAGCAGCTTTTGGTATAAACTGGCAGGCAAACTTAATTATACTGCTTTATCTCTCTTTCTGCTGTGCTAAACTCGGCTTTAGTCTGGCAGCTGGACTTTAGGACTGTTCTGTTACCTCTGGAGTGGGGTGCCTTTGGCTGTTGACCACCTTGTAATATTCTGTCTGTAAATCATAAGGAGTCAGGGTGCTCTATGAGCTGCTTCCCTCTGGAAGGACTTCTGCTGTAGGAGGGGGATCTCTGTTCACTGCTACATTTTGGCACGTCTGTATCTGACGCTGTCCTGGCTTAGACTGACTAGACACTTCTTGCTGCCCCTCCCTTGGTAGGAAACAGGACTAGTCCACTTCTGCCCAAAAGGGGGAGAATGAAAAGTTCCGTTCTATCTAAAGAGCTCTCTCTGCTGCCACCTGCTGGTGAACCAGGTACATGATATGAACAAAACAGTTTCATAACATTAGGAATGCACAATGTAGGAGGACCTGGAACAAATACATAGATGACATTATTGGTAGCAATCAAAGACAGTAGCCGGGTGAAGAAATGGTAATACAATAGCTCTTACCTACACTGATACATTGTGACAAGCTTCAGCTGTGTGATCAGGACTGGGTCAGGATTAGAAAGCTGCAGATATCTGACAGTCACGGCATGTTTCTGATAGTTTGGGAGCCCATGATTCTGCAAGGCGAAGTGGCTGCACTTACTCTACTTTCTCAGGTACAACCCCACGGTGTGGCTGGCCACTTGCAACCAAGAAATGCCCATCCATGGCCTCAATATTTGTGGCAAAATCATGCACCCACTGGTGGCCACGGCCTGGTCTTATACAGCTAGCCACACCGGGGTGTGTGTGTGTGTGTGGGGCTGAATACTTGTACAATGTACAGTGAGGATAAATCAATACCCTTGTGACAGTCTCTGACGCAGGTCTGCTGAGGTATCGGTTACAGTGCAAAAAGGGTAAAAATGTGGAACATAATACAAAGAACAATGTAAAAAAAATGGCTGCACAGAAAACTTACATTCCTCCCAGGATAAAGGAGACACTTAATACCTTGCACTGTAACCAGTGTATATAGAGAAGGGCGTCCATTAGGTAAAAATCTGCGCACACGCTGCTCAGCTACTCACCGACGGCAACAGATTGAATTTCCCTTCGCCTTCTCTGCTGAACTAACTGGTCCGATAGGCAGCTCCTTACTGGTTTACAGCAGATCTCAAAGACACACCTAATTAAATGGTTCGTCCAGGATTAGAAAAGCGCGGCTGCTCTCTTCCAAAAACAGCACCACCCCTGTCCACAGGTTGTGAGCCATATTGCAACTCAGCAGCATTGATTCCAATGGGCCGCAGACACAACCCATGGATAGGAGTGGTGGTGGTGTTTTTTTTGCGCCGCAGTCTGGGACAGATATACGTATATTATTTAGTAAATGACCCCCTAAGTGTCTCCTTTAGGGCCCATTCACACGACCGTGGAGCACAATCCGTGACAACCTGGACCGTGCTCCTTTTGAGGGCAGGAGCGCACGGTGTCATTGGTTGCTATGACGCCGTGCGCTTCGTGAGGCTGCGCTGTACAGTGATAGACTGTACACGCTCGTATAGAGTGTATTACTGTACAGCGGCGGCCTTAGGAAGCGCACGGGGTCATAGCAACCAATGACGCTGTGCGCTGCTGCCCTCAGAAGGTGCACGGCCGGGATTTCACGGACCGTGCTCCACGGTCGTGTGCAAGGGCCCTTATCCTGGGAGAAAAGTTTTTTTTAGGCCCCTTTTATACAAATGGGTTTTCTGTGTGGGTGCGAGGCGTGAAGTGAACGCAGAGCACCAAAACTGAATCCTGACTAGAGATGAGCGAACGTGCTCGAAACGAGCACTGTACCGCTCGGCTCCACTGCGCTCGCATGGGCGCAGGCAGCCGCTTCCGTCCTCCTGAGGACGGAAGCGGCTGCCTGCACCCATGCGAGCGCAGGGGAGCCGAGTGGTACAGTGCTCGTTTCGAACATGTTCGCTCATCTCTAATCCTGACCCGTTCATTTCAATGGGTCTGTGCACGTGACCATTGTTTTTCATGCATCATTCCTGCGTTGCATGAGAATCGCGGAATGTTCTATATTCTGAGTTTTTCACGCAGCCCTGGCCCCATAGAAGTGAATGAGGATTTGGTGAAAAACGGACTGCATCCGGATGCATTTTTCCTGATGGTTGCTAGACGTTTCTAAATCTTCCTTTTTTTTTTTTCACGCGCGTGAAAAACGCACCAAAACTGATTGCATCCGTGCGAAAAAGACAAACACTTAACGCCATCGCAGACAAAACTGACTGAACTTGCTTGCGAAACAGTGCAAGTTTCACTGAACGCCACATTCCGTAAGGTTTTCGTGAAAGAGGCCTTAGTCCTCACGTGTGCACATTTTAGGCCCCGTATTATCAATTTTTGCCAATGTGTGATTGATTTGTGTATAGTGATCATTTTTTAAGTTTATACTGAAATCGCCCCCATCCAAACTTCTCTAAATTTCAAGAATTGTCTTTTTTAGCATTAAAGATAAAATTAGGAACACATGAAAGGTGCAAGACCACCCTTCAGTTATGATAATGGTGAGGTGTGACCAGGATTTGGAGGAAACCGGCTTTACAGGCTTCCCTTCCCAAAAATTCACCTCATAGCACGGAGCTATGTGACAGGACAGGACATGGTAATGGTGACTGAGGTTTCCAGTCAGGAGGAAGGTTCACGCGCCTGTGGCGGGAAGATAAGAAGCGACGTCGGCCGCGCGCCTCAGACTGCGTGCGCGCTCCCCTCCGCCTCCCTCCCCGTTGACGCACAGACGCAGGGGCGCGCACGTCCAGGCTGCTCACTCTCTGCCTCTCACACACACACACACACACAGCGCACTCACCAACAGGAGCTCACCGGGGTATGGCTGTCGGCCCGCAGCCTGCGCTTTGTTTTCGTCTCGGTCTTTCTCAGTCGCAACCGCCGCCGCCTCTGCTGGAAGCTTGATGGGTGGCGCTGGAGCGGAGGAAGACGAGGGCCCGGCGCACTATCCCGGGAGGAGAGCCGGCTTGTTTCCAGGGAGAGGTGAGTGTGTGACGGGAGCCGAGGGGGGTCATCCTGCTGGGAGGAAACTTCGCAGGCGAGCGCTGGAGGCCGCGGAGTGTGGAGCTCGGCTCCGGGGCTCCGAACAGGCCTGAGATCCCCGGCCTGTAGTGTCTGCTCTCCCGGCCGCCTGCATCTCTGGGGCCCCAGTGCTTCTTAGCGCAGATCCCTACCTGGGGCCCCTCTAGCTGGTGCCAGGGTTAATCTCTCCTCTATTTATCCATTCTGCATGTCTCCTCCATGGCCCAAGTCACATGATGCGTTTTTTTAATGCGCAGTTTTTGCACCGGATGCAGTCATAGCGCCTTTTCGATGTGATTTGACATAATCTTTTTCCCGTCCGTCGTAATTTTGTGAATAGAATTAGTGTAATTTCCCAGATCCGTGCAGTGTTTTTTAAATTTCACGATATTGCGCCACGGATATAGCGTCTGCGAAACGTATGGCAGGGAAATATTAATTTATTGCCAAATGTGCGGCTGATTGCAAAGTTTATGTTGTTGTGGCGGATGTCAAAACGGAGGTTGATCGATGTCCGTAGATGTGGAAGGATGATTTGCATAGTTAGAATTGTCCGAAATGTGTCATGTGACCAAACCTTAAAGGGATTGTTCAGTATGGCCAGGAGATCACGACGCCATAGGTTACACAGTACGCCTGGACAGTTTCCACAAGCTGCGCGTCTGCCGTAGTGGAGAATTCCTTTATGTATCGCCATTGATCGCCGCCGCTGGTTGCAGAACTACAACTCCCAACAGAGCTGCTGGCATTTCATTCCTGATGTACGTCTGTTCCGCTGTCTTAAAGGTGTCCTCTGGGAATTGTGCTGTTGTGTCTTAAAGGGGCACACCGGGAAATGTGCGATTGTTTCATTTTTATATGACCCTTTGGTTACATTGTATCACTCACCGATGTCGCTGGCCTTATTGAACAGTGATGGGGACAGCTCTACAGCTATTGGATGATGGGAGTCATGTGATGTCACTAGATGTGTTATTGTTTACAGGGTAACTATATGGTGGGAGAATTTAAAGGGGTTGACTGCAAGTAGAACATATACTGACCCGCTATACGAGACGGATAAAATACTGATATATGTGTGATTCTGGGCGGGGCTTGTTAGGCATGATTGACAGGTGTGCACTGAGGTCCTGCTGGGAGACCACCGGGCAAAGATGATGGAGTTCCTGGTATCTCCAGCGGCAGATCAGAAGACAGAAATGCCGCCATATGTATACCGCAGCCTATGTTAGCCTTCCCCATTGACTTCAATGTAAAACGCTGCTAAAAAGCACCTGGCGCTTCTCAAATGTGCGTGAAATCAGTTGTGTACAAACCCTTCATACGGTCGCGGTTCAGTGGGAGGTTTTTTGATGCATTTGGTTTTGCACAAGGCTGTCCAGTTGGCTTGACCCTCCCCGCACCCGTACACATGCACCCTCGGTTCGGCTGAGCGTGCATGTGTCTGGACCTGGCAAAGGGTAGACGATGCTTGTGTAACGCTGCGGGTTTTTATCATTATGATCGTCTTTATTAAAGAGATTGTCGTCTCCGCCGCAGAGGTGACGTGACCTCTGCAGTCCACCCTTGCACGGACATGCCCTCTAAGGCTTGTGGAGTCCTTGAACCGTATACTGTACGTTTGTGCGGTTTTCCAGTCACCAACGTTTCCATACCGTATGTAGACGTATACCAGAGTTCTCTTCTGCCCTCTATAGGCTTCATGGGGTCTATACGGCAGAGTATCGGACTGTATACACCGCATCCCCCAATGGCTGCCGCAGAGCTTACGTTTTTTTTTCCTCTGCGGGGTCCTAACCTTTATCTATGGATACGTTTGACGCATGCGCCGGGAAAATGCAGTGTTATTTCAGCCTGGGTTATATAGAGATGGCGGCGCGATGTGTCCATCAAATCCCGTTAATATGTTGCCTGTAAAATTGTGATGGAGGGGACGACGCGGGGAATTGAAGGGTTTAAACTGGAAATGATGAGCAGGACATGGAGACTGGAGTAATGGAGTAATCAGTGGGCGGGTATTAAAGGGCTCGTCCCATGGCCAAGATGGGAGCAATCCCAGCAAGTGCTAGCCAGGGCTGGACCGGCTTAAAGGGCTGTCCCATCTCAGCACTCATGTCATACATAAGATAAGCCTGAAATGTTAGATAGGTGCAGGGCCCACCTCTGGGACCAGCTCCTGTCTCCAAAACTTGGGTCCCTGAAGTGAAGAGGAGCTCAGAAAAAAGTCTGAGGCAGGCTCTGCTATTTCTGCTATTCCCGATTCAATGAAGGGAGAGGACGCAGCGCATGCGCAGTGTTTTTTTTTTTTTTCACTTCTCAGGAGTGGGACCCTCTTCTGTCTGATGATTGTGACCTATATGCCCTAAATGTTGAGATTGGACAACTCCCTTAAAGGGTTTGTGTCGCTTCAGCCAATGGCATTTATTATGTAGAGACAGTTACTACAAGGCACTTATTAATGTATTGTGAGTCTCCATATTGCTTCCTTTGCTGGCTGGATTCATTTTTCCATCACATTATACACTGCTTGTTTCCATGGTTACGACCACCCTGCAATCCATCAGCGGTGGTCGTGCTTGCACACTATAGGAAAAAGCACTAGCCCAGGTGAGCTCCCACTGTCCCAGCCGGCACTTTTTCCTATAGTGTGCAAGCACGACCACCACTGATGGATTGCAGGGTGGTCGTAACCATGGAAACGAGCAGTGTGTAATGTGATGGAAAAATGAATCCAGCCAGCACAGGAGGCAATATGGAGAATCACAATACATTAGTAAGTGGCTTGTAGTAACTTTCTGTACATGATAAATGCCACTTACTGGAGTGAGAGAATACCTTTAAAGGGGTTCAGAGCTGAACCCGGACATACCCTTAATTTCACCCAGGCAGCCTGCCTGAAGTTAGCATTGGAGCATCCTATGCGCCGATGCCCTCCTTTGCTCTGCGCTAATACCGGGCTCTGCCAGGTGGAGGCTTCCGCCCCGCAGTGAGCCCAGTGACGTCAACGGCGCTGATGGGCAGGCTTTAGCGCTGCCCTAGCCAGTAAAGCGGCTAGGGCAACGCTAAAGCCGGCCCATTACAGCTGATGACGTCACCGCCCGGCAGTGTATATTTGTCAACAAAAGTGCCCTTGCCCTTTTCACCGCAGGGTAAGGGAGGGCATCAGAGCATGAGATGCTCCGATGCTAACATCGGGTGAATTTAAGGGTATGTCCGGGTTCAGCTCTAAACCCGGACAACCCCTTTAAGGAAACATCGCCGTGGCTGCTGCTCCGCTGTTTCCGTAGCTTCCTTCCCTGCGCAGTTAGCGCAGCTCCATTCACTGCTATGGGAGTTACAGCGGAGCGCCAGCCGCGCTGCGGACAGCCCCTTTAAGTAGATTCCCAGTAATTGTCCCGATGCCGGTCTGTCGCAGTTCGGGGTGGTATTACTTCTCGTATTGATCTACTTGGACTGACACAATATTCCAGTCTGTTTTTTCATTCTGTCCCCGTCATCGGGTGACTACACGGTGCCAAGCCTCGGGCCGCTCGGTGTCGGCCTCCTTGACGTGACTGGCGTTGGCCCCGGTCTGTGTGTGTACATTGTGCTATGATTCATGTAGATAGAGGCGGATTAGATCGGGCTCGGGGTTTTTTATGTCATCACGTATTTTGTCAGGAGAAATGTTTACGACTCCTTCTTATCTGCGCCTCTTTCATCTCCGCAGTTCAAAGTACTGGATCTTTTTTTTTTTTATGAGTCGGCGAGAACAGCACGTCGCTTGTTATGTGACTATACCAGTGACCGGCCGCAAATTAGGTCTAGATGAAAGGGGCCTCAGCCTTTCAGCTTAGTGGAGGGGACTATAAACGGTGGAAGCGATTAAATGCCTCGCGCATGGGGACTCAGCGGGACCGGACTCTTCCTCGGAGAATCCAGGACTTTCTGGGGTGGTTTTCTGTTGTCCGTGAGAACTTCTATCGGTTTGGGTGCAACGTGCAGTTTTAGGTGCACTGAATACAAGATCGCTAGGATTTGTCCAGGTTCTTATTATCGGCTTTTTGTAAGTTTTCCGTCAGTGGTGACGCGCTCGCGTATGCTGCCCCCGTATATCTTACGTTGTGCTGTGTTGATTTGACTCTACTTACACCGTTTTTCTTTTTGCAGGAGGCTAACGTTTCTCGGGGACCTTTGCCTCGACATGAACAGATATTGAATCCGCCTATTCGTCCTTCTTTTGGAATCCGGCGCCGTCAAGATGAGTGTCCAACGGAAAGGTTTCCCTTTGGATCTGGGGGGAAGCTTTACTGAGGATGCGCCGAGACCGCCGGTCCCTGGAGAGGAAGGAGAGCTGGTCACGGCCGATCCCAGGCCGTTCAGCCACAGCTGTTACTCCGCCAAAAGCGATGGGATCAGAAACGAGACTTCGACGGCGACACCGAGGCGGCCGGATCTCGACCTGGGTTACGAACCCGAGGGCAGCGCTTCTCCCACACCGCCGTATTTGAAATGGGCTGAATCGTTGCACTCTCTGCTCGACGACCAGGATGGGATTAACCTGTTCCGAACTTTTTTGCAGCAGGAAAACTGCGGAGACCTGCTCGACTTCTGGTTCGCCTGCAGCGGCTTTCGGAAGCTGGAGCCCAGTGACTCCAAGGTGGAAAAAAGGCTCAAACTGGCCAAAGCCATCTACAAAAAATACATTCTGGACAATAACGGCATCGTCTCCCGGCAAATCAAACCAGCAACTAAAAGTTTTATTAAGGATTGTGTCCTGAGGCAGCAAATCGAGCCGGACATGTTTGACCAGGCCCAAACGGAGATTCAGTCGATGATGGAAGACAATACTTACCCCGTGTTCCTTAAATCCGATATCTATCTAGAATACACTACGATAGGCGGGGAAAGCCCTAAGGTTTACAGTGACCATAGCTCGGGGTCTGGGACAGGGAAGGGTCCACCAGGATATTTACCTACCCTTAACGAAGACGAGGAATGGAAGTGCGACCAAGCGGTGGACGACGACTGCGAAAGAGAATCCATCTCCTCAAACCAAATCAACCAGAAACTTATCTTGGAAGCTTCATCACATTGTACCGCACCAGCGAGGCGGCGGAGCGACGGGAGAGAGTTCAGGTACGTCCTGTGATACCCCGTCTTGTGTGTTACGGTTATAACGAATGACGCTACGGTGTGTCTGTCATGTGAATAGTTGTCTAATGTGTAACTCTTAACCACCTGTTTGCCCGAGTCCAGCTCAGGCAGTGTGAAAAGTAGCTAACTGGACGGGGGAGGGCTGCTGTAGATTGTGATATTTCCTCAATGGTAGCAGCTATTGAGGACATGCAATTGGTCTTGTCTGAAAGTCGACAGTCCAGGCTTTCATACAATACCAAAATGACAGCTGTTCGAAATCAAGTCGGGGAATAATCGCGAGTAAAACACGTTTTTACTTTCATTTTCAGCTGCATTCAGAGTGATATCTTTCTCTGTCATAAACATATTGCTGTCATCATTTTGGTATTGTCTGAAAGCTTGGAATGTCTGCTTTCAGAGAAGACCAGTTGTATCTTTCTAGCTGCTACCATTCAGGAGGTAGCCGCATCTAAAGCAGCCCTCCCCCCTCCAGTTAGCTACTGTTCCCACTGCTGGAGCTCCACTTCTTTGGCAAAATTGGGGTTTATGTGCAAATAAATCCTGAAATGCCGAAATCTTCATTTAGGCTGGGCGGCTGAGGTGCCGAGCTCCTCAAGGAGCAACTTTGCTTGCCTTGATCTTCCTCTACCCTTTGCAAACTAGTTGAGAGTTGGGTCTTGGAGTGAAAGGGATTTTCCAGGTTGCACATTTGGCCCTTGATAACGGAACACGCACCGTTCGGCATCCGTGGTATTGCAGACCCGCAGTATCACGGCCCCTGAATGTTTGCTCCCCCGTGCCAGCCCTATTAAGAGCATTGTAGCACACGCAGGACCTTTGTCTCACCCTTTTCAAGATCTCTGCTTGCTTGTGTAAGGTCACATACGATGCAGTCGCTGACTTTTAGCCTGTGTATCATTGAGCGTGGCCGTGTCTATAGATCCATACTGTACCTCTGTGTGCCTCCGCTTCCTATGAGGGGGAGAATTGCGCCGGAGGTATATACGTGCTGCGATACAACGTCCTGGAAGCTGGTTATATACGCCGCAGCTCGGAGCAGTCCAGGGATGATTGCATCTAGATTTGTACGGCGTCTATCTGGGGTCAGGCATTAGGATGTTTTACGGTTGCGATCAGCTTTTATGACCGATTGATCCATACGCTGTGGCGTCACGCGGTGGCCTTTCTCTGCTGACGAGACATTTTTTTTCTTCTTATCCACCAGAGCGGGGACTCCTTTTGTCAGAGAAATCACAGCGACAAAGTGCTGTGCGGACGTGACACGGTGGAGCAGGTGCGCGATTCAGTCGCGGCCTTTATTATCCCCTGTCTGCAATAGATTATTAATGAAAAAATGGGAAGCGTCTGGTGCACCCCACAGGGAACGCCCCGGTGCACCAGCCATTGTTTAGGTCACCGCTCGGCCATTTAACATGGAAGAACGATTTACATTTCACAGTAAAAAATCGCCTTGTAGACCCCCCTATAACCGGAGCGCGTCGCGTCGTAGGAGTTCAGAGCATCTGATTAACCTCTAATGTCCTCACTCCATCGAAAACAGTGTAATCAGTGCGGGTTTAAAGGGGTTATCTGGATTTATGTAAAGAGACCTTCAGGGTATTCCAGCCGCTCAATAGATTGTAGATAATAAGTTTTTTGGGGGGAAGGGTACCTCAGATTGCAGGGGTTCCCCTGTTCCTTCCCCCCACAAGGGAAGAGTGGGGTCATAGTTGAGCACATGTTGCCGATCCACTCAACCTCCATGGGAGTGACAGTAACATCCGAACACAGGTGATAAGGACCCGGAGGACCCCTTTAATCGTTATGTGGTGAAAACCTCTCCGCGTTATTCTTCTGGTGCAGGATTTTGCGGCTTTGTCCTGTTCAGGTGCACACCCTGCACCACTGATGTTACATACACGGCGTGGCGGTAGAATTCCCAGTATAAACACGATCTCACACAAGGATAGATCATTAATATCCTGTATAGCCCCCCCAAAGCCCAGTGCAACAGGAGGATGTACCCCAAAGTTAAACCCCTCTACACGAAATGAGGCACACGTACATCATTCTGATGCCGCCGGCATTCATCGCCTGTCATGGACGGCTGGGGTCCTGCTGCAGCCACCAGGTGGGATCACGGAGATGCGGAACGGAGGCACTACTTTTTTGCGATGCGGATCGCGGCCCCCATTCAAGTGAATGAGTCCGCGATCCGAATGCAGCGGCCCCGCGGTCAGTGCCCGTGCATTGCAGACCACTAATTGCGGTCCACAGCACGGGCACTGACTGCACACGTAATTGTGCATGCGCCTTAACAGTGATGCCGTATCATGTCACCATGACAACCAGCAAGTATGGGCCGAAACGGCTGATAACGGGGAACGCTAGGGTGCATTTTGCCGCATTGCATTTAGGTTTCTTTTTTTCTTTGTGCCCTTTCTGTTCGCCATAATCCTAGGCTCCAGTTCTGACTTTACGCCTGAGGATGCCATCACCGTGCCGGGCAGTCGCCGTGGTTTGTTTTTGCTTGTATGGCTTCAGTAGATGTGCGGAGCTGACGCCGGGCGTCTGCCGATGGTTTCTTTTTTTTCAATGCTCTGACCATAGACGTTCTGATCGGTGTGACCTCATCACACATGAAAGGGCAGGGGACCTATATGGCGGCTTTATGTGCCGGGAGACGACTGTGAGAATGTGAGCATTCATTACCATGACGATCCACTTTTGCTGATGCGAGCGGCGGTCGTTTTTCTTTTCTCCTACTCACTTGCAAGACGCGACTTCAAAGTCTTCCCCGGCGTGATTCACAGTTTCCAGCAATTCTTTCTTTTTCTTACTTTTTTTTTTTTCTTCTCGTTTGATGCTCTGGAAATACTGCGCTCGTTTTACACCGATCCGGGGAATCGGCTGACCTTTTCAGTTCCTTTTTTTTTTTTTTTTTTTCTTCGTGGAAAGTCGATCCCTCCAGAAATGACGGCTTGCCAGTTTTTCCGTCTTACATGAAGTAACGGAACAGAGTTTCGCTATTTACTATATTTATCCCCAGATTTTCAGAGCGCTGCGTGCCGTGCGGTCGCTGCCAGGGAAGCTGCCTTTGATTTTTTTTTTTTTTTTTTCTTCTCCCCCCACAAAGCGCTTTTCATTCGGCTTCTGAAGTCTCGGAGCTGATGACATGTTTACATAGAGCCCGGGTCTACCGTGATTTGCTGCCTAGGATTCTCATTATAACCCGTAAGCGTAAAGGAGCCGGCGGCCGGCGAGTTCTCATGTAAGCGCCGCGCTCCGGCAGGATTGCTTCCCCTGTTGGTTTGCACCCATTTTCAAATACTTTGCTGTCCAGAGTGCTAAGAGTGTCTCTTGCCCCTGAGGACCTGGCACGTCCGAGTGTTAGATGGACCGACGACCAAACTTTTAAACGCTTCGGCTTTCTGTCTCTCGGTCTTTGTCCTGCTCTCTGCCCGCGGGCCTGGCACGTCCATGCCTGTTGATTTCTCCGGGAGTGGTGCTGCATGGAGACTGGTCACTCCGGAGGTCACGTGACGTCATGGACGCCTGGACAGCCAATTTTACTCCTTGCAGAAAGTTTTCTACGCCTGAGACTTTCCTTGGTCTGGAGGGCTGTCTAGTCTGTTCAGTGCCCGCCGTGGCGTGGGCAGCGGGTCTGGAGAAGCCTGGCGCTGACTGAAACCGGGTTCCTGCTGTAATGGCCGGCATCAGAGTTAACTAAAACGCCCAATGCACCGTGTAGAGGCCACAGTCAACAGCGATCGTGGCATCTAAGCAGTTAGAGGGGCAGGGATCCCTCTGCCACCATCGGCCATGGCAGCCGAGGACCTAACAAGGGCCGTCTGGACTGGCACGACCGTATGTCTATTAGACTGTGCTGCAGACACGGCCTCACTGTCACCAGGACAGTGATGGGCTATAATGCACTGGTATACAGGGTATGCCAGTGCATTATAAAAAAACAATGGAGGTCATTTATCAAAACTGGTGTAAAGTAGAACTGGCTCAGTTGCCCATAGCAACCAATCAGATTCCACCTTTCATTTTGGACAGCTCCTTTGGAAAATGAAAGGAGGAATCTGATTGGTTGCTAGGGGCAACTAAGCCAGTTCGACTTCAGCCCAGATTGATAAATGACCCCCAGTGTTCTCTAGTAAGTAAGAAATTAAATAAGTTAATAAAGCTTTATGTAAAAGAATAACCGTTTTTTCATAAAATGTGGTAAATAAACATGTCCACATATCACACTGTGCTTTTTTGTTTTTAACCTATTCACCCCTACTCCAAAAAATGTTAATCAGTAAGTCCCATGTACCCCAAAAATTTATACCAATAAAAACGCTGCACAGAAAACAAGCCACATAAGGCTACATCAGCGCAAAAGCGAGTGAGTTCTGTCTTTTGGAATGTGACAATATAACGAGACTTTCTAATATTGTGCAGAAGTGGTAAAAACACACACAAAACTATACATATTGGTCTCACGCCATCATACTGACCCATGGAAGAACAGTAACACGCTAGTAAATAGTGCAAAAGACAATGGCCCCCCCATTACCACCACATAGAAGGTAATAAGTTATATGACCCCCAAAATAGGTGTCGCTCGAAAATCCTATTCGCCTCGTAGAATAATAAGCCCTTCTAACAGAAAAATTAAAAAATGATGGCGAGGAAAATAAACGGCCACCCAGCGCTTTATTACTTGTTCCACCTTATCTCAAAATAATCCTCTAAAATGCTACGAGAAATATATATTTTTTTTCCAGGAAAAAAATGTAGCGCGGCCCCGAGTCTCTTCTCGGTTTCTGCAGATAGCTGTAAGCTAATATGCCGGGGTAAGGGAGCAAAAAGGAACGTCTGAAAGTGGACAATCCCTTTAAAAGGGAGGGGTCTGCCAGCAGCTCGAGCCTTCAAAACTGCTGACAGTACAATATAGGCGTCAGGCGGATAATATCTGCAGCTTCCCCTGCAGGTGTCCCAGAGGCGGTCCTCTCTGCACTGAACACTCCCAAGCCCCACCCCCTCCTCTGCTAGCTGTATTCTGATTGGATGCTAGAGGGGAGGGGCTCGGGAGCGTACAGGGCGCTGAATACGATGGGACGAGAGGCGCAGAGAGATGAGAACTTTGGTTTCCTGGTCACGCCCCCTGCCTGGCTAGCCGCCTAGATGTATCTGCCCGGCAGCCGTATTGTGCTGTCAGCAGTTTGGAGGGCTCATACCTACTGACGGGCTCCTTTTTACAGGGGTAGTTGCCATTCTTTTGACTGGTCTCTATATTCATAGGGGCTCGGACCCTGGCCTATCCTATGAATACCTGATTACTTTATAAGATGTGAGTACCCCTTTAAGACACCAGCCGTGTGCATGTTTGGGACTGTTCTATGGCTGAAGCGAAGGAGGTAGGTACGTTGGCATCCGTAAGCACCCGCCGTAATCCAAAAATGTCCCTTTGGGTCTGTGCACTGACAGCGTCCACAACATGAACGATTTTTCTAGTGTGACGACCGGATGGGGCAGATTTGCTCTCTTAAAGGGAGTCGTCTCCTAAAAGCAACCCGTATTCCCTCTTACGGTATCATAGAACGGCGTCGTCCTGCCCGAGACCCCCCTCTGAGCCGCTAACACAGGACGTGAGTCCTCCATGCGTCACATAGTCGGCCATGTTTTTTTTTTTTTTTTTTAAGCTCCTCATGTCATGGTGCAGACTCTCTGCGATGTCTCTGTACAGCGCATCCATGGCGGTATGTTCGGCATTGCTTTGTCTCATGTATCTGTGGTTGTGGTGGGTCCGCAGCCCTCCGCCTCACACCGCCCCCCCCCCCCGCGCTCAGATTTCATTACAGGCAATGAGGCACAAAGCGCGTTTCACTTCTCCAGCCACTTTGTGTAAATCTATCTCCTGAGTGGGCCGCGCTCTCGGGTGGGGGGGGCTGAGCGGCTTGCGTAAACCCGTTTATAGTCATACTGGATCCATTTGTAAATTCCTCCCCTCCAGCTGAGCTGACAGGAAAGAAAAGCATGGCCGGAGCGAGCGAGAGGCCTTCTCCATCCTCCTCCTCCACCGTCAGGGAAAGTGAATTATCATTAGGAATAATTACCCCGTCCCAGTCCGCTGGTGACAGCCCCGAGCGACACGACAGGGCCGGGAAGTCATTAACTCTTATTTACACAAAGGCAGCTTTACGCAGCGCGTTTCCACCATCTCCGTAGTCATCAGGAAGAGCCCATCGGATCAGGTTACTGGGTGCCCCCCCTGTCAAATACATTTGCTGAAAGACTATTTTTTTTTTTTTTCCTGCCTTGTACTTCAGCGCTACCAGAGAGAAAAACGTCCTGACGACGGTCTGAAGTCATCGCGTTCGCTGGATTTTGCAAATATTTTTATTTTTTTGCATAATCAAGACACATTTTGGGGTTCCACACTCCCGGCGCCCCCCCCCCCACCCGGGGATCCCACTCCCGGCACCCCCCACCCATCAGCTGTTTAAACAGGCTGAGGGCACTCGGGTGAGTTCTGCGGCCTCCTCACAGTTTACCAAGCACAGCGCCGTCCATTGTATAGTGGTTGTGCTCGGTATTGCACTCAGCCCCATTCAGTTGAAGTTGACTGTGCCACGCCTTGGCCACGCGACTGATGAATGTGACATCACTGGCGTAGGAAGAGGCCACGGAGGTCACCAGCCCTTTCAAACAGGATTCGAACCCCTACCGGCCTTCAAAATCTCGGACGGCCCCTTTTAAAAGGTCTGTCCCATCTGTAAGTGTCCGATAGGTGCTGGTCCAACCTCTCGGACTCGCTCCTCTTTCAACAATCCGCGAGCGGAGAGCTCGCTGAGCATCCTCTCCATTCAATGCTATGTGACGTCTGGAAATAGCTGAGCGAGCGCGCTCGGCCAACTCTATCCACTTTGGGGACTCGTTTTTGTCAGACACTTACGGAATATCCTTTCAATCGGCCATAAATGTCTCAAATGGGAATACTCCTTTGAAATGAATGGATCTGAGCTGTAGTACCACGTACACACTGTAAACAGCCGTGGCGCTGTCTTTTGAGAGTTGCAGCCATGTTTTTCTAATCCTGGACAACCATCAGCCACCACTAGAGGGAGCTAACCAGCTTTACATTGAATTGAACGTATGCAAAAAGCTCCCTCTAGTGGTGGCTACTGGTTTATATCGTCCATGTACCCTATCTGGGCATAGAGGATATCAAACGGAGGGGTCTTCCACTCTGAACCCCTCCTATGGTCCTCGACAGAGCGGCTCCGCACAAGTGGCTCCTGTTCAGGCCACCCTTGTATGACGTGAACGGCCATGCATGAGAATGGTCGGCATGGTGGCAGGACCTGTGGCCCCCAGCTGATCTCCCCTTCCTCCTGGCACCAGTTCACACGAGCGCGGCTTTCCGATCCATCTGGGCCGGATAACACGTTGCTGTCCTCCCGCGCCACATATTACACACCGGAATGGAAACCGCCTGTCGTAAAATCTTCCAGATGTGATTCTAGGTCAGGGGTGGAAAACAAGTAAATAAGGAAAAGGTGGAAGGTTTTCTGTGTCGATGTCATCTGAGAACAATGCGACGTAACCTCCGTCCGTGCGGGCGAGACGTGGGGCGCTGCGCGTTATGATCTCCTGTACTCGTGATTAGAATGACAGGACTACAGTGAAGACTGACACAGCCCCAGCAGGATTAGAACACAATCCTTTGACAGACATGATGCCCCCCCTCCCCTTCTTCCTCCATTGACACGTCCGTGATGACCTCCATGACAAAACGGTCAGTGGTTCATCCGTAAAGACATCCATGAAGAATCTGTTTGTTCCGTTTTTTTTAACCTCCATGTGTCGTCCGTTTTCCACATACACTTCTAGGCTGAAAACTCATTTCCAGAGCATCTCCTACCCACAGTCCGTGAACACCACTGACAGAACATGGGTGCCGTCCGCGTTGTGTCAGTGGTTTTCACGGAGCCATAGACTTCAATGGTCGCATTTAGTCCACAGCACGGACCATAGTAGTACATGTCTACGTGTTTTGTTTTGTTTTTTCTGTTGACTCAGTCAGTGTAATATCATTCGTGTGAAAGAGTCCTTAATTTAAAAAAAAAAATACCATATAAAAAATGCAGCATACGGCAAAACAATGGATGTCTATGGATTAAAAATGCCAAAACAAAACGAGCCTACAAAACCGCCATAGCATGCTGCGATTTTCCAAAAACGCAGTTGACAAAACAGAAAAGTGAAGAAATGCCCCACTGCAAAAAAAAAAATCTGAAGGCAGTGTTTTTGGAATTTTTTTTTTCCTGCTAAAAAATGCTGGTAAGAAATCCCCAAAAAACGGAAAAATGACCAGAAACTGCGTGAAACCAGCCTTGGGCAATAATTCACTAATGTGGTCCAAACTAAAACGGAACCATTAGTGCAGGACTGGCGGGTCATTTAAAGGGGAAGTACTTGTCAGTTTTCGAACTGGCGGGGGATTTGAAAACCCCCTTCTAAGGGGCTGTCCATGTGTTAGTAGGGGTATTCCCATCTTATACAATGGGGGGGATATTGCTCGGATATGCCCCCATTGTCTTCTAGGTGCGGGTCCCACCTCTGGGACCGGCACCTATATCGAGAACGGAGCCCCCAAAGTGAAGGAGGGTGCACTGCGCATGCACAGCCGCCCTCCATTCATTTCTATGGAGCCAGCGCTCGGCTATTTCCGTCGGCTACATGAAATGAATGGGAGCTGCGCCTGGTGGTGGCCGGACCCCGGGAAACCTGGGGTCCTCCTGGCGCATCGCTCCCCCCTCCGATCTCAATATAGCTGCGGGTCCCATCAGACATATCCTAGCGATATGCCCCCATTGTCTAAGACGAGAATACCCCTTGAAAACATTTTATAAGTCCCCCACCCACCTACCAGGACCCGGGGACTATACTTACCTGCCCCCCACCTCTCCTGCCCTGTGGCTGTTTGTATTGCACTTCTGGTGCCCCCTACTACATGTCAACCTTCTGCATGGACAGGGCCACATGCGCCGCTGCAGCCAATCATTGGCCTCCAGTGATCGTGTCCCTTAGCGGCATGTCACTCCTTAGTCACAGAGGTCCCAATAGATTGGGGGGGGGGGTGTAAAAAAAGTCATTCCTAGTAGACAGAATGAGTGTCCAGCTGCCGTTCTCATCCCTTACGTACACATGCATGCTTGGTCTAGTGTGCATGTGTCCTGAACGCTAAAGATACCTGTGTCCCCTCCAGACTCCAGGCAGCAGCTCATCTCCAAGAGCAAAAGGATCAGGCATGCTGAAATCCTGCCGCCCGACCCTTTTTCTCCCTGCACACCTGCTGTCGGTGGAGAGTCGGATGGCGGTGGAAGGATGGTCATGTGTTTCCATTGAGTTCTATGGGATTGCGAGAGTTAAAGGGGTTCTCTAACATGCCCGGGCGCCTCATGCAGGTTATACTTACCCCGCGTCGCTCCCCATTTGCGGATCAACACATCTGAGGGTGGTGGGGGTGCAGCCAATAGCAGGCCGCGATGGGAATGAGCCTCCCTAGCGTCGCCCGCAATCCGTACAATCTTCCAAAATGAGCGAAAAATGCCCCAAACCCCGCGCCCTTCTCTCTAGACGCCGAGCCGTTTCCACAAGCCGGAAAAACGTCTGTTCTCATCAGTAACATCCCAAATATTTGTCTTGCTCCGTGATCAAAGGGGCCGATTGTTGTGGCGAATCTTCATTCGGTTCCGTGCGATGGAAACTTCCATGACGCCTGGACCAGAAGGTGAACACACAAATCACGGGCAGGGGGTTATAGATGGGAAGTTTACGTCTCTTCTGCGCCAAGTTCTCTAGATCAGCGGCGCCCGGACCCGCTCCTCTCCAGCTGTTGTAGAACTACAGCTCCCAGCCCTTGGCTGTCAGGGCAATGCTGGGAGTTGTAGTTTTGCACCACTGGTCATGTATTTTTTTTGTATTTTTTGTCACGGTTTCTAAATGATTTTTATGACTTTAACCTCTTTTTTGAGTCTTATGTCTTTCTGTTCTTGCTTCTGATAGGCCGGGGACATGGAGGGAGCCGGTTAACCCTTACTATGTCAACACTGGGTATGCGGTGGCACCCGCCACCAGTGCCAACGACAGCGAACAGCAGAGCATGTCAAGCGATGCGGATACCCTGTCTCTGACAGACAGCAGCGTGTAAGTGCCACCGCCTTCAATGTATACACATTACATGTATGTTTCTACCAGCCCCTTTTTTAACCCCGTAACAACCAGTATTCTGATCACAAAGGGAGCTGTGACCCTTTCTTACGTAATCTATCAAATAGGTAATACCAAGCATGGCCACTATACAATGTACGGCGCTGTGAGCGGGGAGAAGGCCATGGTGCTGACAGTAGTGCCGGTGCCTTCTCAAAGAGCTGAGATACTCAGGACCCCCACCGATCAGATACCGATGACCTATCCCGAGGATAGCTCATCAGTATGAAAATCTCAGAAAACCCATTTAATACAAAGCACTTACTAATGTATTGTGATTCTCCATGTTGCCTGCTTTGCTGGCTGGATCCATTTTTCCATCGCATTGTACACCGCTCTTCTTGTCTAGTGGTTACGACCACCCTGCAATTCAGAGGCGGTGGTCGTGCTTGCACACCGTAGGAAAAAGTGCCGCCCTCCCTGGAGGCCGGGACCATGTGAGCGCGCGTAGGCTGGTGCTTTTTCCCCATAGTGTGCAAACGTGACCACCGCTGCTGGATTGTGGGGAGGTCGTAACCATGGAAACGAGCTGAGTATAATGTGATGGAAAGGAAGCAATATGGACAATCACAATACATTAGTAAGTGGCTTGTAGTAACTTTGTCTACATGATCAATGGTATTTGCTGAAGTGAGAGGACCCCTTTAATAGTTTATACCATAAGAGGAGCAGGTATAGGGACCGCCATGGGTAAAGTGACATTGCTGCTCCTCTGTTCACTGAGAAGACGGAAGTGGTTATAATAAACTTCTTCTGTCCTCTCCTCGGGCACAAAGACGCAGACCCCTGACCTGATGCTAGTCCAGTGCAGGATCTTTAACCCAGCGCCAAAGCTTAAAGTTATTGCCGACTCTTCTGCCCGCTCTCAGCGCGTTCACGTTTGTTTCCTCTTTATTACAGCGATGGGATCCCGCCGTACAGACTACGAAAACACCATCGTCGGGAAATGCAAGAAAGTGCCAAAGCCAATGGACGTGTGCCACTACCTCACATTCCAGTAAGTCATGGAGATGAAGAGGAACTTTACATCTTTAAAAGGGTTTTCCGACACTTTAATACTGACGACACGCGGGACTCCCGCCGCTGCCTTTTCGCCGTTCTTTGTATAGTGGCCGTGCTTGGTATCGCTCTGCCTTATTCACTTGAATGGGGCTGAGCTGCGGCTAGGCCACGTGATAGATGAACATGTCCAAAGGATAGGTCATCAGTATTAAAATGTCGGAAAACCCCTTTAACCACCAGCTTGGGCAGTGTGAAAAGTAGCTAACTGGAGGGGGGAGGGCTGCCTTAGATGGTGATATCTCTTTAATGGTAGCAACTAGAAACATGCAATTGGTCTTGTCTGAAAGCTGACAGTCCAGGCTGATGTTTGGACAGCTAAAGTCCAAACATCAGAGGAGAAATCACTGTTGGAAATCGAGTCAGGAATAATCGCGAGTAAAACCTGTTTTTACTTTCATTTTCAGCTGCATTCACAGCATCCCGATTTCTATCAGTGATATTTTTCTCTGTCCTGAACATTTTGGTGTTGTCTGAAAGCTTGGAATGTCTGCTTTCAAACAAGATCAGTTGCATTTTTCTAGCTGTTACCCTTTAGGAGGTAGCAGCATCTAAAGCAGCCCTCCCCCCTGTAATTAGCTACTTTTCCCACTGCTGGAGCTCCACTCTGGCAAAACGGGGTTAAAGGGGTTCTCCAGGACTGGAAAATCATGGCAGGCTTTTTCTCCGCAGTTGAAGGCTCCGGTTTTATAGTCTCGGAGATGTAGATATGATGCACACACCTCTTGTATGGCGTCAGTCACAGCAGCCGATGAATCCTTCCTTTACGGCAGGTTTCACGTATTCGCCACTCTTTCCAGTAGAGGATGCGTTCCGAAATTTTAAACGTCTGACCGTGCTAATTGATTCCGACACTCGGCCTCGGCTTTGCTGCCGTTTCCCCCTGATTAAAGGCACGCAGATCACTAGACCCGTGTATGGAAATGTTTGTACAACCGCACCCGGAGATTAATCTGACCTTTCCGGGATATCCGATAACTCGCCTGATTGGTGCCTTCTGCCGTTCATTAACATATTCTCCGCCCACAGTGTCTATATTTTCCTCCTGACATTTATTCTAATTATTCTGATTAAACAACCGATCTCTGTGTCGTGGACCGGACGGCGCAGGAGTCAGTTACTCCATTCCGCAGCACAGGTGGGGGGGGGGGGGGGCGCGATCAAAGTCACAATCGTTATACTCAATATCTAGGAATATAAATTGATTTTAGAAACCGTAATATGCCTTTGAACCTCCACTTGATAATCTGGAATGTCTTGTAATCCAGCACATGTTTCATGCAGTTTAGGACACGTCACGCGCCTGTGGTGTTCACTTTACCCTTTTATCTCCCCAGCGTACATATCACATGCCAAAGGATATTCACGTCGATCCTGAAAAATTTGCTGCTGAGCTCATCAGTCGCCTGGAGGGAGTCCTGAGAGACCGCGAGGCAGAACAGAAGTTAGAGGAGCGACTGAAACGCGTGAGAGCTGTGAGTGACACCCCCCTATGCTTTTTTTTTTTTTAAAGCCAGCGAGTTGCTCCATCTGTCTTCAGAGTCTCATAGTGTGAACACGGCCGTCTCTTCTCTCGCGGCTGGATGACTTGGTCTTAAAGAAGAACTCCTGCAAAAATGTTTATTCTCTGACCTGTTAGAAAGCTGTATGATATAATCTATAGTGAATGTAATCTTCTTATCAGAGACTGTATTTGTGAGTTATCCCCTCTCTTCTTATTGTAGCTGTGTCATGTGACCAACTCTCTGACCTCCAACTGACCCAGGACAGGAAGCCATTTACTGCTCTATTCATTCCTATGAGACTGAAAGTGAGGCTCCCATAGGAATACATAGAGAAATAGACTTCCTGTCCACAGATAAGATGCTGTGTTATCTGGTGAGTCTGATTGCTGGTCACATGACACAGATGAGAAACATCAGGGAGAATAACTCACAAATACAGACACTGGTAAGAAAATGACATTCACTACAGATTACATCATGTACATTTCTAGCAGGACATGGAATAACAATTCTTGTGGGAGTTCTTCTTTAACCACCTCGTAGTGAAGCCTCAGCTCGTCTGTAGGTTCTTCATGCCTCGTTCAATGGCACATATAGCATTAGCCAGTATAGCAGTTACCCTTCTGCAGATTTGTGAATATATATATTGTTTGTGCCCCTTTATGGTTTAGACCCGAACAATAAAATGAAACAAAAAATGGGCACAAAAGTTGTCGAAGTGCAAATCTGTGCTGTGATTGCACCATCTAGTGGCCAAGTTGTATTTAGCCACTTTGGTTCTTCAAAAGTTTTTTTTTTTTTTTGAAAACTCATGGGGTTGGCCCATCTTGCACTTTGATGGCATATCGCTAGGATTTGCCACCAGCGTCCGATAGATGCCGGTCTACCTGTCAGATTGAGGCCCCCAAAGCGAGGGAGAGTTTGTGCGGCGTCCTCTCCATTTACTTCTATGGAAGTTCCCAAAAGAACGGAGCAAGTGCTCCCGGCTATTTCCGGCACTCCCATAGAAGTGAATGGAGAGCACACAGCAAGCATTGGGATTGAAAATGGAGAGGAGTTGAAACAGGAAGCATATTAGAAAATTGCAGAATTAGGAAATGTCGGGCGCTGTTAGAAGATGCTTTTTTTTTTTTCTAGGTTCATTTGCTTTCTAGGGCGTAGTCGTTATTTTTTGGCTTTTGGTTATTTTTTGGTAATAAATGGTATTTTCTTTCTCTCCCGTAGGAAGAAGAAGGGGATGATGCGGACGTCTCCTCTGCACCTTCAATGGTTAGCCACAAGTTGCCTTCAAGCCAGCCTGTGCATCATTTTGGTTCTCGATATTCTGAAATGGGCTGCGTCGGAATTCAGGTCAGAGACGCCCACGAGGAAAATCCGGAATCCATCCTCGACGAACACGTGCAGCGTGTCATGAAAACGCCAGGATGCCAATCACCGGGCCCTGGTCGCCATTCCCCCAAGCCACGCTCGCCAGACGGTCACTTGAGCAAAGGCCTTCCTGTATCTGTGGGAACAATGCAACCCGGGCACGGCAAGCACTCGGCCAAGTCCGGCTCGAAATTAGAAGCGCCTAACATGTATCACCACAAGCACGTCTATCACCACGTTCACCACCACAGCGGGGCGAAGCCTAAGGAACAGATAGAGGCCGAGGCCACGCAGAGAGTGCAAAGCAACTTTTCATGGAATGTAGACCCTCATAACTATGCAACCAAATCCCGCAATTATGCAGAGAGCATGGGAATGGCCCCCAATCCTATGGATTCTTTAGGCTACAGGTAAGGACGATGATTCATTTACCATTTAGTCTTTCTAGACATCACCTGGAAATTAGCAAGGATGGGCACTCGAACTTTCACCAGTTGGACCATTCTTGTTTACTAAAAAATATATGGGGAGATGCTTCTCACAGCAGAGGGTGTCCCCGTCTCCACCTGCCATTGGCCCCCAGTATTATAAAATGCCCCTTTTAGCCCCCGACCCACAATAGTGCCGACAAAAAAAAAAAAACACCTCATCCACTTAATTGTGGGGACACTTGCTCCTCACTGGATACTGCAGGACCTGCGTGATCATATGACCCTGGGAGCTCAGGTCCTGCTGCGTCCAGTGAGAGGCAATCATTTGAACAGTGAGCGGCTCCACACGTTCAATTGATTTTTTTTAATTTTCCTTTAACAGTCCTTTCTATAGGGCTGTTAAAAACAGGCCCATTGATTTCAGTGAGGTCCGTCTGTTCGCGAAGTCAGTAAAAAAATTGAGCGTCCTATTTTTTGATGGCCACTATTCGCTAGCCGTTAAACAGCGATGTAAATGGACGCATAGACTGTAACTGTATCTAAAAACTGCGTATGGATGAAGCCTTCCAGCAGTGAGTATTCATCCTCTATGCTGGACAATTCTTTGAGAGCCAGGAAGCCTGAACTCCAGATTGATAGGTGTTACCTGCACTGATACATTGTAACGAACTATCAGGACAGGAGAGAGTTTTGTGCTGGTGGTGGGTTTTGCTCCAGAGGATTGTTTTACACTGGATACAATTGTAACAGACCCTCAGCTTTGAGATCTGTTAGGTCTGTAAAGGCTTTCATCTAAAGATCAGTACAAGTAGATGGAATGTAAGGCTGCTATCACACTTGCGTTTTTGCTGGATCCGTCACGGTTCAGCGAAAACGCTTCCGTCATGATAATACAACCGGCTGCATCCCTTATGAACTGATCCGGTTGGATTATCTCTAAAATGGCCTTGACGGATCCGTCGCTAAAACCATTGTAAGCCAACGGGGGACCGATCTGTTTTGGATCCGAGTAAACGGATCCGTCCGTAAGACCATTGTAAGCCAACGGGGGACGGATCTGGCACCATTGACTTACATTGTGTGTCATGACGGATCCGTCTTGCTCCGCATCCAATGCCGGACAGAAAAGTGCTGCTTGCAGCGTTATTCTGTCCGCGATGGGAGCGCAACCAAACAGAACAGAACGCGTTCTGGTGACTCCATTCTATTCAGTTTTGTCCTCATTGACAATGAATGGGGACAGAACGGAAGCGTTTTCCTCCGGTATCGAGATCCTATGACGCTAGTGTGAAAGTAGCCTAATCATTGCGGCCTTTGTCTGCAGATTTTTCCATGTGACTTACACCCCATAATCTCCGCTCTTCCAGCAGTAAAGCCAGCATGCTGGCCAAGAGGAATGCAAAGAAAGTGGATTCTGGGAAGCTTGAAAGTGCCACCTACGAGATGCCTGTGGTTCCGGAGGACGCGGAGAGACACCAGAAGATAATGCAGTGGTTAATGGAAGGCGAGAAAGAGATCAACAGACACAAGAAAACCGTCCATAGGTAAGTGACCTGCCCTGGACATGATCTCCGATATGTCTCTTCTTAAAGGAGATCCGTCTGCTTTGTGTCACATGACAAATATTTTTTGATTTTTCTAAAGATTTTAGTTTAGAAAACCATGGCTGCTACCTACTATTGCCTGTGTCTGTTAATGCAGCCCAATCCTATTCATTTCAATAGAGCCAAGCTGCAGTACCACAAACAACCAGCTGGCGGCCTGTTGGAAACCTTTGCCACAGCATACCAGATTAGCGGAGTATCGGTGGCTGCGTTGCTTTGCGGGAAGTGCTGCAAAATTCATATGTGACATGAAGATTTTGCAGTAGATTTCACCCTTTGCTTTGTGACACACCTGGATTCGAAGATTGCTGTCAAACTGTGAATTTTTTTCCCGTTGTACGTGAAATTTTAGGCCTTTATTGCCAATTTTCAGCGCAAAGTCCACCCCAAAAATCTGCCACAGATATGCAGCGTCTGAACCAATACCTTTTAAGTGCCTAGTGTGTACCTTGTCTACCGCAATACACCTCACAACAGTATCTCTGCCTGTGTACTCTCATGTAGCAGGTTTAGGTGTGACTGGAGTATAAGACCTGACGTAACTAGAGCAGGATCTGGTTTAACCCTTGTACGTGGCGCCGAGTCTTTGAGGGACCATGAAATACTTTTCTATCTATATGTTCCACTGTCCTGCTGATTTACAGGAGTCGCTGACTTTTGTATATTTATACCTGCAGCTCATCGGGGGCCAAGAAGCAGTCCGCTCATGATGTGCCTAGACCACTCTCCATAGAACGGCCGGGGGCAGTCCATCCTTGGGTCAGCGCCCAGCTACGCAACGTGGTGCAGCCCTCTCACCCCTTTGTCCAGGACCCCACCATGCCGCCCAATCCTGCCCCCAACCCACTGACGCAGCTGGAAGAGGCGCGCCGGCGGCTGGAGGAGGAGGAGAGAAAAGCTGGAAAAATGCAAGTGAAGCAAAGGTACCCGGCGACTTACTGCTCTGTCCGACGCTTACGTTTTCATATGAACGCCTGTTCTGTAGAGTTGCTGCAGTTCTGGTCATCGTATAGTGGGCAAAACATTTCACCGAGGAGCGTTCACTTTGTGCCGTGTCCTCTGTTAGGGCTCATTCACAGGAGCTTATATTTGAGTCCGCATCCGTTCAATTTTGCCCTTTTATTTAAATGGGGACGCAAAAGACGTGGACAGCACACCATCCAATGTCCGCATCCGTACTTCTGTTCTGTGGCCCCACAAAAGAGAGAGAACGTGTTCTAGGCCACAGATGGCCAACCTGAGGCCCTCCAGCTGTTGCAAAACTACAACTCCCAGCATGCCCAGACTAGCTACAGCTATCAGCCTACAACAGGGCATGGTGGGAGTTGTAGTTTTACAACAGCTAGAGAGCCTCAGGTTGGCCGTGGCTGTTCTAGGCGCTTCTGTTGTGTGGAGCGCACACGGCCGGAATCCATGTTTTGCATATCCGCAATTTGCGGACCTCAAAAACTTAGAATGAGCCCTTGGGCTGATCACAAGGTATCCCGAGTGATGAGCTGGGATCTATAGGAGATCCTGGCAGCTGATGTATCCTGCCGAGTATCTGCGACGCTCCCTTAGTGAATGGCTGGAGGAGCAGTTCTCATAATTGGTGTCCACCCAGTGGTCAGTTATCCCCTGTCCTGTGGATAACTTAAAGGGGTCCTCTCACTTCAGTAAGTGGCATTTATCATGCAGAGAAAGTTAATACCAGGCACTTACTAATGTATTGTGATTCTCCATATTGCTTCTTTTTCTGGCTGGATTCATTTCTCCATCACATTGTACACTGCTTGTTTCCATGGTTACGACCACCCTGGAATCCATCAGTGGTGGTCGTGCTTGCACACTATAGGAAAAAGTGCTGAACACTCTGGTGCCCGGGACCGTGGGACCGCACATAGGCCGGTGCTTTTTCCTATATTGTGCAAGCACGACCACCACTGATGGATTCCAGGGTGGTCGTAACCATGGAAACGTGCAGTGTATAATGTGATGGAGAAATGAATCCAGCCAGCAAAGGAAGCAATATGGAGAATCACAATACATTAGTAAGTGGCTTGTAGTAACTTCCTCTACTTGATGAATTTGCTGAAGTGACAGAACCTCCTTAATAGATGAGAAACTGAAATGCCCCGTCCAGTTAATTCACAGTTCCCTAATAATGTAAATGAAAATTATGAAAATTGTAGCTTTTCCCCGGCACCTCCCCAACGGCACTGACGGGAGGGTGCTCCCCGCCTCCAGGACAGGAAACAACACGGAAGCTGAAGTTTAAAAGGGCCTCCTCCCCTTACATATCCAGTGTTGTTTCCTGTCCAGGACAAGCATGGAAGCTCGCCTGCCGGTGCAGGTACCTCGCGCAGCCTGTCCTTTTCCCCGTTTTTCGGGAGGGCTGTGCAGGGTCAGGGATCCCGGGAACGCAGGGCCTTCCTCCCCTGTACCTTCGGCGTAAGTCCTCTTCAGGCAGCCCCGGTCTCTGCGCCCCATCCGGAGTAGCGCTGGAGCGCTGGCGCGCTTGTAATGGCGGCGGGTTACTGAGGACGGCAGAGGCGGGGGGCGTGGTTGCGGCGTGACGTCATGACGTACCGACGCACGCACGCATCACGTGACCCGGAAGCCGGGAAATTTAAAAGGCAGAACCCTCTCGGAGGGTTTGTATGCCTTTCCCCTGTCTCCTCTCCCTGGATGTCGGCCCCTATGGACCAGGATACCGCCCGCAAGCCAATGGATGCGCCAGCAAGCTCCATGAGTCCGGTAAGCCTCCTCTCCTGAGGTTTTTATTCGGTATAGCGATGTAATTCTCCCTATACGCCTGATAGGGGCGGGGGGGGGGGTTTCTCTCTAGTAACGGACCCCTACTTATATTTTGTAGGGCAAAGAAACTCCCAAAACTAAGGCCCCGGGTTCGGAATCCAACCGGAAAAGATTCCAGGGATTAGGAGAGAAGAAAAGACGGGTCTTTCCTATACACAATAATGTAAAATCATTAATATCCAGAGAGTGGAGAGATCCTGAAAAACGTACACCAGTCACTGGAGCATTTAAACGTAAATACCCATTTTCAGATACTGACGCCAACCTGTGGGATAAAACCCCTAAGGTTGATGCGCCGGTAGCTCGAATATCTAAAAAATCTGCCCTTCCGTTTGAGGATATGGGACTGCTCCGGGATCCCATGGATAAAAAGTGTGAGAGCCTTCTTAGGAAGTCCTGGGAGATGCTCTTATGCCCTAAATGTGCAGAAAAAGTGGTGGCAGAAGAATCTCCCTCCCTTTTGGATTCTATGCGCACTATGATCCGTGAAGAGGTCAATGTGGCGGTTGAAGCTAGGCTGCCCCCTCCCGCCTCATCCCCACAGCCATCCACCTCCCTTCGCTCTCAAATAATGGAAAGAGAGATTGATGAAGGAGAGATTGAATCTGATTCATTATCCGAGTCTTCAGATGACGATCAGGGCAGACCGTTATTTTCAGTGGAAGACACCGATACCCTATTGAAAGCTGTAAGGGCAACTATGCATGTAGAGGAGTCCAAAGAAAGCCGATCAATCCAGGACCAGGCTCCTGGTCGGGAGATGCAGGATCTAAAAACCGCCTATGCTCCATCCCATGCGAAGGGGATAGATTATTCGGTTCGGTGCTGGATGATGTGTTGGAGCAAGCATCAGACAAGAAAAGAGGATTCCCTACTGAATCCAAACAATTCTTCCATAGGCGCTCCTTTCGGAACCAGAGAAGACCCAGACAGGAGCAAAGGAAAAAGGATTTCCAGAATAAGTGGCAGTCCTCTAGAGGAAGGAATAGAGGATTCCTCTTTAACCAGGACAACTCAACAAAATCCTCCCAATGACGCCAGAGGTCAGGTAGGGGCAAGGTTACAAGGATTTGTCCCTCAATGGCAAAGAATAAAAGCTTCTCCCTGGATCCTATCAGCTCTCCAGCAAGGCTTCAGACTGGAGTTCAGCACATATCCTCAGAACCACTTTTTTATAAACAAATCACTGGCAAAGAAAGAGGAACAATTTGCGTTGGAAAAGGAAATCCAAAATCTTCTCCAAAAGAGAGTTCTAATTCCTGTTTTGGAAGATCAGCAGCAACAGGGGTTCTATTCTCCGGTCTTTCTCATAAGAAAACCAGGGGGATCATACAGGCTTATAATAAATTTAAGAGCCCTGAACAAAAACCTCATCTACAAAAGATTCAAGATGGAAACGATCAACTTGGCTATAAACCTTCTTCCCAGAGATTGTTTCATGGTGACAATCGACCTTCGGGACGCCTACTACCATGTACCCATATTCAAAGAGCATCAGAAGTTTTTAAGAATTGCGGTCTTCCTAAACAATCAGCTAGCCCATTTTCAATTTCAGGCGCTGCCCTTTGGCCTGGCATCAGCACCCAGGATTTTCACAAAGTTGGTGGCAGAGATGACCCAGTACCTCCATTTACAGAGCATTCTCATCATCCCATACCTAGACGATTTTCTTCTGGCAGCGGATTCAATGCACCAGCTTCTAAATCATCTTCAGGTTGTCCAAAGAACCTTTACAGATCTAGGCTGGATCACCAACTTGGAAAAATCCAATCTTCATCCAACTCAGGAAATAGTGTTCTTGGGAGTGCTTCTAGATTCCAGAGTTCAGATGTCCTTCCTTCCAGAAAACAAGCAGATATCGCTACAGTCAGGGGTGAGTCAATTCTGTTCCCTAAGAACCTCTTCCATAAGAAATGTTATGTCAGTCCTGGGTACATTAACCTCAACCATCCCTGCGGTCAGATGGGCACAATTTCATACCAGGCCTCTACAGCAGTTTCTTCTAACCTCCTGGAATGGCAACAAGACCACCTTAAACAAAAGAGTCCGCATCCCAGGGTCTGTAAAACAGTCCCTAGCTTGGTGGAGGTTGAAACATCACCTACAAAGAGGGGTCTTCTGGCATCAGACAGATCCTCTAATCATCTGCACAGACGCCAGCTGTCAAGGCTGGGGAGGCCATACGGGAGACCTAGTAGTTCAAGGATCTTGGGATCTCCACATGAAAAACGCCTCCTCAAACAGAAGAGAATTATCGGCGGTCTACAAGGTCCTGCGTTCTCTCCACCAGACAGTCTCTCAACGTCACGTGAAAATACTTTCCGACAATACCACCACAGTGGCCTATATAAACAGGCAGGGAGGCACTCGAAACAGATCCCTAGCAGAGACCTCAAGAAACATTTTTCGCTTTTCAGAGAAATACCTACTCTCTCTATCAGCGATACATCTAAAGGGAAGCGAAAACACAGTGGCAGACTTCCTCAGTCGCCAGACCCTAAAAGAGGGCGAATGGGCCCTAAATACACATATTTTCCAGAGGATTTCCAGCATGTGGGGGCTTCCGATTCTGGATTTATTTGCAACCCAAAAAAACAGGAAAGTGAAAGAGTTCTGCTCTCTTCTTCCTCAGGAAAACCCGGTGATAGTGGACTCACTATCTCGTCCTTGGCCCGAGGGCCTGCTTTATGCTTTCCCTCCCTTCAGTCTGATCTCAAAAACCCTGATGAAAGTCCTGAAAGAGAAAGCGCAGGTAATAATGATTGCCCCTCATTGGCCCAAAAGATCCTGGTTTCCCCTCTTGCTAAAACTATCAAGGGGCATCTCTTGGACGCTTCCAGTTTTTCCGGAGCTTCTCCAGCAGGGTCCAATAAACCATCCAGGAGTGGCCCAATTGAAGCTAACGGCCTGGAGATTGAATGGAGAATGTTAAAGAAAAAAGGGCTGTCTCAGGAGGTCATTTCCACCTTGTTAAAAAGTAGAAAAGAAGTAACCTCGAACATCTACCGCCGAACTTGGAGAGCGTTCCTAACATTTGCGAAAGGTAAAGTCCAGGAGGGTCCACTACTTCACATTCCGGTAATACTGGACTTTTTACAATCAGGTCTCTCTAAGGGTCTTAAGCCGTCTACCCTTAAGGTTCAGGTTTCTGCCTTGTCAGTATTCTTGGACACCTGCCTCTCTGAAAATCCTCTGATCAAAAGATTCATTAAAGGAGCAGTCAGAAGCCTTCCAAATATTCGATCTTCGATCCCCCCTTGGGATCTCAGTTTGGTCCTTACGGCCCTCATGGATTCACCGTTTGAACCTATTGAGGAAATCCCCCTTAAGTTTCTAACACTAAAGACCTCCTTGCTATTAGCAATAACTACGGCAAGGAGGGTGGGCGAGATTCAGGCGCTATCCTCTTGTCCTCCATACCTCAGAGATCTAGAGGATAGAATAATCCTGAGACACTGCCCAGGCTTTCTTCCCAAGGTAGTATCTAAATTTCATTGTGATCAAGAAATAATCTTACCATCTTTTTGTTCATCACCTTCCACAGAGCAGGAGCATCGGTTCCATAACCTGGACGTAAGACGATGTGTTCTAGCCTACCTGAAAATCTGGGAAGAGAATAGAAAATCGGATCATCTTCTCCTCCAATTCCAAGGTCCTAACAAGGGGAAAGCAGCCAGCAAAGCTACTATTTCTCGATGGATTAAGCAGACTATCTCAGTCTGCTATACTCTAAAGAATCTGGAGCCACCAAAAGGACTCAAGGCTCATTCAACTAGAGCCCTTGCAGCCTCCTGGGCTGAGTTCGCAGCTGTCTCCATTGACCAGATTTGCAAAGCAGCAGTATGGTCAAACCCTATGACTTTCTTTAACCATTACAAGTTGAATGTAGTCCAGAACCAGGACCTATCATTTGGCAGAAGAATCCTTTCTGCGGTTGTCCCACCCTGATATATGTTTTCTCTGCTATTCTCCTGTCAGTGCCGTTGGGGAGGTGCCGGGGAAAAGGGTTAATTACTCTTACCGGTAATTGGTTTTTCCAATAACCTCCCCAACGGCACTGACGGGAGGGTGCTCCCCGCCTCCAGGACAGGAAACAACACGGAAGCTGAAGTTTAAAAGGGCCTCCTCCCCTTACATATCCAGTAATAACAGAGTACACGGACATGATGCAAAAAGACAAATTATATTAATCCAAATGGAAGATAACAGAAACAATGCATTAATCTTCATGCAAGGTAAGTAAGAAAAAAAGAAGGGTGGGAATACCCAGTGCCGTTGGGGAGGTTATTGGAAAAACCAATTACCGGTAAGAGTAATTAACCCTTTTTCCAGACTTTCCTGATGTTTTAATACATTTTTAGCACCCTTTCTTAGACATCCCCTGTTATTCCACTTGTAAATGTGAGAACTTGACAGCTGGGCGTTATTATTCCTCATGTCATTGAGCCGTGTCCCTACACAGTCTGATACTATGAGCAGTGATGAGACTGTGCGGGGCCGCACCTCACTGACTATTGGAGGCTGCCATTCATTTTGTATTTTTATCATTTTCAGTATTTGCATTATTTTAGTTTTTAAAGGGGTTTCAGGGATCTTGCTATTGTCCACATAAGCTTAGGATAAACCATCGATATCAGATGAGCGGGGCTCCGACTAGTGCTGCACCCACTGTAGTCACAGCGCCGTACGTGTGGTAGTGGCTGCGCCTGGTACTGCAGCTCAGTCCTAAGTAACCTACCGACGTCGGTTTCGGCCTCTTCATTAGATTTCTCTGCAGCTGCATTGGCCGCTCCTGAGGGAGAGGACGCGGGTGGTGGAGACACTTATTTTCAGGGGTATAGAGCTTGGATTTTGGCTTCAGTAGATCCCTGAGGTTTCCTTTTAGGAAATGCTTCTTGCTCCCATGTGCCAGTGCATTGTATAATAATAAGATAATAAGACGCCGTCGCCTCACAAGGGGTTAAATGGTTGTAAGACGGATTTTTCGTCCTTTCCCCAGCTCCGTTATTTGTGCCTTTTTTGTTGAGAATATGTAGCAGAGCTGGTTCTGTTGGTGTCGCCGTGGATGAGTGTAAAACGGCGGTGTCATGTCTGCGGTTCTCCGGCTGGTGCATGCTGAGAGTTGTAGTTTTAGAGATCTCTTCTTTCTAATCTGTAAGGATTGTTCTCTAGGTATGTTCAAGAGGTTATCCAACGGGGGCGCTCCTCTGTCAGGCCAGCGTATATCCCACCGCTGAATGTGGTGCCCGCCGTCTCCGACATGGACCTCTCAGAGTCACAGTATGTGCCACTCTTCTTTTCCTGTGTTTAGTGATTGCACCCTGTCCTGACGTAGCGCCCCCTATCTGTGCGTCTTCCCTCCGTGTCTGCTGCTTCTCCTCTTAGTCTCCCCTTGTGCGGAGGATGGGTAGACATGTTATGTGCACATAATGCATTGTGTTAGAAGGTTGTGCTGTGTATAGGTTTTTATTAAAGGAGGAATGATGGGAGTTATACTTCTTTTGGTGTGCATGTCATGTATTCCCATTGCTTTCAGTGGGATATAGCATCATTATAGGGGATGACTTTTTTTTTGCAGGGGGTTTGCAGCAGACGACCCCAAGCAATCATCTATCCGCTGAAGGACGCACTTAAAGGGGTTATCGCTGGGATCCCTGCTGATCACTTTAAGGGGAGTGGGGGGGGGGGGGGTCTGATCCCCATAGCTGCCATAAGGAGGAGTGTGAATGGAGCGGTGGTCAAGCTGTCCCATTCAATGTCTATGGGGCCGACTGATAAAGTATAACGTTCATCTGTATCCGTCGGGGCCTGTGCATGACCAGCGCTCTGTACATAGCACTAGCACGACCTAGGGACCCCGTTCTATTAATTGTGGGGCCCTCAGCAGTCATACATCTATCACCTATCCGGGATACGTTGCGTGCGCCGCGTCCTCCTGTCTTGTGTTTCTTCCACATACACACACAGAGCTGAAACCTGAGCAGTAATCTAAATACAGGGCCCCGGGGTGCCCGGCCCCGTCACCTCTGCAGCCGGAGGAGTGTGGTTGCCAAGCAACAGTAGAGATACAATAGCAAATAACGGAACATTCCTTCCTCGCAGGACGCACTGAGCGTTCCGAAAAGTCGTCATCTTTACTGCTACATCGTATCTGCCGAGAGTTTCCACAGATCTCATGGTGGGAGTGGAGAATTTAATTTGTCACAATATATTAAATTAGGTTAAAGAGGATTTCCGGGATTCATATATTGATGACCTATCAGTATCTGATCGGAGGGGGTCCGACACTCAGCACTGCGGCGCTCTGGTGAACGGTGCGGCTTCTTCCTAGGACGGTGACGTCCCGTTCATCAGTCCCATGGCCTAGCTGCTGCTCCGTCTCCCTCAGGTGAATGAGCCTGGGCTGCAATACCAAGTACTGCCACTACACAATGTATGGCGCTGTGGAGGTACCAGGAATCGGACTCCCAGCGATCAGATATTGGTGGGAGGTCGTCGGTATAGGAACCCACAAAACCCCTTTTAAAGTGGGAAATTTGGAGAAAAGCATCTCACAAAGGCTGTGCTCAGCGCCAGACCGGTTGTTAGGTGGTCGGGTTTTGCATGTAGGTGGGTGGCACATCTCATGAGCGGGCACTTTGTCTATAATGTGGGTAAATTGAAGAATTCTGATAAGCCGTAAAACGCAAGACCGTGTCCGGTGCTTGGATTAACCCTTTCACTCCTTTTATTCCTGTGCCAGGCTGAAGCCACAGAAGAAAGAGGGAAGAAGCTCCGGCCCTGGTGATAACATCGTCGTGGCTTATTATTTCTGTGGCGAACCCATTCCCTACAGGACCATGGTGAAAGGTCGAGTAGTGACCCTGGGACAGTTCAAGGAGCTGCTTACGAAGAAAGGAAATTACAGGTAACGTTTTGAAGAACTCGGTTTATAAACTTGACGCCACTTTGATCGTTATTCCGACAAGGTGTGCCATATCAATAGGACGAGCCGTGAATGTCTGAATGGTGACGGTCCCTCCGTACGTCGAGTGATGTCCCTTATTAATGTCAGTGCTGCTCTAGTCCATATGAGTGAATGTCCCGAGGGTTCCAGGCAACTGAACGTATTACCCCGGCGGTAGGCGGAGGCGACTGGGATAACCGCATCCAGAGGAAAGGGTCTAGGTGGAGTTTTGAGTTGCCAACATTAAAGCCCTCTGGCCTTAAAGGGTTTCTGTCACCAGTTTTTTCGGTATGAATCAGGCTGACAGAGATGTGCTAATGTCACCTGATTCCAAATATATATCTGTTTAATTTACTGGTGCCCCCATTTTTATATAAAATGAACTTTTATTTTATGCTAATAAGGCCTCTAGGTACAAGGGGCGTTACCTCTGCTCCTAGAGGCTCTGTTGATTGACAGGACCAGGCAGAGAAGAAACACTCCATTCACCATAGCTTTTAAGGACCTTCAATGATGTCATGACCATGTGATCAGTCACATGGTTAGGATCACACAAACAGCCTGTCTCCTCCTAAACCATGTGACTGATCACATGGTCATGACATCATTGAAGGTCCTTAAAAGCTATGGTGAATGAAGTTTCTTCTCTGCCTGGTCCTGTCAATCAACAGAGCCTCTAGGAGCAGAGGTAACGCCCCTTGCACCTAGGAGCCTTATTAGCATAAAATAAAAGTTCATTTTATATAAAAATGGGGGCACCAGTAAATAAAACAGATATATATTTGGAATCAGGTGACATTAGCACATCTCTAATGTCAGCCTGATTCATACCGAAAAAACTGGTGACAGAAACCCTTTAAAGGGGTATTCTCATCTCGGACAATGGGGGCATATCGCTTGGATATGCCTCTATTGTCTTATAGGTGTGGGACCTGCACCTATATTGAGTTTGGGGGTGGGCGCCAGGTTTCCCGGGGTCCGGCCACCACCAGGCGCAGCTCCCCCGCTGATCCCATAGAAATAAATGGCATAAAGTTTGAAGGTTTTATCCTGTGGGCAGTGGATGGTGACCTCCTTCTCTTGTTCCAGGTATTACTTCAAGAAAGTAAGCGACGAGTTCGATTGTGGCGTGGTCTTTGAGGAAGTGCGGGACGATGACTCCATTTTGCCCATTTATGAAGAAAAAATCATTGGGAAAGTGGAAAAAATTGACTAAGAAGGAAAAGGAGAAGAAAGTGTCCGGAACGAAGCCTTGATCTAATCCATGCTGGAAAGGGCGATCCCTCTGCGGTCCCCTCGCTGTCAATACTTAGTGGTACCAGTTCCTACATAAAAAGAATACTGTACAGGAGTCTCCCGACTACAAGACGAGGTGCTATCCGAGACATAAGGCGAGAGCCGCCGCGGCCCCCTCTCCAGAGAGAGAGTGAGAGTAGTTGTATCGTAGCCGTGTGCAGTCGAAATAGAACCTGGTTTCTGAAAGCTGCATATTTTTGATACTTTAATAAACGGGAAGATAACTTCCAGCGTCACAGTGCTCTTATGTACATTACAGCGCGGTGCTGAGGTCACCAGACGTCCGTCATCTTGTGAGGTCATCAGTAACGCAACAAGAACCTTCATCAGCCGCACGGTTCATTTTTTTTAAAAAATGATTTTTTTTTTTTTACAGTTCTGACATTTGTTTCCAATATTCACTTCCCCCTACAAGGGGTTTTCCAGGTACGGTATTGATGACCTATACTCGGGATAGGTCATCAATATCAGACCAGTGGGGCTCCGCCCCCTCCCCAGCACCCGCACCCATCACTCTTCCTAGGCCGGTGGCGTCACGTTCATCAGTCACATGGCCTCCGAGCAGCTCCGTCCCATTTAAGTGAATAGGCTCAGGGTGCAATACCAAACACGGCCACTGTACAACTTATGGCGCTGTGAGGAGGCCAACCAAGTATGGCTGCTGATCGTCAGGGATTGCCAGGTGATAGACCCCCACCGATCTGATACTGAAGACCTACCCCGAGGATAGATCATCAGTATTGTACTCCTGGAAAACCCCTTTAATTTTTTTTCATTATTCTTAAATTATTCTTACGGTTGTGTTTCTAATATTCACCATCCCCCACTATCTTTTATTTTTGGCCTCTTGGGTCTAGTGTTCACGATCCCCCCGACAATTACGTTTTCTATGTTTTAGTTTGCACATTTGTTTCTAGCGTTCACCATGCCAACAAGTTTTTATTTTTTATTGTATTGTTTTTATTTTTTCCTGTTTGCACATATGTTTTTATCATGTTTTTTTTTTTTCCATGGCTCTGCAGTCAGTTATATGGGTTCCAGCCTGCAGAGCTGAGATCAGAGCGATGTTGGTACATAAAATGTATGAATATGTCTGGCTATTTTAAAGAAACCTTCTTAAAATGATTATGGCTATTTTTTAATTTTAATTTTTTTTAATTTATTTATTTTATTTTTTTTGGGGGGGGGGGGGTCATTTTGAATATAGAAATAGACGTTCTCTCTATGAAACACAATGTATTCCCAAATTATTATTTAATTTTATTAAAGTGATCTATTTATGCCAAAAATCGTTCTGGATGTCGGTGCAGTTACTGCCCCCTACAGGATTTTCAGATATATCATGTGAGGCTCAACCTGTGGCCCTCCAGCTGTTGTAAAACTACAACTCCCACCATGCCCTGCTGTAAGCTGTCCAGGCATGCTGGGAGTTGTAGCTGGAGGGCCGCAGGTTGAGCATCCCTGATGTAAAGGATATCTGGCCGTAGTCGAAGCCATAAAATGAAAACTCAACTTTTTGACAAAAACTTTTACAACAAACACTACATATACTTTGTCCTACTCGCCCCACTGATTCCAATGGTCTCCTCTTCCTGGTAGAAACCGCCCATCAAGAAGGGACCACGAAGGTGGGGGATCGGTAATGTTGACCCTTTTTGTCCTCCACTCACAACGAGAGCTGCGTCTTTCCTTCCACCAGAAACCAGTGACTCTTTTTGGGGCCTGTAGGTTAGGATTTTTTGGACCACGTTTGCAGGGTGTTTTTTTTATATAATAAAGCTGGCGTTGTAAAAATGCTTCATTTTCCTTTTAATAAAAAAAAAAATAATGTAATGACAGTATTTTAGCCTGATATTAGTGTTGCATTTTGGGAGCTGCCCCCCTCCCCCCCCTCCGAACACCTTCAGAAACTTTTAACAATATTTTAAAAATTCGCATTGCAAATGCGTTTAGTTCTCACACCAAACCTACGGTAATTAGAAAATTTGGATATGTGCAGTTATTTTTTATTATTGTGCCGAATGCAGGTGTCTGAAAGTAATAACTTTTTTTAAAAAAAATTTTTTAAAGAACAATTCTACCATGTGGTGGGGCTAAAAAAAAATAAATAATGCTGGATTGGGAACTGCATCCGGGACCATTCAGAAGTATTTTAATTTTTTTAATTTATATATATATTTTTTTTTTTTTTGCAACTTTTTTGTGCTCATTTACAAGGATTTATGCCATTTAATTATTTTTTGGGCGTAAAAGTCACCTCTTATATGGTTACATCTGCCTACAGAGACTTTTTTTTTTTTTTTTTTACTATGACTGGTGCATGAAAAGCCAGTTTATTAAATAAGCCCCTTTAAATCTTTTTGGGGGTCATTTACAAGGCTTTACGCCATTTAATTTTTTTTTTCCTGGCGTAAAATAGTCAACTTTTTATATGGTTACATCGGCCTCCAGCGGTTTAGTAAATACGCCCCTCTGATTAATGGTCTTTAAGTGAAAGCCGACCCCCGTATATTTCCATACACACTTTTTAAATGGTCCTTATTTGACTTCCTAATTCATTTATTTTAGAAATAAAACATTTTTTAAAGGGGTCTTCAAGATGTACAATATTGATGACCTATTCTCCTATTAGGGCATCAGCATCTCTTTGGTGGGGGGTGCATACCTGACACCGCCACCGATCACCTGTGTGGCCGCGGCGCTGCAGACTTCTCACAGCGCCGTACATTGGATAGTGGCCGTGCTTGGTATTGCAGCCCAGGCCCATTCACTTAAATGGTGACAGTGACGTCACTGTTAGAAGCTAGAGTACTCACCGGAGCGCCGCAAGCCTCTTCAAATAGCTGATTGGTTGGGAGGAGGGATTTGGATCCCCTGATCTAAGGATAGGTCATCCATATCCTGTTCCTGGAAAATCCTTTTTAATTTTCTTTTTAAGTCTGCCAGTTCATTGTAATACATTGTACCAAACTTTGACTTTTTTTTTCTCATTTTTTTTTTTTAGTTTTTATTTTTAAGAAAAATGCATTTTAAATTTTTTTTTTTTTTTTTTTTTTTACAATAAAATGTCAATTAAATTTTGTGCGATCTAAAACAAAAAAATAAAATAATCTGATCTCCCTTTTAAGGGGTTACTTATGACCCTACAAGAGTATTTAAAAAAAAATGGTGCTTTAATGTAAATGGGAATTTGTCATAAGTGTTTTTTTTTAATTTTATTTTTGTTTTTAGCGCGTTATTGAACGCGGCCTTATTTGTATCCGGCGCCACAGATGTCGACTATTTTCACAGAAGGTTCATGTAAAATTCTGTTCATTAAATACAGTTGTGAATTGAAGCTATTTTGTGTATATTATGTTTTCTAATATATAGTATAATATATATTGCATGTTCTTTGTACATTGCCACTGCTCTATATCGGGGGAGGAGGGGGCAGATTTTTTGTTAAAGTCACATCCATAGAATAGAATTATTTTTGCAGTATAAATTATCCCTCCGCTGTGTTAGAGGTCGTGTACATAAACCGAAAGGGGAAATAAACTTGTCCGAGGAGAACTTCTCATTGTGAGGATGGAAATGACTTTTATTCTTATTTTCTTTTTGTTGGTTTTTGTATATTTTCTATTTGGTTTCCTTTATATATAAAAAAAAGATAAGTTTGACTTTTTATGAATTAAAATTAAAGTGCCATCAATTTTTTTTTTTTTTTGCTTTTTTTTTTTTATTTACTGAACCATATAAGAAGTCAGATATAAAGGAGTCATTATTATCTTGGACATGTTATGACAGTATTTGTGTGAAATCAGTCTTACTTTTCTCTCCCTTACAAGGATTTTTTTTTTGTTGCTTTGCAAAAAAAAATTCCTTAATTTAAATCAGTGTTTTTTTTTTCATTAATCAGATTTTTGTATTTAATGCGATTGCATTTTTTCCCCCCTAGAATAATACATTTTTAACCCAAGGGCTTAAAGGGGTTGTCTAGGATGTTGGTATTGACGGTCTGTCATCGGGATAGGCCGTCAATATCAGACTGGTAGAAGTCCAACACCATAAACTGCCTCCTCACCACTTGGTTGAAGCTCTAGCGCCCGAGCTACACCGCAGCATCCACTGTATAGTGCACGGAGCTGGTAACTGCAGCATTGTCCCCATTCACCCCAGCGGGAGCGGTGCTGCTTTTACCAGCTCAGTCCAGTACACAACGGACGCAGCGAGCGGTGTAGTTCTGCCACCAACTTAGGCTACATTCACGAACGGTCAATTGGCATACACACACGGCTGTTTTTTCAATGGCCAGTGAAAAATGGTTGTCCAAAAAAAATAGGATAGGACATGTCCTATTTTGGCTGTTTTCACGGACCGATGGCCCCCTTGCAATTTTTAAGGGGGTCGTTTTTTAACTGATATCTTTTAGAAAGCAAATGTTTAAAAACAAAAAGGGTCATTTTGGCATTTCTAATATTATATATATACAGCACCAAAGTGACAAGGTAACAGTTGATAGGTGGGGGGTGCTGGATTATTCATAGACCAGCTGTATCAAAATAATGGACAACCGCTTTAATGTCTTTTATCCAGTGTTTTTTTTTTTTTTTTTTTTTTTTTTTTTTTTTGTTAGTTTATTATACCCTCAAAACAAATTTTGACTTTGTCCTGTTGTCCCCAACTTTGTCTATGAGCAGAAAAAAAGCAGCGTTGACCTGCTTTACATGCACGTGACCACAGCAGCCAATCGCTGCATAGCTGTAGCGGTCACATGCATGTACGGCACAACCGAATATACATATAATTTTTTTTTTTTTTTTTCCAAATTTCTTACCAAAATTTTTTCCAATCCCAAGCAACTACTTTTTTCCCCTTAGATGGGATTTAAAGCCAAAGTGTGTTATTTTAGCCACAGATATTTTTTATTTTTTTTTTTTAATGAAAATGTCATTGGTACTTGTGCTACGTCTGTGGGGGATATATCTAATTCTACACCTGTATCCGAGTGTTAACGCGTTTCGTCTCCTTACATATAGATGTCTGTCACAGAGTGCCTTTTAAAATGTACTTAATGAAACTGCGACATGATGCTTTTTATCCAGGGGATGCGTAAGAATTTTTTTTTATTCATGTTTTTCACTTTTTTCTAAAGAGGTTTCCTTTGTAAATATGTACATTTGTCTTTAGCAAAAAACAAAAAATAAAATAAAAATATGTAAAAAAAAAAAAAAAATCAAAAGCACAGCAGCTTCTCTGAACACAACTATCACAGATCGAAACCCCACAGACCTTGTCTTGTAATATCTTTTTTTTTTTTTAAGGTACTTGGAGATCAATAAAATAATAAGCTGTCATACACACCCCGGCTTAGTGTGTTTTTTTGCAGGATTTTCTTTAAAGGGGTATTCCGGCTACCGTAAATATAACTTACCGTATATTTTAGACTAATTCCTCATCAATCATTACCTAATATAATGTCAGTTTCACATATTTACCGTTTAGTAGTTATAAAGTAGTTTCTTCCTTACTACCCACTGTGTTTTCTCATGAGTTACCATGGCACCGACCTGTAAGGGGGGGGTCAAGTGTGCCACTGCAGCAGCCGTGACATGATCCCCAAGCACCACAGTGCCGCGCCACGGGAGAGACACCCCACCGCTGCACCAGCACACACGACCCAGTGCCATGCCGCTTGGTGGATGCATCATTCATTGGCTGCAGCAGTGCACGTGCCGCCACTGCTACCCTTTCAGATCACAATGGAGCTGTTGCAACTTATGAAAGTGAATGTGGTTGCGCCGTGCTACACTAATGTATTTCAAGCAGTTCCGGTTCTTACTCAGAGCTCTGAGGTAGGGCTTTATGGTTTGAAATGCGTTAAGTGCAGCATCCTGTCAGTGTAATGTTTTAGTTTCCAAAAATATAACATGGCGGCGCAGAACTGGCCATTTGCATAGGCCGTGGACATTCCTGTGTAGCCCACAGAAATCTATGAATACATATTGCGGGGGTATATGCAACATGTACACTTCATTTGTGGTCTAAATAGGGCTTTCCAAGTAAAAAATAAAATAAAAAATTTACTAAAAATATAGATGTCATGGAAGGATCTCCCACTCGGGACCCCCTCTGTGAGCCAAAAATGGAGACCCCCCTCTTTAGGAATGTCTCCTGTTCTGGCGGACTAGTGGCGACTGGTTTACAACTCTATCTGCTGGGAGCAGGACCTGCGGTGATCGGCTGATTGTTTCGGGTCCCACATCGTCAAATGGGCTGGGATAACACTGTGTTACACCTGCTGCAATGCTTTGAAGGTTGGGGCCGCAGCATGACTTTTTTTTTTTTTGACGTTCCCCTCACTTTTGCATTATGTTCTTTTAAAGGTTAGAGAAACACTTTTGAATTTTTCAGAAAACAGCGCCGCCCCTGCCCACAGGCCGCATGTGGTATTGCAACTCGGCTCCATTCACTTTCTGTGTAGCTGAACTGCAATACCAGGCACAACCCATGGACTGGTGCGGTGCTGTTCTAGAATTAAGCAGCCATAATAGTATTAAAAATACACATTTTAAAATGAATGTTTAAATCGTATTACTGTAAAAACTCTTTATTGTTTCAGACTTGTAGAAATCGGTAAACATTTCAGCATAACGTCCATTAATATCGCCTAAGGTACTTGGTCACACGACTACAATTCATCCTTCGACTTCTCGGCAGTGTCATCTTCCACTTTAATATCATTTTCTTGCCCTGCTTTTAAATCTTCTATTATCTGTAAAAAATAATATATTTTACAAAAACTGATTTTTATTTTTTTTAATAATTAAGCTAAGGGAATACTGATCTGTATTGAAGAGACCCGCAGTGCACCATGGGAAAACACAATATGCAGATGAGCTTGTGCTGGTTAACCTTCAACCCCCCCAGTTTCTGCTGTGGCTGACATCAGCTGATTTGCATATTTATCCCCTTTTTGTATAAAATTTGTTCCAAAATATTTTTTACCAACCTTTTCCTCCTCATCCTGAGGCAGCACTCCGCCGCTATCAATAAATTCAGAAAACAGCTTCACTGTTCTATTCTTGGTGTACTCGATCATCTGCGTAGAACATAAAAATCACTTAAAATGCACGTAATTTGCATAAAAATGCACAGGTGCTAATCAGAATGTGAAATTCTGGAATACATCATTTTATTTGGCATTACAGTGGAAATTTATACTTGTATGGACTGCATGATGGGGTTATGGGGGATTTTTTTTTTAAATGTAATATATTAATTTTAATTAATGTAAATATTAATTTACATTTTTAATTATGGCAGTTTACGCATTTTAGGCTAAAAATAATTTTGTAAAAATGTCTATTTAAAAAAAAAAAAGCTCAATTGTTTGAGTTACAAGGGTTAAAATAAAATCAGTCTGTTTGCAAGCTATCGCTTTGTTTTTATTAAATCCCATCAGCTGACTACTCATGTTTAGCTCTTTATTTTTTGACCTCATAAACACTTATTTAAAGTTGACCTTTCACCAGTCCTGACGTTACAATATTAGTACCTGGCAGTGTAGTGAATGATCAGTAGATGTCAGGGCGCTTTTTCTTTTTCCATGTATGCTGCTCCGTTCCCCCACTGTGCCCCCCGTACTAATTAGTAGCCTCGGTACAGGGAGGAGGAGACGGCCGTGTTTCTCAAAAAAAAAAAAAAAAAAAAAGCTCACCTTCTCCTTTGCTGTGCCGCCCTCTGCTGCGATTGGGCAGCTCACAGCCAGGGAGAAGGAAACGCCCCTTGAGAAACACCGTGGTTTCCTCCTCTCTGTACCGATGCTACTAATTAGCATACAGGGTGGCAAAAGAGTACGGGAGGCACAGCAGGGGGAACGGAGTAGCATATCCGAAAAAGAAAAGCGCCGGGACATCTGATCGTGCCCTACACTCCCAACTACTAATATTGTAACGTCAGGACCAGTGAAAGGTCCTCTTTAAGCAATATTCTCATTAGATTGATAGTAATTAAGCTATGAGTGTTTATGAGGTTAGGAGAACTTAGATAAGAGCTATACATGAGCCTCAGGTGACGGGATTCAAAGAAAACAGACTTGACAGTTTGCAAACAGGAATTTTTTTTTAACCCTTGTACCTCAGAAACGACAAAGTTTTTAATAAAGGCTTATTTTAAAAAAATAATTTTTAGCCCAAAATGCGTAAACTGCAATCATTAAAAAAAATATGCCCCCAACGGTCTACATAGCCTTTAAACAGTTCTATAAACGGCAGCCTGTTGATGGATTCCAGGTAAATATCAGTTTAGTACTCTGAGTGCCCAAGGGTGGTCCTCACTGTATCACCGTGGTGAGGAGGATTTTGAATGGAGCAGTGGTCGAGCATGTGCGTTGTCACTCTGTTGAAAGTCTATGGGATTTACAGAGAGAGCCAAGTACAGCATTAGCCGACAGACACTGAATGGAGCTGCAGGGCACATGCTCGACCACCGTTCCATTCAAAATCCTCCTCACCACGGTCGTACAGGACTCCAGCTGGTGGAAATATGTGGCTTCCAGAACGATCCTCTAACCTTTCTGTCTGGTCCTGCAGGGAAGAACCTCAGGTTCGGAAAACCTCTGACTCTCAGCCCATCTATTTCATTTGCGGTGGCGTCTATTTTAGCGATTATAACGTTTTCATGATCCTTGTATTTTTCTCCAAGCTCCTCCCAGATGGGTTCCAGCTCCTTACAATGAGTACACCATGGAGCGTCTGCAACAGGAAAATTGCAAGGGTTAACCAAAGAAAAATCACTTTTCATCAAGTCTTGCATTTGGAGTAAATAACTCAGCACCTTCCTACTTAGGTCAGTAGGTTATATTCAGTAGGTAAGTACTTGATCCTTTTTTTTTTTTTTTATAAAGGGTTTGTCTTAAATCCGATCCCTTTTTACATTTAAGCTAGCCTAGCGATCAGCGATTATTACCAAGAGGAGCTGCAGCCAACCTAAATAATTATTCTGCAGTGGCCACTGCTGGAGAAATGTGGTATTACATGCTTTCCATTCAAATGAATGGCCTATTTAACTCTGGTGTTGGGTTGGTCATATGCCATAAAGGTATGTTTTTGACTAAATACCATTATATTACTGATCCTGTGTTATAGCTTGTATTATAATTAGGAGTTGCTTTCTCAGTTCTACACCGTCAGAGCTGAAATCTACTAGACTTTTCTATTTTTTTTAATATCTGCCTTGGTGATTTACAGTAAGACCTAGGGTATTAGGGAGATTTGTTACCACCAGTTCATTGAATGCTTCCAATAGTTACTAGCAGAACTGAGAATGCAGCTCTGGAGTATAATACAAGCTGTAATTTTAAGACACTTTCAGAGGGAAAAGGTCCTGCTCCTGCATCAGTGGCGGCATCTGTTTCTGATGTACTTACAGAATTCCACAAATACATTCTTGGTCTCATCGTAAGCAACTTCCTCGAAATTCTTGCCCACGAGCACTTTCACAGGCTTCTTATCCCAGTCTTCGGGAATTTCTTCACTTTTAAGATTTTGCTAATTTCAAAAACAAGAAACTTCTATAATTGAGTCTGGAAGTACATGTGAATATCAGATCCCTTTGTTTTTCATACCTTTATTTTACCATCAAAAACCCCCTGGCAAAATTCTTTGACGGTCTCGGCCGTGATTTTGTCTGCGTTGAAGGAATACTTCTTCACTTGGTCTATGTTGATGAATCGGATGGTGGGAATATCTGCGTTAGTGAGTCCAAAGTACTCCAGAACCCCAGCGTGAGGCCCGTCCGAATTAATCACCACAAATAAAATCTGCAGGAGACGAAAGCAAACAGGATCTTACATATATGAGAAAAGAAGGGGTTAAAAAAAGTGTCTCCAAATTAAAGGGCAGCTCCATTGCATCGACTGCTTACACACAGTGTTGTAGGCAAGACATAAGGGATAGTTATTCTCTTGTAGCCCCTGATACATGCATTGTGCTGGTGGTGTGAGCTCAGGTTGCCTAGCATCTTCATGTTGGTACCTCTGGCGGCAAGCACCGAAGTGGTCACGAAGTTCAGTCTGGCCATGTTCATCAGACCTTCTTTAGATCCCACCCCCTGAAGGGAACTCAACTTAGCTGAACATCAAACCTTATTGTTATCCATGTTTGATTCTTTTTGAACCAGATCCATGAGGACCTGGCACCCGGCACCCCCACTGATCAGCTGTTTTTGGCAGCTGTGGTATCACAAACTATAGAGGGTAGAAGCTGAGCTTCAGTACGTTGGAAACGACATAGTGTATGAAGTCTTCTGTTTCCGTCCGAAACAGCTGATCGGTGTAGGTGCCAGGAGTCGGACCCCCACCGATCTGATATTGACCTATCCTGAGGATAGGTCCTCAATCTCTGTAGCCAGTAGAACCCCTACAAGGTGGCCGTGCCCATTTAATGTACATAGGATAGGCTAAACCTGCTGATTTTGGTGGGATTGGACAACTATCTAATATATTTGGTGGGTTTCTGGTCTTCTCCTCGACCACAGATGGTGGCAAAGAAGGAGGAAGCCTGTTGGATTTCAACATGCCCGAGCCCTTACTTCTGAAAGCTCGATAAGATGTGTCTGGCAGCAGCTTATTCCTCTCTCCTCTTTTAGAACATCTACACCTGGTTAAGAGGAATATGTTGGCCACCATACTGAGAGAGAGGAAATATGTAAGAAATAGAAGCCTTCAAATGGGAAGTCCCAACCGAACACCTCCTTAGAATTAAGGCACCTCCTCTATTGGCTCAAGGCTGGCTTTACTAATGTTTGGTGATCAGGTGTAATTGTCCAGCTACCTATTGCAGAGAGCCCACATAGAGGAACACTGAGTCCTCCAAAGCACTATGGTGTAATTAGAGGCCACATAGAGGAACATTGGGCACTATGGTGTAATTAGAGCCCACATAGAGGAGCATTGAGTCCTCCAAAGCACTATGGTGTAATTAGAGCCCACATAGAGGTACATTGAGTCCTCCAAAGCACTATGAGGTAATTAGAGCCCACATAGAGGAACCCTGAGTCCTCCAAAGCACTATAGTGTAATTAGAGCCCACATAGAGGAGCATTGAGTCCTCCAAAGCACTATGGTGTAATTAGAGCCCACATAGAGGTACATTGAGTCCTCCAAAGCACTATGGTGTAATCAGAGCCCACATAGAGGAGCACTGAGTCCTCCAAAGCACTGTGGTGTAATTAGAGCCCACATAGAGGAGCATCAAGTCCTCCAAAACACTATGGTGTAATTAGAGCCCACATAGAAGAGCATCGAGTCCTCCAAAGCACCATGGTGTAATTAGAGCCCACATAGAGGAGCATCGAGTCCTCCAAAGCACTATGGTGTAATTAGAGCCCACATAGAAGAGCATCGAGTCCTCCAAAGCACCATGGTGTAATTAGAGCCCACATAGAGGAGCATTGAGTCCTCCAAAGCACTATGGAACCACCCCACCCCAGAATGACTGTAAAGTCCTACCTTTCCTTTAAAATCAGGTGCTGCCTGACGGAAATTCTCCAGAAGTTGAAGTTGGTCTTCCACAGTCTTGTTAATAAACAGCAGTAAGTGGTTGGGGATCTTGGCTGCAAAGATCTTTTCTGATGTCTGTTCAGTAAAGAAAATGTAAGTAGAATCAAAAATATGTTAAGTCATCTTCCAATGATAAATAATGTAACCCAAGCGATCAGCTGTAATCTATGGAAGAACCTGTTAGTAAGTGTTCAACTACGTCACAGCTCCCCCGCAGGGGAAATGAAGTATTACACAATTCTCATTAAAATCAATGGACTGTCTCAGCCAGGGCAATTATTTTTTTTACATAAGTACAGAATTATCCATACCTGTTCATTGTATTCAGTGACCAGATCCATACTGTTGACCATAAGGAACTTAACTAGATCATCTTTGTCAAAGCCCAGCTCCTCATCGCCGGTGTATTCATATTTTTCTTCAGACTATGAAAAAAAGGTAAAAAAACATAATGTGGTTACATAGTCAAGTAAATCAAGATCTGTCATCTGTATGAGGCATCGGGTGAAGTATGCCAGTCATTCAGACCATTAATGATGGTCCCAGCAAGATCCTGAAGACCTCATGATGGACCAGATGAGCCATGGAGCCCTCAGGGATCAGACTTGGAGGACATGACAGATGTGACAAAGGAAAAGCTCATACACTCTTAAAAAAGATGATGCTATCTCTGGTGACTCCGAATTTTTCAAATATGGCTTCTTTGTGAGCAATGGCAAAGTTGAAGTCTTCAGTGAGTGCTGCGGCCTCGTTGAATATGTTTAGGTCGGCATCTTCAGGATCCTAGAAAGTAAATAAAAAAAAACATTAAAAACATGAGACATTGTGAGAATTGGGCCCATCGGAGATTCCTGGTCCTGGAGGTTCCTCCAGATCTACCCATTGGATGCTTTAAAAGAGTTTTCTAGGACTTTACTCTTGATGACGTATTGTTAGGATAGGTCATTAATATCAGATCAGCGGGGTCCGACCCCTGACAACCCCAGGAAGTTATCACTAGTGGGGGGGGTCTCTGGGCTCACATTCTCTACCTATGTCTATGTTGCCATTGAGCTGTGTGGGATTAGAAGTGTGACCCCTGAATACTGTATAATACTGGTGTCTTCTTATGTGACAGATGGGCCCTTCGCGTACCAGGGTCTGGGTGCATGGAAAGTATGATTTACCTTGAAGAATCCAATCACTGGGTTTTTTTGAGATTTTATAAACTCCTCAGCGGCTGATACAGTCTCCACCACCACGGCGGCGGGCTCCATCCGCCTCAGCATCCACCTCACGATGCCCTCTGTGTCTCTCCTGCCTGGAAGGCAAAGTAACAAATGAACCATTACTTATCTGGTAAGTCCCCCACCGCTCCAGTGAAATCTATCTATCTATCTATCTATCTATCTATCTATCTATCTATCTATCTATCTATCTATCTATCTATCTATCTCATATCTATCTATCTCATATCTATCTATCCCATATCTATCTATCCATCTATCTATCCATCCATCTATCTCATATCTATCTATTCATTCATCTATCTATCTCATATCTATCTATCTATCTATCTATCTATCTATCTCATATCTATCTATCTATCTATCTATCTGTCTAATTTATATATGTCTCATTATCTATCTCATTATCTATTTCTATCTTAGATAAATTAGATAGATATATCTTTCATTATCTATCTCTCGATATCTATCTATCTATTTTCTATCTATCATCTATCTATCTATCTCCATATTTTTACCTCCATAATCAATGTGTCCAGTTCTATTTCCATTGAGGAAGAACTTTATGGTGGGATATCCATTGACACCAAACTCATTGGCGAGATCCTTTTCCTCGGTGGCATCCACCTTGGCCAGTCTCGCCTCCGATGTCTTTTCCTTCAGTTCTTCTGCCGCTTTACTGTATTTTGGGGCAAGTTCCTGGCAATGGCCGCACCACGGGGCATCTGAGGAAAAAACAAGAAATCAGAAAATGAATTAAAAATGTATTGAAGATTCCTGTTCTGCTGTGTAACCGCATTGAGATGGCGTCATCTATGAGAAGGTGGGAAACGGAGCAGCTGGAGCTGAAGGCCGACGGCGACCAACCCTGCGCACCTGTCACCTTCCCAGACAGGAGGGGGGTCATTCACCTGACCTGTCCCGCTGACACAATGTACACATGCAGGTAGGAGCTCTGTTTCCAATTTTGTACACTGATACATTGTAACAAACCCTTCAGCGGTGTCTGCAGGACTAGATGTGAAATTAAAGGGCATCTCTATTTCCCAATGGTCAGTTCTAAAGCCGGTTCTGGTCGCGCACTATTGTTGTGGTCTGACCACCACTATCGTCATCAGAGTACCATAGGCTTTGAATGGAGAGAGTGGCGGACGCACGCACGCCCTGTCCAACACCTCCTAGCTGCAGTCTTGCATCTGGACCAGATGGACAATTCTGCAGTTCTGACCGGGATACCCTTTTAAGATAGACTACTTCCACAATTCCCCATATGGACTCGCCTTCCTAAGGGCTCATGCACATGACAGTATGTATTTTGCAATCCACAAAACGCGGATCCGCAAAAAAAATGGATGACATCTGCTTTGCATCCGTTTTTTTGTGGCTCCATGGTAACAATGCCACAAAACGGACAAGAATAGGACATGTTCTATCATTTTTGCGGGGATACGGAACGGTCATTTCCGTTTTTTCTGGCCCTGTTGAAGTGAATGGTTCTGCAAATGGGCCACAGAAAAAAAAACGGAATTGACACGGAAACAAAATACATTTGTGTGCATGAGCCCTAACTTATGGACTTCCACTGATTACATTTCTGACAAGATTTTTTTTTTTTTTTTATTTCATGCAATTTCCCTCAGATTTCATCAATTTAATGCAGTAAAAGTCGCCATATAGCTGAAAGGTGCGATACCATTGTGCTGGGAGAGTTAGGAAGAAGAGCATGGCAGCTCTATGTAACATATGGCATTAGACCGCCATATAGCGCTCCAACTACATTATTGCAGGTGTTTTTTTCATTTTCAAGGAATTATTGATACCAAGATCCCTAAAGCCATCTACCAGGGGTATAACCCCACGTTCCTGGGCTCCAGTAAAAAAATCTGTATCTGGACTCCCACCTACTAGGTGCCATTTATAATACTGCTCTCTTGTTGTGCGGCAGAGGGGTGTTGGTGTTAGTGATACGTCTGCACCCCCTACAGCTATGCCGCCGCCGTCTAAGCACAGTTTCTATTAGGGCACACCCCCACAGGGTGAATCCATTCGAACCCTTCAGGGAGTCGTCTGATCCTAGTCAGTCTCTTGAAGGTCTCGCAATAAGATGGATAATGTGGGAGTTGTAGTTGCGGCCATATTGATTTTCATCTAAAATTAAAGTGATAACACACCCCTATACCGCCACCTAACTCAAACCATGATACCGCTACCAACCTCAAAAATTGAGAAAAGTTTTAAAAAATTTGAGTCCTTTCCGACTTACAGAATTCCACCAGCAGGAACTTATAGGTTCTGAGGGCCTCGTCAAAGTTCTTGGCGTTGAGGACCAGCACGTTCTCCTCTTCCAGGATGTCCCCCGTCTTCTCCTCGCTGGAGGAAGATGACTCTGCGGGACTCTCATCGGCAGAGGCCTCGGCTTTCACGTAGAAGGCCAAGAGGAGGCCGAGGAGCAGGTGGGACCACCTCATGGTGCGTGGTGTGGGATCAGTCAGATGAAAGAAAGGCTTTAAACAGGAGTAGGGGCAGATAAAGCCTCCGGGGCTGTGACGAGGACACATCCAGCACGCGTGGAGCATTGCTACTGGTTTATGCAACGCACTGTTCAAATATTTACCACATCCTATCAAACCTTAGGCAGGAGGCTGCCAAATCTTGAAGGGCGATGGGGACTAATGTCCAGAGAGAAACCTGCCGGGGTCACCATTATTATTAAAAAAAAAAAAATCTAATATTTTAGACAATTTTTACAGTTATTATCTGAATTGGGATCGCAATTATTAAAAAAAATTGGCCCAAAAAATTTGTAATTTTTTAAATTGAATTTTACATGAGACCTGTATTGAAGATGTAGCAGAGCTGAGTTTGCTGATTAGTTAAAACCCATAATGGTGTGACCTACTACATTATTTTCATTTTTTTTTTTTTTTACATGTCCCAAATATTATTATTATTATTATTATTATTATTATTGCAAATGATAGGTTTCCAATAAATAAAAAATAATTAAAATTTAAATAAATAAGGTTCTATTCAGATCTACGTTAGTGGCTCCGATGCTCCCATCATATCATATATCATTCAATGTTACATTGAAACGGAAACCATGATGCAGATGTGAACAGAGCCGTGTTCGTTACATAACGTAGCATAACAGGTCTTGCTATGTAGCAGCTATCAGTATGATTGCAGCTCCCTCTGGTGTTCATTATGTGCACAGCAAGTCATTTTGTAATTTTTTTAAATGTATGCTTTCCCACATTATACAAGCTGTGTAATCTCCTATACTTAAAAGAAAGTTAAACTAGGTTTGGAAAATAAGCCACAGGTCTGAATGAAGGCTTTGGATGGGGAAAATGGAATTATATAGTTAAATTAAAGGGATATTCTAACTTGAGTGGTGGCATATCACCAGGATCTGTATGATAGATGGACCCCAATCTATGCTTATCTGACTAAATAACATTTTGGCTGCCAGCAGCCACCACTAGGGGGAGCTAACTGCACATAGAATTTACATAGCTAGTATTAAATTCATAGGAGCTGTGTAAATCAGTTTGCATTGAGCTCCCCCTAGTGGTGACTGCAGGTAGATGACATTTGGATAGTGTCATGATGAGTGAAGCAGTGCCAGCCCCCTTCTGCCACTGTAGGTAATACAGGACATATCCCAAGGTGACCCCGTAGTGTGCTGTGCTACATTAAAACAGAATAATGGAGGATGCCTTAAGGTAACTGTGAAACACATTAAAATTCTGGGGCTGGGTTTGTACTGCATAGAGCGGCAGCATATTTGGTTTATGAAGGTCCTTTGATATTCTGTTACTTTATTCCCCATGTAGAAGGCCCCCAGGGATGCTCCAGCTCTCCTTCAATGTCTTTTTGCAATTTGGCGAACAGACAAAAACTAATGTTCTGCAGATGGAGCCTCTGCTGCGCCCTCTAAGTAATTGGGACATTTCCCAAATTGTTTTTAAAGTGATGTTTATTGTAAACTCAACGATTGTGCTCAAGGCCACTGGACGCTGCGCAGACTGATCGTCTCCTCTAAAAGGCTTACTGTAGTTTGGAGACTTTTTAAAAAATATATGTTGGGGAATGAAGGTCACAATGGATACAGATGTGAGTGACAGAGCAAATACACTTATGCCCCTTTCACACGAGCGGGAGACTCGCATGTCTCCCGCAACGCATCTACAGGGCTGGACTCTGCACTGACAGGGATCGCATAGCATTATATGCGATCCCAGTCAGTGCCGGAGTCCAGCCCTGTAGATGCGTTGCGGGAGACATGCGAGTCTCCCACTCGTGTGAAAGGGGCATTAAAGTATCATTTCAATTGTGTCTCAGATGGTAGCGCATTGTTGTGCTCATTGCAGCCCCCTGCTGGAGGAAGGGAAGTGACAACTGCTCTGAGCACATTCTTGGATCCCAGACGTGGTTATCAAAACGGTACCTTTGCCAACACCAAATACTATAATACTGCCTCCTATGTACAAGAATATAACTACTATAATACTGCCTCCTATGTACAAGAATATAACTATAATACTGCCTCCTATGTACAAGAATATAACTACTATAATACTGCCTCCTATGTACAAGAATATAACTACTATAATACTGCCTCCTATGTACAAGAATATAACTATAATACTGCTTCCTATGTACAAGAATATAACTACTATAATACTGCCTCCTATGTACAAGAATATAACTACTATAATACTGCCTCCTATGTACAAGAATATAACTACTATAATACTGGCTCCTATGTACAGGAATATAACTACTATAATACTGCTCCTATGTACAAGAATATAACTACTATAACAATGCCTCCTATGTACAAGAATATAACTACTATAACAATGCCTCCTATGTACAAGAATATAACTACTATAATACTGCTCCTATGTACAAGAATATAACTACTATAATACTGCTCCTGTATACAAGAATATAACTACTATAATACTGCTCCTATGTACAAGAATATAACTACTATAATACTGCTCCTATGTACAAGAATATAACTACTATAATACTGCTCCTATGTACAAGAATATAACTACTATAATACTGCTCCTATGTACAAGAATATAACTACTATAATACTGCTCCTATATACAAGAATATAACTACTATAATACTGCTCCTATGTACAAGAATATAACTACTATAATACTGCTCCTATGTACAAGAATATAACTACTATAATACCGCTCCTATGTACAAGAATACAACTACTATAATACCGTTCCTATGTACAAGAATATAACTACTATAATACCGCTCCTATGTACAAGAATATAACTACTATAATACCGCTCCTATGTACAAGAATATAACTACTATAATACCGCTCCTATGTACAAGAATATAACTACTATAATACTGCCTCCTATGTACAAGAATATAACTACTATAATACTGCTTCTATGTACAAGAATATAACTACTATAATACTGCTCCTATGTACAAGAATATAACTACAATAATACTGCTCCTATGTACAAGAATATACCTACTATAATACCGCTTCCTATGTACAAGAATATAACTACTATAATACTGCCCCTATATACAAGAATATAACTACTATAATACTGCCTCCTAAGGGTGAGGACGTGTGTTGGTGGTTCTCCTGATGTCTGGAGCTAGCCCGGGGATCCGCCTCCCCGGGCAGGGATCTTTCCCAAGCAAGCCCCATGCTTCCAGGCCTCCACTGGGAGGAAACTCCCAGGCTCTTTCCAATATGGATACAACTGCCAAAGTGAATCCTGTGACAAGGAATGACCAGAATGGAAGAAACACCAGTGGAAGTAAGAAAGATGGAGTAACGGTTGTGGCACCAGCCGGGAAAAAAGAATTGGCAGCAGTGAGTACAGCAAAGAGATGTGAATTGAAGCAGTCCTCCAGCCAAGGCATGCAGCGTCCAGTGCAGCAAAGTAACTCACAGAATGTATCTACTGTGAAAAGTTGCAATCCAAACGTGCAGGGTGCACAGGAGGTGAGACAGGGTGCAGCACATGCATCAGGTGTGCAGCTCACCCCTCCAGCACAGAGGCAGCAGAGAACATCTCTAGAGAGGCTGACATTACAGCAGAACCTGCAGCAGGGTGAGGCGGTGAGCACCATGACACACTTAGGCCGCACCAGGTCTCAGTCTGGAAGTGGCAGCAAAAGTGCAGAGAAATCTGTGGCACAAGAGAAGTCTCAAGGAGCCTCCAGGTCTGCAGAGTTCAAACAGCCTGAGAAGCTGCCTAACAATGGACACAAAACGAGAGAGACCCGTGCACCTGAGCTGCAGCTAGCAGAGGAGATCCCTGCCCTGGTGAGGAAAATGGAGGAGCTGAAGGGACACAAACAAATGCTGGAAATGGAGATTGACTGTGTATACAAACTCAAGACTGCAAACCCCAACTGTGTAGCCGTGTATGACCATAAGCTACACTCACTCAGCTTGGAACTTGGCAACTTGGTGAAGCAGATGGACATTGTCCTGGACAGGATGGGACCACTTGCTGAATCCTACAGGAACCAGGAGCGTTTTGCCAGCCATGGAGGGAACTTTGAATCTGGATTTTCCAGTGTGATCCCTGAGGAGGCCCAGCAGGCGACCAGACCTCTGCTGCAAGCTGCAAAGTTTTCCTTTCAAAAAGAAAAGACCCATAAACAGGACAGTGAGCAGCAGCGGCCACAAGAATCTGCAGCTGTCCCTGAGGAGATGCATGGACCTCAGACACCAGCACTACAAGTCCCAGGAGGCACAGCACAGCAGGACAATGGACATGTACCCGTACATCCAGGTGATGGGGTGGCAGAGCAGAGCTCTACTGCTGGGGCAGAGACTGTGGGTGATGGTGGACATGTACCTGAGGGGTCAGTGTCTGGGGGGAATGTACAGTCTGTGTGGGACATATCTGAGGATGGCATAGAGGTGGACGGGCTGGAGGAATCTCCACAGAGTAATGAGGGGGATTTTCCACCTTTACCCTCGAGCACAGAAGCTGTGAGTGGCCCCTCTAGTGCAGACAGCCCCCCAGTAAGTCAGGGCCCTGAACCCCGCCAGGTTCCCCCCAGTAATGCCTGGAGCCGTGGCGCTCCATCTTTTTCCTCTGGCGCTCACTATACAGGTCAGGCCTTCAAAAGGAGGAATGTAGTAAGATTCAAACATCGAGGCGCCAAAGAAGACCTCCCAGATCGGAGGCTTGTGGTCCGAGAACTCCTGTGTCGCCAGATGGGGTTTGTGCCTTCTGACATCCTGGCCGTCATTAATCTACCAGATAGACAGGGCTATGACGTCAGCTTCAAGCTCATGTCTAATCTGGATAGATTCTGGGCTAATTTCCCCAGGTTCAGAGACACTACTGACTGGAGTAAATTTATTTTTATTCCTATATCCAAGCCAGATACCGTCACTGTAAATATCATCTTCTGGAATGAGGCCGTCCCTCCCCAGGATATTGTGGTGTGGCTCAGGAGGCACTGTGACATGGTCTCTGATCTCACCAAGAACAGAGATGATGACGGTATCTGGACTGGAGGGTGGAAGGTTTTGGTGAAGCTACGCCAGCATAATAACATCACGTGGCATCTACCAAACTCCTTCTTCATTGGGAGAGAGAAAGGCGTCTGCTTCTACCCAGGTCAGCCCCGGAAGTGTTTCAAGTGTGGCAAAGCCGGTCATATCGCTAGTGTGTGCACTGTGGTTAAGTGCAACCTGTGCGGTGAGGTTGGCCACATAAGTACCAACTGTCAGAACATCAGGTGTAATCTATGTGGCGCGATGGGTCACCCTCACAAGGATTGTCCGGACGCATGGCACAATATATGTAAGGAGCTTCCTGATGAGGAATTGTTGGAGGCAGATGTTGTAGAGGAGGAGGCCTTAATGTCAGGGTCCATTCTGACCAGACAAGAAGTCCAGGAGGAGTCAGGTACTGCAGCTCCAGAACATGAGGTCCCAGATACAGCACAGGGGAGTATGGAGGTTGTCCCTGAGGGCCAGCAGCAGTCAGAGGTAGCTTCTTCTTCCTCATCACCAGCAGTGTTTGAGGAAAGTAAGAGCAACAAGAGGAGGAAAAAAGACAAGTCCTCCCGTATGCCTGAGACTGAGAACAGCGTTACCGGGAGTGTGAGGAAGAAAGTCCATAAAGGGTCAGAGGTTATGGTCATATCCAACAGGTACGAGGTCCTGTCAGAGTCTGAGGGGGATTACGAGAGAGAACTGAAGAGAATAGATGACGAATGTGAAGGGGACACTGAGGACCCCCCGACCAAAAAGAAACCCTGTGCTGTAGAGTCCCAGGTAGAGTCAGACATGGAGACAGGTGGTAAGCAGGGCGACTCTGACTTATGATGATGGGTGTTACCTCGCTGCTCTTCCTCTTGTGTTGTGTGATGATGGCTGGCTTCTCTTTAAAAGTGCTTTCCAGCAATGTAAATAGTATTAAAGTAAGAAGGACAAGGCACATAGTGTATGACCACCTGAGATCTCTTGATGCGGATGTCATCTTCTTACAGGAGACGCGTCTGACCACATCAGGACTTCTACGTGAGGCTGAGAGGGAATGGAGGACTGGTCCTTCTTTCTGGTCACTGGCTGTGGAGCCTTATGCCGGGGTCGCTATATTGTTCACCACCAATGATGTGACTGTCCATAGACTGACAGAAGTTATTATGGGTCGGTGTCTGGTCCTGGAGGTCACCATCCATGGTAGACGACTCCGGCTTATTAATATCTATGGCCCACAGTCAGTGACAGAAAGGATCCAGTTATTTAATGAGGTTAAGCAATACCTTTTTACCTCTGTCCCAGTGGTGTTAGCTGGAGATTTCAATGTCACTAGGACATCGGGTGACAGATCTTCAGGCCGAGCAGTGACCCGGGACTCCAAGGTCCTTAATAGTATCATCCAGCAGGCAGGCCTCAGCGACGTGTTCACACAGGGTGGTAGGAAGCCTAAATTTACATACTCCTGTGCAGATAGAAGTAGTCGCATAGATATGGCTTTTGTGAATCCCACAGAAGTGGTTAGTGGGATGAGTGAGAAAATCGTCCCTTACTCTGACCACTTGGCCTTGTCTTTCTGCTTAGGAGCCACTAAGCGTCCGGATGTTGGTAGAGGGATATGGAGGCTTAACTCCAGTCTCCTGGAGGATCCTTATGTCCAGGACTGTGTCCACTCTCTTTTTCAGCAACAACTAGAGAGAGTGGACTTTTATGACAACATGGCCGACTGGTGGGAGGACGTCAAGGAGGAGATCAGGTCCCTCTTGAGGAGACTGTCATTTAGGAAAGGGAAGAGTAAGTACAGCCAGTATCTCAAGCTGCGGAAAGAATTGGAGTCACTGTATTCGGCAGATGGGGGGGACCAACAAAAGATCGACCGACTGAAATCTGAGATAAGTCAGTATCAGTACAGCAGGTACACCTCCCTGGTTCTTGAACGGGATTATGGGACCTTAGGGTCACCTGATCCCTTTGAGAACTGCCGGGAGCGTGTGGCCAACAAAGTGGTCGCCGGTCTCACTGACTCCCAGGGTGTTTTGCAGGAATCTCGGGAGGGTATCCTGGGGGTCGTGAGATCTTACTATACTGACTTGTTTCAGAAGAAAGTTTTGGATAAGGAGAAGATGGCTCAATTCTTGGAGGCAACTCCAGGCCCTGACACTAATGATCTGGACTTTTCTCCTTTAACAGCAGAATTAACGGTGGAGGAGGTTAAAGTGGCCATTGATCAGTTACATCTGAAGAAGGCACCAGGTCCAGACGGTATTACCGCAGAATTTTATAAGAAGTTCAGAGACCACTTAGCCCCAATCCTCGTGGACGTGTACAAAAATTGTCTAGAAAATCACCTGATGCCTCCGTCCATGAGGGTGTCCTCGTTAATTCTGCTGTCTAAAGGTAAGGAGCCTAGTGACATCAAGAACTGGAGGCCGATTGCCCTCTTGAATGTCGACAGGAAGATTCTGGCAAAAATTCTGTTCTCTAGGTTAGTCTGTTTGTCCCGAGCACTGTTGTCAGGCTGTCAGTTCGGCACAGTAAAAGGGCGGAACATCTCTGGAGCAGTCATCTCGATAAGGGAGATGTTTGAGAGATGTAAAGCTCTGAGGTGTGGGAGATATGTTGTAGGTCTGGACCAGGCTAAAGCCTTCGACAGAGTAGACCACGAGTATCTATGGGCCACTTTGTCAAAGTACGGTATTCCGGGACAATTTATTGATTGGCTGAAGACCTTGTATAGAGAGGCTGAGAGCTTTCCTCTGATCAATGGTTGGCAGGGGGACACATTCAGGGTAGAGGCAGGGGTGAGACAAGGCTGCCCACTGAGTCCCCTCCTGTATGTGTTTGCCTTAGACCCGTTCCTGAGGTCACTGCAGGAGTGTGATTTTCAGGGGGTGCCGGTCCCCCACTGCTTGCCCCTGGATGTTGTCGCCTACGCGGATGATGTGACTGTGGTGATATCTGAGCCTCGTGAGGTGGAGATGTTGTCTGCAGCCATCAGAAGCTACTCGGAGGCCTCAGGGTCTCTGGTCAACCTTGAGAAGAGTCAAGCTTTCTGGACATTGGATACTAACCCTGATTTTGATCTGCCACAGTTTGCAAAAGCCTCCACCCATATTAAGATCCTAGGGGTTAAATTCGGGAGGGACGATAACGCCAGGATAAATTGGGAAGAGAAGTTGGAAGCCGGAAATGTAAAGGTTCAGCGATGGAAGAACTGGAGGCTGACCTATAGAGAAAGGGTTAAAATGCTGAAGACTTACCTGGTCCCTGTCTTCTTGTATGTGTCTGTCATTTTCCTTTGCCAGAATCTTTCTCGGCTAGGCTCTTCAGCCTGTTCTTCCAGCTTCTTTGGGGGAACAGGTTGAACCCAGTAAAAAGAGGGATCACCTACCTACAGAGGAGAGAGGGTGGGCTGGATATGATAAATCCAAGGGTGTTCTTTGACTCCATGTTTCTAAAAGTTAATTTTGGTTGCTTGGACTCAGAGAACAGCTCCCTGTGGGTGAACAGTGTCAGGGACTGGATATTGCCTTTTGCAGAATCTTGGGTGCGAGGCGGCAGTCTCAAGAGGGGTCGGTTGACTCGTGGCTTCCTCCCCCAGTACCTGGAGTATGGTCTTAGGTGCTTGAGAAATTGGAAGATTGACAAATCGTGTATTGTGAGTAAGACCAGGAAAGAGCTGTACCTGACCATATGTAGGACTTTCTTTTACATACAGCCAGCATTAAAAGACTGTACAACTGTGACCTTAAAAGAAAGTCTGAGATTCCTTAATGGAGTGAGGCTTCCCGCTAAGTTTTTTGATGTAGCCTGGTTGTCTCTGCATGGGAAGCTTTATGTGAAGGGAAATCTAAAACATCTGAGTGTGTCAGAACGTAAGTGTCCCTTAGGATGTCAACAGGAGGAGACCATGGCACACTTTATATCTGAGTGCGAGGAAGGGCAGAAAATATGGCAGGAAGTGTCCTCCAGGTTAGAAATACCAAGACTACAGTGTCTGACATACCCAGATGTCATCTATGGGGTACCAGCCAGTATACCTGACATCGACCGAGGGACCATGTACCTGATCATCACCATTGTTAAATATTACCACTGGCATACCAGAACAAAAGTGTCCGTACATAGCGAGCCGTTCCATCACAGGCAAGCGGTGAACCTGATCCTGTCAGAGCTGAGGTGGATAAAGAGCTTAGAATGTAGGAAAAAGGAGAGAAACAGGAAGTTATGGAGGAATGTAAATATAGTGGATGTGGACTTATCTGTATAATGGAATCGTGTTTATTACTGATTTATTTACTTCCTTTTCCTTTAACAGCGATGGACTATTGTTAAGTTAAAGTTATTATCATTATTATTTATTGTTGGATATGTATGATTTCTGGTAAATGACCATTGTTTCTGTTCATTCTGATTGAATGTATTGTTATGTTTGTTTATACTAATAAAAATTGCCTCCTATGTACAAGAATATAACTACTATAATACTGCTCCTATGTACAAGAATATAACTACTATAATACTGCTCCTATGTACAAGAAATATACTACTATAATACTGCCTCCTATGTACAAGAATATAACTACTATAATACTGCTCCTATGTACAAGAATATAACTACTATAATACTGCTCCTATGTACAAGAATATAACTACTATAATACTGCTCCTATGTACAAGAATATAACTACTATAATACTGCTCTATGTACAAGAATATAACTACTATAATACTGCTCCTATGTACAAGAATATAACTACTATAATACTGCTCCTATGTACAAGAATATAACTGCTATAATACTGCTCCTATGTACAAGAATATAACTACTATAATACTGCTCCTATGTACAAGAATATAACTACTATAATACTGCTCCTATGTACAAGAATATAACTACTATAATACTGCTTCTATGTAACAAGAATATAACTACTATAATACTGCTCCTATGTACAAGAATATAACTAAACTCCATACAAGAATAACTACTAAGCTCCTATGTACCAAGAATATAACTACTATAATACTGCTCCTATGTACAAGAATATAACTACTATATACTGCTCCTATGTACAAGAATATAACTACTATAATACTGCTCCTATGTACAAGAATATAACTACTATAATACTGCTCCTATGTACAAGAATATAACTACTATAATACTGCTCCTATGTACAAGAATATAACTACTATAATACTGCTCCTATGTACAAGAATATAACTACTATAATACTGCTCCTATGTACAAGAATATAACTACTATAATACTGCTCCTATGTACAAGAATATAACTACTATAATACTGCTCCTATGTACAAGAATATAACTACTATAATACTGCTCCTATGTACAAGAATATAACTACTATAATACTGCCTCCTATGTACAAGAATATAACTACTATAATACTGCTCCTATGTACAAGAATATAACTACTATAATACTGCCTCCTATGTACAAGAATATAAACTACTATAATACTGCTCCTATGTACAAGAATATAACTACTATAATACTGCCTCCTATGTACAAGAATATAACTATTATAATACTGCCTCCTATGTACAAGAATATAACTACTATAATACTGCCTCCTATGTACAAGAATATAACTACTATAATACTGCCTCCTATGTACAAGAATATAACTACTATAATACTGCCTCCTATGTACAAGAATATAACTACTATAATACTGCCTCCTATGTACAAGAATATAACTACTATAATACTGCTCCTATGTACAAGAATATAACTACTATAATACTGCTCCTATGTACAAGAATATAACTACTATAATACTGCTCCTATGTACAAGAATATAACTACTATAATACTGCTCCTATGTACAAGAATATAACTACTATAATACTGCCTCCTATGTACAAGAATAATAAATCCTAAATAACTACTATAATACTGCTCCTATGTACAAGAATATAACTACTATAATACTGCCTCCTATGTACAAGAATATAACTACTATAATACTGCTCCTATGTACAAGAATATAACTACTATAATACTGCCTCCTATGTACAAGAATATAACTACTATAATACTGCTCCTATGTACAAGAATATAACTACTATAATACTGCTCCTATGTACAAGAATATAACTACTATAATACTGCTCCTATGTACAAGAATATAACTACTATAATACTGCCTCCTATGTACAAGAATATAACTACTATAATACTGCTCCTATGTACAAGAATATAACTACTATAATACTGCTCCTATGTACAAGAATATAACTACTATAATACTGCTCCTATGTACAAGAATATAACTACTATAATACTGCTCCTATGTACAAGAATATAACTACTATAATACTGCTCCTATGTACAAGAATATAACTACTATAATACTGCTCCTATGTACAAGAATATAACTACTATAATACTGCTCCTATGTACAAGAATATAACTACTATAATACTGCTCCTATGTACAAGAATATAACTACTATAATACTGCTCCTATGTACAAGAATATAACTACTATAATACTGCTCCTATGTACAAGAATATAACTACTATAATACTGCTCCTATGTACAAGAATATAACTACTATAATACTGCTCCTATGTACAAGAATATAACTACTATAATACTGCTCCCTATGTACAAGAATATAACTACTATAATACTGCTCCTATGTACAAAAAATATAACTACTATAATACTGCTCCTATGTACAAGAATATAACTACTATAATACTGCTCCTATGTACAAGAATATAACTACTATAATACTGCTCCTATGTACAAGAATATAACTACTATAATACTGCCTCCTATGTACAAGAATATAACTACTATAATACTGCCTCCTATGTACAAGAATATAACTACTATAATACTGCCTCCTATGTACAAGAATATAAACTACTATAATACTGCCTCCTATGTACAAGAATATAACTACTATAATACTGCTCCTATGTACAAGAATATAACTACTATAATACTGCTCCTATGTACAAGAATATAACTACTATAATACTGCCTCCTATGTACAAGAATATAACTACTATAATACTGCTCCTATGTACAAGAATATAACTACTATAATACTGCCTCCTATGTACAAGAATATAACTACTATAATACTGCTCCTATGTACAAGAATATAACTACTATAATACTGCTCCTATGTACAAGAATATAACTACTATAATACTGCTCCTATGTACAAGAATATAACTACTATAATACTGCCTCCTATGTACAAGAATATAACTACTATAATACTGCTCCTATGTACAAGAATATAACTACTATAATACTGCCTCCTATGTACAAGAATATAACTACTATAATACTGCTCCTATGTACAAGAATATAACTACTATAATACTGCCTCCTATGTACAAGAATATAACTACTATAATACTGCTCTATGTACAGAATATAACTACTATAATACTGCTCCTAGTACAAGAATATAACTACTATAATACTGCCTCCTATGCTACAAGAATATAACTACTATAATACTGCTCCTATGTACAAGAATATAACTACTATAATACTGCTCCTATGTACAAGAATATAACTACTATAATACTGCTCCTATGTACAAGAATATAACTACTATAATACTGCTCCTATGTACAAGAATATAACTACTATAACAATGCCCCCTATGTACAAGAATATAACTACTATAATACTGCCCCTATGTACAAGAATATAACTACTATAAGGCTACTTTCACACTGGCGGCAGGCCTGATCCGGCAGGTGAAGGGTGCTGCCGGATCAGGCCTGCCGCAGTGACATGTGTGGAGCCGGAACCGCGCTCCGGCCCCACACATGTCACACAGTACATACATATACATACACATAAACATACACACACATATAGACATACAAACACACATACATACTTACATGCTCCCCGGCAGGTCTTCGGAGCGTCAGGACGGCTCACACAGGTCACGATTCCCCACAGCGCCCTCTGCTGGGCGCCTGGTGGAATCGTCATCTGACGATTCCACCAGGCGCCCAGCAGAGGGCGCTGTGGGGAATCGTGACCTGTGTGAGCCGTCCTGACGCTCCGAAGACCTGCCGGGGAGCATGTAAGTATGTATGTGTGTTTGTATGTCTTTATATGTGTGTATGTTTATGTCTGTATGTGTCTATGTGTACCCGGATCCGTAATGGACTCCATTGAAAGTCAATGGAGGGCGGATCCGGTTACCATTATGGTCACACCAGACGGATCCACCCCCATTGACTTGCATTGGGGGTCATTCCGGATCCGTCTTGGTGCGGATGCCTGGACCGGAGAGCAAACCGCAGCATGCTGCGGTTTGTTCTCCGGTCTGAAGACGGAACGGAATGCTTTCAGGAGCATTCCGTTGTCTTCAGTTCAGTTTTGTCCCCATTGACAATGAATGGGGACAAAACTGAAGCGTTTTATTCCGGTATTGAGCCCCTATGACGGAACTCAATACCGGAATTTTAAAACGCTAGTGTGAAAGTAGCCTAATACTGCTCCTATGTACAAGAATATAACTACTATAATACTGCCTCCTATGTACAAGAATATAACTACTATAATACTGCCTCCTATGTACAAGAATATAACTACTATAATACTGCCTCCTATGTACAAGAATAGAATTACTATAATACTGCTCCTATGTACAAGAATATAACTACTATAATACTGCTCCTATGTACAAGAATATAACTACTATAATACTGCTCCTATGTACAAGAATATAACTACTATAATACTGCTCCTATGTACAAGAATATAACTACTATAATACTGCTCTTATGTACAAGAATATAACTACTATAATACTGCTCTTATGTACAAGAATATAACTACTATAATACTGCCTCCTATGTACAAGAATATAACTACTATAATACTGCTCCTATGTACAAGAATAGAATTACTATAATACTGCTCCTATGTACAAGAATATAACTACTATAATACTGCTCCTATGTACAAGAATATAACTACTATAATACTGCTCCTATGTACAAGAATATAACTACTATAATACTGCTCCTATGTACAAGAATATAACTACTATAATACTGCTCCTATGTACAAGAATATAACTACTATAATACTGCTCCTATGTACAAGAATATAACTACTATAATACTGCTCCTATGTACAAGAATATAACTACTATAATACTGCTCCTATGTACAAGAATAGAATTACTATAATACTGCTCCTATGAACAAGAATATAACTGCTATAATACTGCTCCTATGTACAAGAATATAACTGCTATAATACTGCTCCTATGTACAAGAATATAACTACTATAATACTGCTCCTATGTACAAGAATATAACTACTATAATACTGCTCCTATGTACAAGAATAGAATTACTATAATACTGCTCCTATGAACAAGAATATAACTACTATAATACTGCTCCTATGTACAAGAATATAACTATTATGATGCTATTATGTACGGTATATTAGTGTGCCCTATAGTTACACTACACTACTTATTGGACGATGATGAAGTTGCAGAATGTGTTTCCATCGCTCCCGGTCTCATTATTGCTGCGTCCTGAACCAGCAGACGTCATTACTCTTCATCTCAAGCCACTTACATCAGATCAATATTCCGCTTCTTAGCCCCATTATTGCCTTTTATCCGCCGGATCATTTATACCGCTTTGAACTATTAAATGCTTCAGGAAGTCGTTGCTCTTCTACAACAGAGCAGAGCCCGTGTGTTACAGCATTATAGGCTCTGGTCTACATGGCATTAGCTTTGTTTCTTCATGGACCTAGAATACGGTTGCGACACTTGTCTTGATGCCAAGGAGACTTGGCTATAAGGGACCATGGTTCTACCGTACCATAGATGGTCTCTTCAGGCTGCACAGTCTTATTTATGGGCCCCTATTAGGATACTATGAAGTAGCCACAATGAAGTCTTTGAATGGCCTAGATTAGATGATAGGATAGGCCATCTGGCTCATGGCATGGCGAGTTATGGTTGGTACATGGTTGGGCATTGTGGTTAAGGATGGTGGCTTAGCAGTCATGGTCTTAATTATTTGTATGAAGCATGAAGGCTCCCTGGGAGGTTCACCCTTGCTGATGTATGTTTTGGAGGTCCAGCTACTCTTTCCAACTACAGATTCATCAGATGTAGTAGTTACGGTCTTCCAAAGTTACATTCTGGACATTCTACTTGCACTGAGGCTTGGAACCGTCAGATGAGAGGAGGGACGCTGATCATATTGTAAAAAATATCAAATACAGCTCAGCCAGTCAACATGGAAGTCACAAGTGGACCTTTATCCATGGTTATGGTCAACCGATCTGCAATCCTGGGAAGTTGGCCAATGTGGCCTCTGGCTCCATGGAAGCCCTCCACAGATTTCCCAGTCTTGTGAAGAACCAGCTCATGGAGAAATATGAAGAGGGAAAAGAGGAACACTAACAAGAAGGATTGAGGCCATCACAGAAACAATGAAGAAGGTCCTCACAGGGTTAGCACAACTGACTCGATAGCGCTTGACAATATTGGTCGAAGATAGCGTATGGAAGCATGCAGGTCAATGGTGTTAATCCAAAGCCGAACGACCAAGTACAATTTGGAGGCCTGATTCAATTTTATGCTTGGTTATAAAAGCTGGAATAAGATGGGGTTCTTTAATATTACTACACAATGCAGAGTCCCACGATTATGGAAGGGATCAATGTCGGAAAGAACCAATGGGCAATGGAGTGAATCATAGGTCTTCAGCTCATGACAATGGAAAGAACCCAACAGAGGATGCAAAGGACCCAGGACCCGGCGGAGGATGCTAAGGACCCGGCGGAGGATGGAAAGGACCCGGCGGAGGATGGAAAGGACCCGGCGGAGGATGGAAAGGACCCGGCGGAGGATGGAAAGGACCCGGCGGAGGATGGAAAGGACCCGGCGGAGGATGGAAAGGACCCGGCGGAGGATGGAAAGGACCCGGCGGAGGATGGAAAGGACCCGGCGGAGGATGGAAAGGACCCGGCGGAGGATGGAAAGGACCCGGCGGAGGATGGAAAGGACCCGGCGGAGGATGGAAGGAACCCGGCGGAGGATGGAAAGGACCCCGGCGGAGGATGGAAAGGACCCGGCGGAGGATGGAAGGACCGCGGAACCGGGAGGATGGAAAGGACCCGGCGGAGGATGGAAAGGACCCGGCGGAGGATGGAAAGGACCCGGCGGAGGATGGAAAGGACCCGGCGGAGGATGGAAAGGACCCAACGGACGATGGGAAGGACCCAACGGACGATGGGAAGGACCCAACGGACGATGGGAAGGACCCAACAGACGATGGGAAGGACCCAACAGACGATGGGAAGGACCCAACAGACGATGGGAAGGACCCAACAGACGATGGGAAGGACCCAACAGACGATGGGAAGGACCCAACAGACGATGGGAAGGACCCAACAGACGATGGGAAGGACCCAACAGACGATGGGAAGGACCCAACAGACAATGGGAAGGACCCAACAGACAATGGAAAGGACCCAACAGACAATGGAAAGACAAAACGTCTTCAAGTTATCAGAATGGCCCGTCCATCTTCATGTATCTTAACCTATATCAGACATGCTATTGTAACAAAGTCACACAAATATTTTTTTAAGGTCCACTATTGTATGTCTTCCCCCCAGTTTTATCGAGGAACCGACTCTTGAGAATGTCCAAAAATTTTTTGTTAAAGATTGATCTTTTTATTAAATACTGTCTTTACATGTTTGTATATTCTTTCCTTAGAAACTACAAGTAACTATAGAAAACAGATGTAGAAACCATGATATGTCTTGTACAATTTTTAATATGTGGTCTCATTCGCCCCCTAATTAGATTATGATTACACCGAGAAGGGTCTCCTTTCCTCTATTCCTTCCATTCCTTCTTTATATTGAGGTTCCACTCCCAAGCCAAGTGTTCGGTTTTGTCGTCGTCTGTGAATAAGGATTTTACGTGGTAGTTCCCCCGGACAATCATTCCTTTGGGGGCTTCTTCTAGTGGCGTTAGGAATTCGTAAGGCTCGGCGCGAGGTCCGTAACTCCCCACCATGTGCGTTTCCTTATCAACTGTTGAGAAGAATACCAAAAAAATTCAATACCTTTTTGTGGCCACCAGAGGGCGGTGTTGCTTTAATGTCTGATATACAATTAGAATAGAGTTTATTCCACCAAATTTCCCCAACTTAGCAGGTCACTATAATACATTTTAGGAAGAAAACAGCCCCATCTGCAATCCAAACATCTCTCGCTCTGTCTTATTGATATGGATAGGCATGTTGTAATACTTCATTTCCCCTCTGGGGGCTCTGCAGGGAAATTGATTACTTACTACTAGATTTCCCCACAGCTGATAGAATTTACAAGCCTAGCCATAAGCAGGTCACCTGGTGTCATGTTCTTTTATGCACTACTTTTCCATCATTTACTTACCTCTGATTCCTTTCCGGAAGGTATGCTGTACATATTTCATCCCAGAAACTATGTCCTTGTTCACCTAGGAGTAAAATAAAAAAAAAAAAAAATCAGCCAATCACTAGAGCGTGTCACACTGGAAATCATGGCAACCACCCAGAATACAGCTTTGAAAGGGATGTCCAGAACTCGAAAAAACATGGCCGCTTTCTTCCAAAAACAGCACCAAACCTGTCCACAGGTTGTATACAGTATTGCAGCTCTGCTCTATTGACTCCAATGGAGCTGTAATACCAGACACAACTCATGGAAGGGGGGGGTGGACCCAGCGGAGGAGGCGAGGGAAGACGGTAAGGACCCAGCGGAGGAGGCGAGGGAAGACGGTAAGGACCCAGCGGAGGAGGCGAGGGAAGACGGTAAGGACCCAGCGGAGGAGGCGAGGGAAGACGGTAAGGACCCAGCGGAGGAGGCGAGGGAAGACGGTAAGGACCCAGCAGAGGAAGCGAGGGACCCAGCAGAGGAAGCGAGGGACCCAACGGAGGAGGCAAGGGACCCAACGGAGGACGCAAAGTACGATGGAAAGGACCCAACAGATGATGGAAAGGACCCAACAGATGATGGATATGGTATTGCAGCTCTGCCCTATTGACTCCAATGGAGCTGCAATACCAGACACAACCCATGGACGGAGGGGAGCAGCCATGTTTTTTGCTGTCCTGGAAAACCCCTTTAATCCTCCAGGTATAGGTAAGAGAATTTAGAAATCGGCTGCTCTAAAAAAGAGTTTCCCTATGATAACATTTGGCTGCCAGGACAGGAAGTGTCATAGGGACATTCCAATTTCATCCTCCATTTACACAGGGATAATGAGATCTGTAGAGTCTTTCTTAATGAAAAATGTTCGTCTTCTAACTGGGTTGTCAAGGATCACTTACCTTAAAGGTAATTTTAACCTTGTAGAACACACCCTCTTTCAATACAAAGGTCGATTCCTTAAGTGCAGCTACGTTGCCTGCAAAGAAAAAAATTAAACAAATGCAATAAGTAGGTATATAAAGTGAAAATCAAATAATCTGTGTTCCTCAACCTGCGGCTCTCTAGCTGTTACAAATCTACAACTCCCATTATGCCCGGACCAGAGGAACTCTGCATAGTGTAAAGCTGAGGACTGTAGTAATGTAATCACACCACTAGAGGTCACTAGAGTACTGGAATACAGATATTAATGGCTTCATTATACTACACATTATTTATATAGTGCCAATGTATTCCAGAGAGCCGTAAACAGCCCTACCTGTGCCAGGAGCTCACAATCTAATAGCAGGCAAACCACTATTAAATATTCAGCCACTGATTTTTTTCACAATAGGGTAGGAGGTGCTAAGCTTTTAGATTTTGGGAGGCTGAAGAACATCTACGGATTTACCTTTAGTAAATGGCTGGCCTTTGAAAGCAGCCGCTCACTAGGATAACCCACAGCTCCCCCCAATACCCTCCTGCTCCCCCTCTTTCGATTACATGTCGGATCTTTTATAATGATAGAGAAGCTTCATCCATAAAATTGTGGATATCTGCAGCTGCCACCGGGGGGCGCTCACTACATACAGTTCTACTCAATGATAACTCTGTAAGCAGTAAATTCCTCTCAGTCATGTCACCCTATGGCTATGCAGGAGATTCGGAGCTCTGTATCAGAAGAATGGAGCTCGAACTTCTATAAAAACCCTATTAAGCAATTAAAGGGGTTGATATTGATGGCTTCCTACGGTGAGCACCTCAGCCTCTTCCTAGACCAGTGATGCCGCCTTAATTGGTCACGTGGCCGGAGTGCAACTCAGTCCCATTCAAGCGAAGGGTCCTGGGCTGCAATACCAAGTACTGCCACTATACAATGGACAGCGCTCTGCTGATTGGAGGGGGTCCTGGAAGTCAGACTCCTGCCGATCTAATACTGATGACTTATCCTGAGGACGGACCATCAATATTAAATTCCTGGACAACCCCTTTAAATCAGCACAGAATGATATCTGTCTACAGTTGGAGGTGCCCATTAAAGGGGTTGTGTCATTTAATCATTGGCGGCATATCGCTTGGATGTGTCCCCAATCTCAGTTGAGGGTCCTACCTCTGGGACCTGCACATATCTCCACAACGGGCGCATGCACAGCCACATTTCCATTCACCTCTGCCAGCGTTCAGCTGTTTTGGGAACTCCCATAAAAATGATGGTAGGGTGTCAGCACTTGCGCAGCGTACTCAACTACTTTTTTGGGGGCCCATTTTGAAGATAGATGCAGGTTCCACCTCTGGGACCTGCACCTTTCTGACATTGGTGGCCTATCCTAGCTTGACAACTCCTTTAAGCAATGCTCTTATGCGCTCAGTTGTCAGAATTGTTGTAAAGCATGTCTGTGCAGCATGGAGAGGCAGTCTACTGTATAAGGGTTCATGCACATGAACATATTTTCTTTCCGTGTCCATTCTGTTTATTTTGCGGACCGTATGCGGAACCAAGAAAAAAGGAAGGTACTCCGTGTGCATTCCATTTCCGTATTTCTGTTCCGCAAAAAAATAGAACATGTCCTATTATTGTCCGCATCACAGACAAGGATAGGACTGTTCTATTGCGTGCCGGCTGTTCCGTTCCACACAAACGTCATCCGTATTTTTTGCAGATCCATTTTTGTGGATCTATTTTTTCATATGCTCGTGTGCATGAGCCCTAACAAACAGGTAAGAGCCACCCGGAGAGGAAATCATGGGATTGCTAGGTAACTTGTACTACTACACCCAGCAGGAGGAGGAAGAACCGTAGACTCTGCCATGGTGTACATGCAGCTCAGACTATGGAGGACGGTTCACTTGTCCCCTGAGCTGACATGTAGATTTGTCCGTCTGCAAGGATTGGGATTTCCTGTTCTCCCGGCTGCGTTCCCTTTTTTCCTGATGGAAGGTTTTACAGGCTGGTGGGAGCCGCATTGTGGAAGCTTTACCCATGTCAATGAGCGCCAGGAGGGGTGTGCGTGCAGAATACTAATGCCTCTGCTGCCTGTACAGTCTCAGGGTGTCCTCTGCTATATTGTATCCATGGGATCCCGGCGGAGGGTTACACTGTACCCACGGGATCCCGGCAGAGGGTTACATTGTACCCAGGGGATCCCAGCACAGGGTTACATTGTACCCAGGGGATCCCGGCACAGGGTTACATTGTACCCAGGGGATCCCGGCAGAGGGTTACATTGTATCCAAAGGAATCCCAGCTGAGGGTTACATTGTACCCAGGGGATCCCGGCAGAGGGTAACATTGTACCCAGGGGATCCCGGCGGAGGGTTACACTGTATCCAAAGGAATCCCAGCTGAGGGTTACATTGTACCCAGGGGATCCCGGCAGAGGGTAACATTGTACCCAGGGGATCCGGCACAGGGTTACATTGTACCCAGGGGATCCCGGCAGAGGGTTACATTGTACCCAGGGGATCCCGGCACAGGGTTACATTGTACCCAGGGGATCCCGGCAGAGGGTAACATTGTACCAGGGGATCCCGGCAGAGGGTTACATTGTACCCAGGGGATCCGCGGCATGCCAGGGGGGTTACATTGTACCCAGGGGATCCCGGCACAGGGTTACATTGTACCCAGGGGATCCCGGCACAGGGTTACATTGTACCCAGGGGATCCCGGCACAGGGTTACATTGTACCCAGGGGATCCCGGCACAGGGGTTACATTGTACCCAGGGGATCCGGCACAGGGTTACATTGTACCCAGGGGATCCCGGCACAGGGTTACATTGTACCCAGGGGATCCCGGCACAGGGTTACATTGTATCCACGGGATCCCAGCAGAGGGTCACATGTATCCACGGGATCCCGGCAGAAGGGTTGTACCCAGGGGATCCCGCAGAGGGTTACATTGTACCCAGGGGATCCCGGCACAGGGTTACATTGTACCCAGGGGATCCCGGCACAGGGTTACATTGTACCCAGGGGATCCCGGCACAGGGTTACATTGTACCCAGGGGATCCCGGCACAGGGTTACATTGTACCCAGGGGATCCCGGCACAGGGTTACATTGTACCCAGGGGATCCCGGCACAGGGTTACATTGTACCCAGGGGATCCCGGGGATTGTACCCGGGGATCACAGGGTTACATTGTACCAGGGGATCCCGGCAGAGGGTTACATACATTGTATCCACGGGACATCCCAGCAGAGGGTTGTACCAGGGATCCCAGGGACAGGGGGTTTACATTGTACCCAGGGGATCCCGGCAGAGGGTTACATTGTACCCAGGGGATCCCGGGGATCAGAGGGTTACATTGTACCCAGGGGATCCCGGCAGAGGGTTACATTGTACCCAGGGATCCCGGCAGAGGGTTACATTGTACCCAGGGGATCCCGGCAGAGGGTTACATTGTACCCAGGGGATCCCGGCAGAGGGTTACATTGTACCCAGGGGATCCCGGCAGAGGGTTTACATTGTACCCAGGGGATCCCGCAGAGGTTTACATTGTACCCAGGGATCCCGGCAGAGGTTACATTGTACCCAGGGATCCCGGCAGAGGGTTACATTGTACCCAGGGGATCCCGGCAGAGGGTTACATTGTACCAGGGGATCCCGGCAGAGGTTACATTGTACCCAGGGGATCCCGAGGGGGTTACATTTGTACCCAGGGGATCCCGGCAGAGGGTTACATTGTACCCAGGGATCCCCAGAGGGTTACATTGTACCCAGGGGATCCCGGCAGAGGGTTACATTGTACCCAGGGGATCCCGGCAGAGGGTTACATTGTACCCAGGGGATCCCGGCAGAGGGTTACATTGTACCCAGGGGATCCCGGCAGAGGGGTTACATGTACCCAGGGGATCCCGGCAGAGGGTTACATTGTACCCAGGGATCCCGCAGAGGTTACATTGTACCCAGGGGATCCCGGCAGAGGGTTACATTGTACCCAGGGGATCCCGGCAGAGGGTTACATTGTACCCAGGGGATCCCGGCAGAGGGTTACATTGTACCCAGGGGATCCCGGCAGAGGGTTACATTGTACCCAGGGGATCCCGGCAGAGGGTTACATTGTACCCAGGGGATCCCGGCACAGGGTTACATTGTACCCAGGGATCCCGGCACAGGGTTACATTGTACCCAGGGGATCCCGGCACAGGGTTACATTGTACCCAGGGGATCCCGGCACAGGGTTACATTGTACCCAGGGGATCCCGGCACAGGGTTACATTGTACCCAGGGGATCCCGGCACAGGGTTACATTGTACCCAGGGGATCCCGGGCAGGCAGGGTTACATTGTACCCAGGGGATCCCGGCAGAGGGTTACATTGTACCCAGGGGATCCCGGCACAGGGTTACATTGTACCCAGGGGATCCCGGCACAGGGTTACATTGTACCCAGGGGATCCCGGCACAGGGTTACATTGTACCCAGGGGATCCCGGCACAGGGTTACATTGTACCCAGGGGATCCCGGCACAGGGTTACATTGTACCCAGGGGATCCCGGCACAGGGTTACATTGTACCCAGGGGATCCCGGCACAGGGTTACATTGTACCCAGGGGATCCCGGCACAGGGTTACATTGTACCCAGGGGATCCCTGCACAGGGTTACATTGTACCCAGGGGATCCCGGCACAGGGTTACATTGTACCCACGGGATCCCAGCAGAGGTTACATTGTATCCACGGGATCCCAGCAGAGGGATAAGGTAGAAAATATATAAATATCAAATCTGTGACACATCCTGAGGCTGAAGGGAGTGATATTCCAACTACAGGGTATGATATCGTGAGAAGGTATCGCGTTTCACGTCCGGCTCTTGTAGATATGATGGATGTTTCTTACCATGCACTGTGCCATATTATAGGGGAACACACATTCATAAAACCACTTGTGTGTCATTAGACACGCATTTCCACCATAGGGTTAATTCTGCAAACTGGGCTTTGACTCGGTCTCATCATTAAAGGGGTACTTTGGGTTTCTAGCAGATATTGCTATGAGGAGCATATGTCTGTAGGGGGAGGGGTGGCTATGTACTGCTGCAGCTCCTTGGTCCTTAAAGGGGTTGTCCAGGAATTTGATATTGATGTCCTAACCTTTCCTCGTCATCAATGTCAGATCGGTGGGGGTCTGACTCCTGGCACCCCCACCAATCAGCTGTTTGAGGAAGCTGATATTGATTACCTATCCTGACGATAGCGTACCTGTATCATAATCCCTCCTCACCCGTAGGTGTCCATCAGATTGATCTAATGTGTTTTGGGGGCTTTTCCCTTCCTATAGAAAATGCATATTCTCTCTGACCATGCCACTGAAGTGGGCGGCTCTTCCTGGAGCACAACAGCCAATTAGATCTCTCCTCAATTCAGCTCCTCCTCCCCTTTCACAGCATGCAGTCTCACAGACACCGAGTGAGAGAGAAGCTGCAGCTGCATCCCCCTCCTCCCTCTCCTCTATGTCACGAGGACATTTACAGGACGGGTAGAGGTAGGGAAAGGGGACTACAGGCTGGAAGAAGAGCTTATAAAAGAGCTGAGCCATGCCCTCATTTCTTTACTGAATTTCGGACGCCGCGTTTTGTGTTTAATACATTTACATCTTCTCGAAGACACCTACTCAGCATTTCAAAGTAAAGCACTGATTATTAATTCAGCACACACCATGGAGCGCTCCTCGCACACCCCGTGTTAATTTACTTCAGCGCCTTCCCCTTGTGAGATGCGGTGTGTAATTAACATGCAGGTCGCGCTGCGCCTCTTACGAGCTCCTCATCTGGAGACATGAAATCCTTCATTTCTGCTTCCAACGGCGGCCTGATCTGATAAGATTAAAGCCGCCAGATCTGTGCAGCCGCACGAGGAGAGATTTAATGTTCTTAAATTAATGTGAAAGTAAAATACCCCTAATTTCATCTCAGTAGCCTGACCTCCACACACTCAGGATTTTCTGTCTCATTCCCACATGAAAGAGCAGGGCCTGGCACTTACATACCTCGTCTTTGTCTGATCATATCAGACTTTTCAACCCTTTAACACCAGTTTTGAAATCTAAATAGGTGAGCTGATGTCTGCATATAATTTTCATCAGTTTAATTACACACTTCTGGCTACCAGCAGCCACCACTAGAGGGAGCTCACTGCATACTATTTATCCATTGAACACCATAATAAATCTGTATGCAGTGAGCTCCCTCTAGTGGTGGCTGCTAGCTGCCGGAATTTTATTATGTAGCTCAATCTCTGCAGATGATTTGGAGCTCTGTGTCAGGAAAGATGAAGCTACGACTGCTATAAAGACATTCTGAGTGGTTTGATAAAGTGTATGAGTGTCTAATAGTTGACATAAAGTGGGGTTTGGGAGAGTCGGTGGGACAGGAAAAAATAGGGAGCATCTTATCACCCAATGAATCTCATACTTTATACAATGTGGCAATTAATGCAGCATCTTGTGAACTTAAAATACTATAAATTCTTCCAGACTGAAGGACTTCCCCGGATATGTAGATTTATTTATGCTGCAAGTTTTACATTTGGTTACATGAATCTTTTACCTGTTAGGTCCATAGTGATGGGTGCGGGGGATTCATCGCACATCAAAGCCATCTGCGTCACCTGCACGTTGGGGGCATTAGGGTCTGAAAAAAAAAAAATACAATTAATTGAAAACTGCTTAACTAACAGTCTCATGTCATCCAGAATTATCCCAACTCAAAACATGATATCCTACACCAGCCAAACAGTAACCATCATACCCCATGCCGTCCCCAACCGTCGTACCCCATGCCGTCCCCAACCGTCGTACCTCATCCCGTCCCCAACCGTCGCACCTCATCCCGTCCCCAACCGTCGCACCTCATCCCGTCCCCAACCGTCGCACCTCATCCCGTCCCCAACCGTCGCACCTCATCCCGTCCCCAACCGTCACACCTCATCCCGTCCCCAACCGTCACACCTCATCCCGTCCCCAACCATCCCATCCCATCAACAATACTATCCAATCTTCATCTCCACCTCCATCCATCTCATCCTAAACAACTAATGTTATGTCATCCTTACATCTATTTCAGCATCTAGATGGCGCTCCCTCCATGTTCCATCATTATACCAGCGCAGGTCCCCTCAGATCTCATTAATCATGATGGTAGAGCTCTCTCCACATAGCACTGTATTCACACAGGGGGTCATTCCATCCCTTGGACACTACAACCACCATTGGCGTTTTGTCCTTGTACTTTACAGACAGAAAACCTTTCTGGAGAACAGAGGAGAACGCCCCCAGCAGCACATTGTGAGCTCCTGATGAAGGACATTCTGCTTTGTCAGCAAACTGCAAGAGGAAAGTAAGGAAACCCAACAGTGTGAACAGAGGCTTGGAGGAGTCCGCTAGAGAAGAAGCTCCATGCTGATCCCACCAGAGTGCGGCCGCTTATCTCCACTAACATGCAGGCGCCGCCGCTCTGAGCTTTCTCACCAGAATCCTTCCCTTTCTTTTAATTAACAAATTTCTAGAAATGTTCTTATCACTAAAACTCAAAAAATTTCCACAGTTCATTCAGGGACAGAGAGCGGGGGAGGGAGGGGGGTACATATTTTAGTTTTGAATACTTCAAACAGCACATCTTCTACTCCAGTCACATCCAAAGCAGCATCATCACATATACTACTCCCCTCACTTTTAAATCTGCATCATAACATCTTCTACTACAGTCACTTTCAAAGCTGCATCATAAGGACATCTACTCCAGTCACATCCAAAGTTTCATCCTTACATATTCTAATCCAGTCACATCAAAAGTAGCATTATCAGATCTTCTACACCGGTCGCATCCGATGCTGCAACATTGTGTCTTGTACTCTGGTTCCATCCAAACCTGCATCATTACATTTTCTACTGTAGTCACTTCCATTATGACTTAAAATCCAGTCTTATCCAGAGTTGCATCATCTTCTACTCCAGTCACTTCCAAAGCTGCCTCATGAGGGTGTCTACTCCTGTCTCCTCCAAAGTTGCATCCTTACATTTTCTACTCGAGGCACTATCAACGCTGCATCATCAAGTTTTCTACTCCAGTCAAATCTAAAGCTGCATCATTGTGTCTTGTACTCGGTCCCATCCAAAGCTGCATTTTCTACCACTTTTATAATCATGCCTTCTACTGTAGTCACATCCAAGTCTGCTCCATAAAATCCAATGACATGCAAAGCTGTATCAGCTTCTACTCCAGACACAACCAAAGTTGCTTAATCATCAAAGTCCCATTCAAAGCTCCATCATGACATCATCTACTCCAGTCACATCCAAACTTGCATCTTCTACTCTAGTCACCATCAACGCTGCATCATCATCATCATATCTTCTACTCCAGTCACATCCAAAGAAGCAGCATCACATCTATGCCAGTCGCATCCAAAGCTGCATCATCACGTCTTGTACTCAAGATGCATCCAAAAGCTGCTTGCGGTTTCATTACATTTTCTACTCCAGTCACTTCCAAAGCTACAGGTCGGTACTTTCTACTCTAGTCACATCCAAAGCTGCACCATCAAGACTTGAATCCCAGTCAGTTGCAAAGCTGCATCATTAGGTCTTGCTGCAGTCCATCACATACAATGCCCCTGGAGTATTATAGGGCGTGTCACACTATGTATATAATCCCCGGGGGTTTCCAGGGGTCCTGCGTACACTACACCCCCCAGCGACTGAATCGGAATGATGGGCGCCACCCATGTTACCCTCAGCACCCGGGTCACATGCACTCAGTGAAGGGGGCCCGGAAGCGCCATCATCCAGGACGTGACACAGATTGGTGTCCATTGTTTACCGCTCCCAGCACTGATACATTGTAACTAACTGCAGCTGCGGTGGCCTTAGGTTTCCATTCACTGCCAGCAAGCGGAGGTTTTGAAAAGGCTATGTTTTTTTTCGGAAGCTGCGTCCCAGGAGATGGGGCTGACATGTGAGCGCTCTCCAGCCATTACCATCAGTCTAATGTATCGGGTAATGAGATCCGGAAACAGTCAGCAGGTTTCTTAATGGTTTCTGTGAACTGGGATCATAATGTGATTTATGACATGTGGGCCCCGGGGCCCCATCCATCAGCCGCCAATCATGATGTATATCAGGTTATTAGCGGCGTAGTGATGGGCATGGGTCTCTCCCGTATACAGTTCGGTAGGTGATCTTCATGCACCGCTGCCCAGGGAGAACAGGCGGGGGGCCATGGCGCGGAATCGGTGGGGTCCCGGAAGTTGGAGCTCCTCTGATCACAGGATCTATGAAGATCTGTAGTCCCAGTTCATTTAGGATTAAGAGGAGTGCACAGATTAATAAAAGTATCGCCATATAGTACAGCCACACATATCCTATGTAATACACTGACCTATGGTCAAAGGAAGGACACCTGGTGAACCGGTGATGGCCGCCCAAGGCTCCTTGATCTGTGGGGTAGTGAAGGCTAGTCCCTCTGGTCCAATCTCACAGAAGAGCAAATTGCTGACAACATTCCTGCTGGCTGCGTTAGAAAGTTGTCAGGACGTTGCATAATATTAGGCGGGTGGTTTTAATGTTATGGCTGAGCATGGATAATATAATGCCGCCACCGTGACCCCCTCCTGATGGATAAGTGGCGGTGGCGGCCATCTCTGCACCTGAATCCATTTACCCCCCCCAGTCCTCCACGGATTTCGCACTCAGGATCCGCAGCCGAGACCCGATGCTGCTCCGGCCATAAATCATCGCTAAGAGGCGCATCTGTGCAGTCACACATCCCGCCGCCGGGGCCTGAACATTAACGAGAGCGCACCTGCCGCCACCCAGAGCAGATGGGGACGGGAACGCGGCCAGAGCCGGCAGTCAGGAGTACAATGCGAGGCCCTGAATCTAAAGGAAAAGTCACTGCCAGGTGATCCGTATTCATATCGACAGCATTATCTTCCTGTGTGGGGGAAGGGAAGTGACAACCAACGGTGCAGCAAATATGGCATTCAGATCCAGAGCGGTTGTCAGACACAAGCCCTCTCTTATAAGGTTATGTAATGGTTTATTCACCCATTTCTGGGTTATCCTGCTCTGCAGAAGTCATAGATATGGGAGTGACAACCTTTAGTGTCCAATAAGGGTTGTCAGACAGCTTTCCGGAATATAACTCTACGTTTGACAGGTAGATGTTCAGTCTATTCCCTCTTATTCCTCTGCCTGTCTTTACTGTGCTTCAGGAACCAGGAAGCTCGAGATGAACGGTAACTTCGGAAAGCCGGGTGACAACCACTACGGGGATTAACAATGAGGACTACAGTAGTTGTCAGTCATCCCACCTAATGCATCAACATACATAGAGGTAGGTTTTGCACTATAGTCAGGGGGTCAGTCACACTGTACAGCTGGGATGTACTCGGTCATGGACACCGCGCCTGCAGACTGTTTCCTCATGGCAGCAGTAAAGAATATAAAGTATTCTGCCGCCGCCCTGCTGGTCATGAATGGAATTGCTCTGCCTTTTTTTTTTCTTGACTCACCCACTGCAGCCGGCAGGTTCCCCAGCAAGGCCTGCTTGTACTTGATGAGACTTTCATCGTCTTTGTCCAGTTCCTGGATCTCCTGCAGGGATTTCTTCTCCGGGGCCTTGTAGTTCAGGTCGGTTTCATCGTCTGCATCATCTTCAATGTGTTTAATTCCATCTTTGTCAGCCATGATGTCTGGAGAAGGCAGAGGAGAAACGGTAAATTACAACGAAATTACAAGGTGCAAAGCGCTTGACACAAATCCACTGTATAGAGTTACATGATAAAATTCTACTACCAGCGTCCACCACTAGAGGGAGCCCAGTAGCTTACTGTTTTGAACTCACTAAACAGGCGGTGTGCAGCGAGCTCCCTCTAGTGGTGGCTGCAGGTAGCGGAATTTTATCATGTCAACGCAGGGGATTCGGAGCTCTGTATCAGGAAAACAAGAGCCCAACCGCTATAAAGATGTATTATAAAATTAATCAGCACAGAATTTCAGATCTACGTTGACTTCACAGAGGTGAATTTACTTTAAGCAAATGCTTTTTTCTGCCCGCCAAGTAATAAATCCCGCTCCACATCAATACGCCACAGCGTTGCCATGTCTCGGATAAACACCAGGTAATTGCAGAATCTATCGACAGGTAAGATTTTTATTTTCCCGAAAACTAAAGTGGATGTTGGGAGTAGCAGGAAAACAAATGAGGGAATAATGGCACGGTCACTTAAAGGGATGGTAGGTGGTTGCTATGCAATAGCAAAGTATTATGATAATGCTACATGTTGGATGGAGGAGAGAGAAGCGGGAAGAGGTAAGTAAACGGTAGGAGGAGCAGAAAGTATGAGGATGAGACTGTACTAGGGTTTTACTGAAAAGGACTAAGTCCGCTTCAGTAGAACACCAGGGGGAGGAGTGTTTTCTTGCAATAATATGGACGCTAAAATTCAGGTGGTCTCCAATGTGTCCTGATACTTTCCTTCCATTTCTAGCCTCTGCCTTTTATATCAGGAGTTGATCTTCCTGCCCGGCAGCTGCAAGGAAATTTCCATCACAGTGAGTGACCCATGACGAGGTCATTCTGCTGCCCAATGCTAATCCCCCCCCCCCACACAGCTGTACAGTAGGACGTCCAGGAGCAAAAGGGACACATGTAAGTTACAGGACTGGATTTATCTAGAAGGTTCATATTTTAAAGGGACACTCCGCAGGAGACTGATCTACTGTGTTATGTCTAGTATAGGGAATGAGGGGGTGGGGAACGACACAGGGTTCAAAGAAGAGACAATCCCCGTGTCCTGCTCGGCCCATGACCTGGACTAAGAAAGTTTGTCTTGATCGCCAATATGAAATCAGCGGAGGTCCGACTCCTGGCACGCCCGTCGATCAGCTGTTCGAAGAGGTCACCGGTCTTTTCCTAAGCCAGTGACATCACGTTAATCGGCCATGTGACCTAGGCACAGCTCAGTCCCATTCAAGAGCTGCAATACCAAGCACGACCACTATACAATGGATGGCGCTGTGCTTGGCAAACTGTTAAGAGACCGCAGCGCTCACCGAAGCACCATGGCCTCCTCAAACAGCTGATCGGCAGGGGTCCAACTCCTGAGGATAGGCCCTCGGTATCAAATTCCCAGAAAACCCCTTGTGGGCAACTCCGCAGAAATAAACATTTTTAAAAAAGCAGAAACATCTTTTCCCGCCGCCTTACTCATTTCAGTTATTACAATGAAAAGTGCATCAGCCCTAAGATCTAAGCTCAGTTATTGGGTTTAAATAACAGTTTGAACTTGCCTGCTGCAATACCGCATACAACCTGTAGACTGGGGTGGCGCTGTGTTTGGAAGAAAGCAGCTAACGCCTTTGACAGTCTGTACTTAGTAGCACAACCCAGTGTGACATATGAGGCCCCAGCCATCGCCTTCCTTTCCATTCACCTTCTAAGGCAAAGGTAAGACTACAATTCCACAGTTGCGCCATCCTACTACTTTGTCATTCATGCAACAGTGGCCACTAAAACTTGTGCAAAACCAAATTGTGCCCCTCCCCCAATGAATGGGGATTAAAGCGGTCACATGACATTTCTACCTTCTTTTCTGGAAAAAGTCGCATGCAGTGAAATGAGTAAAAGTCGCAAGACGGCGCATTTTTTTCTCCGATTGCGTGGCCAAAGTTATACACCACCATTTCCAAAAGTTGGCTTGAACCAATGACCTGTGACCCTTGCAATACTACAACTCCCAGCATGCCGACTGCTGGGAGTTGTAGTTTTGCAACAGCTGCAGAGCTACGGGTTGAAGACCGCCATCCCCTACTCCTGTCAGGTGACCTCTATGCTCCACCACGTACGCCAATGAAGCAGGGTCAGTTTGGTCACCGAATAACAAGTTGGAGTTTCTCTTTAAACATACGTTGCGGCCCTCGTGTGAGGCCAGAGCCTCGCCCATATACTGCAGCCAGTGACCAGAGGGGATTCAGTATCGGGTCAATGAGGGTGACCTCTGAAGATTATCCCGGTCCTGTAGAAGGTGCTGCAGTACCTGTTAGTGACAGGCAGAGGGAGCTCTCTACAACAAACCTCAACTGGGGAAGTTATTCTAGGGCACAATTTATAGACCTCCGCTCATGTGACATAAAACTTAAAGGGCTTGTCCTAAGATATAAACCTGTGCCCTATGCAGTCATAAGAGGAGGTCCCACGTCCCTGAAGGAGCAGCAGTTGGGGGTGTGCACTGCCTCACCGTTCATTCTCTATGGGACTGCCAGATATAGCCTAGCGCTGCTCATGTCTTCTAGGGAATGAACAGAGCGGCAGCACACATGCTCGACCGTACTCTGTACCCCCATTCTCATGATCCCTGCAGTCAGATCCCCCCTCCCGCCAGTGATCTGATACTTATCCTTTATCCTGGGACAATCACAGTAAAATCCTTGTATTCCCCATGAAATAAAATCTTTTTCTTAGAACGCTATGGTGGGTGGTTCCTCTGTTATTCATCCTAGAAATGTATGAACAAATGGACGCCTGGGTATTGCCAGCTGGGGGAAAGGGGCGTGTCCCTGCACAGTGTCATACTGTCCAATCAGTGTTGTCAGACTGTGTAGGGACACGCCCCTTCAAGGAGAAGAATGACAAATTCAAGTTTTCAAGAGGAATAACAGAGGAAATATAAGGATTTACTAAAACAGACATGTCAGATGAGGCATCAGTAACAATTTTCTTGCTTTTGTAGACCGTGAACTGCACAGCGACATTTGCACGCCGAGAACTGTATTCCGGTAGCAGATTTGATATTTTATTGTGAGACTGATCATCGCTCTCCAGAGACCTGACTGACAAAGACGGCATTTAATATGACATCACCGGCTCTGGGGACGCACGGGGTGGAGGCCCAGCTGATGCCGTCTAATAAGGGCAGAAATATGGTCACTATTGACTATTACTAATTTTTATTTAATAGTTTATCTGGTTCCAAACGACCACCCGGTCACATCTACCTCTGACTCCAAAGAAAATGATCGAAATAATGATCCAAGGGTGGGAAAACTTCAAATATGTCAATTGACAATAATAATAAAAATAACATAATAAAAAATAAAAATAAAATGTAACGTAAATATAATAAAATATAAATATATAAAATAAAAATCTTAACATAAAATTCTGTAAGATATACTATCTAAAAATGAAAGCTTACAAAATGCTATATAAAAGATCTAAAAAAAAAAATATTATATAACAATAATAATGTATAAAATATTCCATCTAAATGGAAAGGTTATAAAATAAAATATAAAAGCTAATGAAAGTAGGTATATATATATATATATATATATATTATATATATATATAGGTATAAAATAAAAAAATAGAAATAAAAAAGCAATAAAAATACGTGATAAATTGTCATAAAAAATTATGATAGAAAATAAAAAATATAAAAAAATAAAAATAACATTAAAAAAAATCAGAATAATCCAGCACAGCCATGAAATACAATGTGAACAGGTCTTGATATTCTGCCATAGATGCACGTCAAGATAAAAAAATGTAAAAAAAAAAAATAATAAAAAAAAACTTCAACTCACCTCTGTAACAAACTGTCAGCCACATAAGTTCCAAAAGCTGTCCACCAAATTCACAGACGTCGACTCCCAACATTTCCCACTTGGTCCCAATCATAGTCCAAAAACAAAAAAAGACTTCTGCGTATATCTACAGAAAACCACGTAATGGAAGGATGATGGGAGCAGTCTTCCCTTGGAGGAGAATGGGAGGTCTGGTGCGTTTTTTTCTTTCTCCCTTTTTTTTTTTTTTTTTTTTTACAGAGCCATCAAAGAAGACAAAGTGGAGAGATCCCCTTCACAAATCTTCCCTGGAAGAGGAATACCTGAGCAGGAGAAGACGTAATGGGGAAAAAAATGGGATTGTTGGCTGGAGCCGGTATTGATTTGCTGCCGCTCCCTCCCTGCTCGCACATCATACATCCAGAGCCTGTGCTCCCCCCCTCCCTGCTGCATGCACCGGCACAGCAATCCCAGCTCTATCAATTCCTGCAGCTGCAATGATCTCATCCTTGTCTTTGCAGCGCACGCACCAGAATACAAACACCAGCCCGGCTGCGGCAGAGGAAGGCCCAGAGCCTGGCACAGCTGCGAAAATAAAAAAAATAGAAGAAATCTCCAGGGTGTCTGCTCCAAATCAGCTGTGATTATGTCAGAGCATTCGGCGAGTAATCGCTACGGTCAAAAGAAAAAAAATAATAAAAAATACAAAAATAATAAGAGCATATAATTGTATCCACTGCAGTTAAAATAAATTATAAATAAATAATAAACATTAATAATAATTGTTTTTAGATATAATTTTGCTCAAATTAAAACTACTTATGTATCCAAGAACCCATCAGAAATTATTAATATTTTTTAGGCCCTATATAAAAAAAAAAAAGAAAAAAAAAAGAAAAATGAATGGGGAGAAACAATCATCATTACGATCATTCAACCCCCATTCAATTTGCATATTGTCGGCACCACCTCTATATTTACTCAGAGCAATGAGCTTCTGACAAAAGAAGTTTTTGGGGCCACGAATGCGATCACCCCCTATAAACCACTTTGCCCATTTGCTGGATGATCGGCGCACATTTACATGGTTCATCAGAGCATTTCTTCCTAGTAATTTGCCCGATCCTTGGCCCATTTATTAGGACCCTTAAAGGGGTTGCCCATGGCCACTTTCATCCACACCTTTCCTCAGGTTATGTGTGGTATTGCCGCTCAGCTTCATTCACTTTAATCCAGTTGAGTTGCAATACCAGGTACAATCTCAGGACAGGGGTGGCGCTGTTTTTTAGAAGGCGGCAGCCATATTTTTCTAACCCCTCTAAAACAGAAACCAGCATCTGTTGCACAAAGCAACCAATCACAGCGCAGCTTTCAGTGGGCAACAGGACCGCAGGAAATGAAAGCTGCTCAGTGATTGGTCGGTATGGGCAACAAAGACAGATTCATGCGCAACCAGAAGGGGTGGAGCCTGATGCCGACGTCAAAGCAGGAACCTTTGTGTCATGCTCTGCCCCCTTAGGCCCTGAAATAGGCTAACACAGTTCCTTTCACGTATTCAAAATGGTGGCCATCGGAGGACCCAAAATGTTAGTACATTACACGGGCAGCCCATTCATTTAAAAAGAAACTGCGCAATACTTTACTTCTCCTGTAGGGAATCTTCACATTCACTGACAGCAAGCAGAGATCTTGAAAACTTTAGAAATTTGCAGAACAATGATGTGTTTTGCGCCTTTAGAGCAGCAGTCGGGGGTCATTACCTAGGGCCGACCACTGTGCATTTCCCCCACAGTTTGACCGAGTTCACGTTATTTTCAGTGGAACGTCCCTTTAAATAATTTTCTCCGCCTCTTCTCCTCCCAATCTGCTCGGCCCGGGGGGTCACATTTGTGCCATTTGCAGAAAACGTGCATATTAAATCCAGGTTATTTGTCAGCGCCTGGAGTCGTGCGCTGCTCGAATTACCCGACTGAAGCCGGGAATTATCACATTAAGCTCTGGGTTGTCGGGGGCCACAAGTGATTTTTCTAGGTCAGTAACATTCTAGATATGGAGGCCTCGACGAAGAGGCAGCAAAGGGGTTAATTTATAAAAGCGGACGTCATCTGAACACATGGGTAATATTACTGAACACCCCTCTGGGAGAGATCGCCCGCTGACTACATGAAGGGTTGTCAGAGGGAGGCCGGGCATGAAGCCAGAACGAGGTGATGAGAAGATTTGTCCTGGGAGACCCCATAGATGCCGCTTACAGGTCACCTCTTACTATATGTTTAACCATTTCACTGTCATTAGGGGGCACGGCGGCTTGTCTGTACAACGGTTAGGTAGGTGGTACATGTAACATCCATATGGCGCCAGGACTCCAGGTTTCCAGCAGAACATTGCCCAGAGCATCACACTGCCTTCACCAGCTTGTCTTCCCAGTGCACCTGGTGCCATCTCTACCCCAGGTAAGTGACGCACCCACATGATATAATGCGATTCCTCAGACCAGGCCACCTTCTTCCCATAGTGCACCTGGTGCCATCTCTTCTCCAGGTAAGCGACACACAAGCACCCAGTCATCGACATGATGTAATGTGATTCCTCAGACCAGGCCGCCTTCTTCCCATAGTGCACCCGGTGCCATCTCTTCTCCAGGTAAGTGTTGCACCCACCCCCAGCCATCCACATGATGTAATGTGATTCCTCAGACCAGGCCACCTTCTTCCCATAGTGCACCCGGTGCCATCTCTTCTCCAGGTAAGTGTTGCACCCACCCCCAGCCATCCACATGATGTAATGTGATTCCTCAGACCAGGCCGCTGTCTTCCCATAGTGCACCTGGTGACATCTCTTCTCCAGGTAAGTGATACACAAGCACCCAGTTGTCCAGATGATGTAATGTGATTCCTCAGACCAGGCCACCTTCTTCCCATAGTGCACCCAGTGCCATCACTTCTCCAGGTAAGTGACACACAAGCACCCAGTCATCCAGATGATGTAATGTGATTCATCAGACCAGGCCACCTTCTTCCATTGCTTCATGGTCCAGCTCGTGATGCTCCCGTGACCCCTGTAGACACGTCCAGCATTGGCTCGCTCAAATGTGGTATTACATGGAGCCCATTCCAAAGAAGGAGTGACTCTGTAATACAAAGGCAGAATCAAGTCCTCCACCGATCATGCAATATGGCCAATCTAGTGCTGCCAAAGCTTTAGGAGGCCACAACCCTTCATCTTGGAAGTGAACCATTAATTTATGACTGCCTCTTCCATCATGGTTCAGAATTCGGCATATATTTGAGATTTTTGTCCAACTGGGAGGAGATTTGTTGCTACATCTGGCCATCCAAAAGCTAAATAGTAAGACCGGTCTGGTTCCTGGTACAAACGACCTGAACAATGACAGGAGGGATTTATAGAAATATGGAATATACCTGATAAGGACATCATATGAGAGACCAAAATAAGAAAAATAAAGCATAAGAATCCTAAAAACATATCCACAATCCGTAGACAACGAAACTCAAGAATATGAAGCCATCACCTGGGGCAAGTAACAAGCGTCAAGTAGGTCAGTAAACACAGGATCAAATGACCCAGTGTCACAAGACATTCACAAGGGATTTTGGCCCTCAAGAAACTTCTATGTTCAGAAGAAGGTTTCATCTTTTTGTTAGGACTGAAAGTCCAATCCATGTGGACCAAAAAGTCATCATTACAGATCATCTTCTGACCAAATTTACTGACATACAGAACGGTCTGATCTCTACGAATCAAGCTGTAGTATTTGAGAAGGTCTTTAAAGAACCCACCACAGTTCATCCCACGGCTTTCCATATCTATTTACTTCTACGTTTTGAACTTGAATGTTGTGAACCAAGAGGCCTAATGTCTATGAGCACCAGCAGGTAGGTCGCTTAAGGTGGAGATGTCCTCTAATCCTCTACAAATCCCATCTCAACGCAGCCAGAGTACTTACCACAATAGTGGTGGAGCATAGCCGACGCCTTTCATATGGTGGAGACTCTCCGTTCTGATTATTTGGACCGGCTGAATAGATAATTGTGGACACCAATTCTCTGAACTTTATGAAAGTTTTAGGACCATCCTAACCATGTAGTACTGAGCCTGCCGAGAAGGTCCATCCTCCCTTCAACCAAACAGTTCCCAAGTTTTCGTCTTTACAGTTTGAGAAAACCTCAGCCTCCAGATTACATTGCCAGATGCTTCATCTACCATTAGGTTGTCTTTCTTTTCCCTTGGTTAGGACTTGAAGAAAACATTGACCCTATTGAGAATCCCCCAGAATGACATTACGAGATTTCCTGACACCTTTCTTTTCAATTTTAAAATGGGAACAGCAGAGGAAAAGTCGTTGCCAAGAGGTCACATAACTGTAGCAGAGACCCGCAAAATCTGTAAATGGCACCTGTGAGCCATGTGGACCACCTGGAGGACCAACCTCAATGGTGGTTCCAGAAACATTAGGAGCCACGATTACTCCAGGCTTGTCTAAATACGACTATGAGCTCCCATTTCACATGACACCAAAGACACCACAATCAATGTTATCCATGGACAGGTCAAGAATTTCTGATGCCAAAGATTCATGGTGACCAAGCCTCCAAGTTAACACCATCAAACCAGTTCATAAGAAGGACTGGGAAGAATGGGCATTGTTGTAAATGGGGTTGTCAGAGATTGGTAAAGCATTGCTGCTTTCTTCTAGCAACAGCGCCACTCTTGACCATAGGTTATGTGTGGTATTACAATGCCAAAGCCTGTGGACATGGGGGGGGCGCTGTTGCTGGAAGAAAGCAGTCATGTTTTACCAATCTCTGACTACCTCTTAAAGACAGCAGTTTTTTTTAATTTTTATTACACATGTCACGTGAGGTAACTGGCTCATTCTGGGGTAAGCGGGGCGTGGGGTCGCGGTACATCCTTTCTGTATCACGGCTCCCATTAATTTTGATGATTCATGATCGCATTTCTCCGCTCTGAATGATTTATGTTCGTAAAACATGTAAATCTCTCGTCAGGACTCCAGCGCTCCGTTAACAGATGCCGCAGAGAGCTGCCAAGCGGAGGCATTACTCATGAGCTGGGCAGCAGCTGTCTGCCGACCAACGTCACATTATTTGTATACACGGCGAGCAATTTTCATTTAGCAAAAAACGTAATCACATAATTAACCAAACAATTAAAAAAAAAAACCCTCAACCATCATTTTCTAAAAATAAGGGATATCACTGCCACAATAGGGTGCTGAGAGGTATGAGATACTGTACCTATCCCAATCACCAAGCCATAATTACGAAAATAATTACGTAAAATTATTATATTCTGGCTTCCAGCAGCCACCACTAGTGGGAGCTCAGGAGCATACTGCATATGAATGTATTGCTCCCCCTAGTGGTGGTTGAATACTATACTGGAGCTCTATTTTGGTGCATTGCTGTAAGTCTGAGACCTTAAAGAGCCCTTGTAGGCAGGATCAACCCAATTCAATCAGGAATATTACCAAGAAAAGCTGCTCCTGCTGATTAAAATGATACCTGTCTTGTGAAAATCAGCTGTGGGGTTCCCAAGAAAAATTACATTTATTTTTTATGAAAATAAGAGCTTCAGTGCACAGAGGGGAGGGGCCTAGCCACTCAGTGCCCCCCAGCTTTCCAATGCTGGCCCCGCCCCTCAGCACACTGAAGCTCTAATTTGCATAAGGATAAAAGTCTTCTTTTCTCAGGAACCCTGCAACCGATTTTCACAAGACAGGTATCATTTTAATCAGCAGGATCAGATCTGCCAGGCAGTATTCCTGGTTTAAAGGGGTTGATCCTGCCTACAAGTGCTCTTTAAGGCCTCATACTTACAGCTATGCACCAAAATAGAGCTCCTGTACAGCCGTCAACCACCACTAGGTGGAGCAGTATATTTGTATGCAGTATGGTCCTGAGCTCCCCCTTGTGGTGGCTGCTGGAAGCCAGAATTTAATTATTAATCTAATGAGGGGGAAGTAATTGTTATTTATTTATTTTTTTTTTTTTGGGGGGGGGGTTTGAAAATATTGTGCACTATTGTAATAGTTTTTCTGCTCATCTGGCACTTTCCCTTTTAGGAGGGGGCACGTACTTTATTGGCTTGCTAAGGGTGTTGATTGTTTGGGTCGGGGGGGATGGGATTAACTGAGCAGCCATCTGATTTCGGGTTTATTGTTGCAGAGCTCACGAGAGTCATTAGCTCCGTCTTGGCACGGCCGCTGATTTAAATTAAAGATGTCCGATTGACAAAGCGCCAAGAATTCCAATATCTCTCCAGTCGGGGAGTGACAATAATAAACAGAGCCATTTTTTTTTTCGAGAGGGGGAGGTGGGGGGGGGGGTAAAAAAAAAAAAAATAGACGCATGCCATTGTTCCCATGCATAATTAAGTTAATTTAATCTAATTTATAATTAGCCAAGCAACGACGAGGCGCCACGATTTACCCACGGCAGATCACACTCCATGCTGGCATCTGATTAAATAAGATGATATGATGCGTGAATCGCCTCGGGGTCCAATTATGTGAAGTGGATAGTCGGGAGAAAGACTAAGGGTTAAAAGGAGATCCTAAAATTGTCTTTGAAATCAGTAGCATCTGTCAAATAATCTCAAAACTGTGGCTCACCAGCTTGTGCAAAACTACAACTCCCAGCATGCCCGACAACCTACTGCAAACAAAATTCTGAGTTAATGAAGGGTGGTCAGGACCTTCATCTATTTGCAGCCGTTTTCCCTTCTGTCAAAGAGAGTCTCTTGCTCTGGAGGACCCAGCACGTCCATGCATTCTATAGACAGTCCATTGATTTCAATTGTAATGCATCATTTATCCAGTGGTGGCGCTGCAGGGAAACTGAACACTTGCTGCCAGGTTCCTTCAGCGATCATACTGATCAGTAGTCTGTGACAAGTTTTGATGGACCCGTATAGACACAAGGATGCAAATGTAAGACGATATCACCAGTTCTCCTCACTGTATTCACATTGCAAGCGACAGCAGACTGTGGAATTCACTAACGAGGCCGGTGATTACAGCAGCGACTGCTTATTTACAGAGCAAACCAGAAAACACAAGATCCATTCCTTACAAGGAGTTTGATGAAGCATCTCGGGGGGAAGAGGACTCAGGAAATTAGTCTGATCTTCACTTATGGAGCCATGAGGAATGTCTAGAACAGGGACAGATATATGGGCCTCACATAGAAAACGTTTCCAGTTGAGGAGCCACAGTATCCACGTATATGACACCTATAGCACATACGTGTGTCACACTCACTGCCCCTCACATCCGGGAATTACGCGGAGAGCTCCCCTAGTGTTGAGAACAGTGGTGCAAGAGAGGCTGCACTACTTCTATTCAGTTTGCAAAAGTTAATTTCACATGGATGGACAACCCCTTAATGCAGACCCCAGGTGAGACCCCAAAATTAATACAGACTGCAGATTCATACAGGCCCCCAAATCAATCAGGCCCCAAATGTATACAGGCCCCCAGATCAGGCCCCAAATGTATACAGGCCCCCAGATCAGGTCCCAAATGTATACAGGCCCCAAATGTATACAGGCCCCCAGATCAGGCCCCAAATGTATACAGGCCCCCAGATCAGGCCCCAAATGTATACAGGCCCCCAGATCAGGCCCCAAATGTATACAGGCCCCCAGATCAGGCCCCAAATGTATACAGGCCCCCAGATCAGGCCCCAAATGTATACAGGCCCCCAGATCAGGCCCCAATTGTATACAGGCATCCAGATCAGGCCCCAAATGTATACAGGCCCCCAGATCAGGCCCCAAATTTATACAGGCCCCCAGATCAGGCCCCAAATTTATACAGGCCCCCAGATCAGGCCCCAAATTTATACAGGCGCCCAAATCAGAACTCAGATCGGAGCCCAAATTCATATAAACCTAACATTAATAGTGTGCCCCTTGAGGTATTGTGGAATGCAGGTAATTGCCTCAGTGTGGCCCGAGGCCCCATGATCTAGAAGATGGCATATTGTGCCTTCTTCTGGATCTGTAGCTAGAATTGTGTAAGTCTCCTTGTGTATTTTTCTCTCTCCTGTAGATGGTGTAAGGCAATTGCCAGACAGTCATCTCTTTTCCACCGATGTGGGGTGAAGTTTACATATGGCCTGCGACATGTATGCTGCTGCACGGAGCACAGTCTGCAGCCCCTCCTGTGCCTTACACTTACATCAGCCTCTTGCTTACAGTTTGCAATCATTTTTGGAACTGAAGCTTCTAAATCTGTAATTCGGCCAACCCTCTATGAGATTTTCTGATAATGTTCTGTTATTCTCCCTTTTGGCCACTAGAGGCGCTGTTCTATTAGCTGATATCTTATTTAGCCGCCAGCAATGGCTCCGACCCAGTTTATTTATAAATGTAATAGAAGATGTATAATAGATCCATTGTACAGGGCTCTGCCCGTCCCTTGTTTTTGTGGTTTTATATATAAGAGATAAATTCTAATTTACAGTACAGCGATTATTTATTGCCAGGAATACTAGAAGCTCCTGGAGGCTAGGGACATTCCATGGCCACAAGGCATAATCCAGTGAAACATTTCGAGTCCACGAGTCATTCGGAAGTCTCTTCCACCATTAGGTTTCATGCACACAAACATATTTTCTTTCCATCTCTGTTCCGATTTTTTTGCGGACCGTATGCGGAACCATTCATTTCAATGGGTCCCCCAAAAAAACGGAAGTTACTCCGTGTGTGACAAAACAATATAGAGGAAAAAACTTGTAGACAGCTCATATGCAAACCTATGCGTCTCCATGGTTACAGACTACAAACAAAATGTGTAGTCTGATCCTGCCCTCATGCTTCCTCCATCTCTCTTTTGATATCTTAGAGACAGCAAAAGAGTGTAGCTCATGACTACAGGATCAGACTACATCGGGTTTGTTTGTAGTCTGTAACCATAGAGACACATAGATCTACATAGGAGCTGTAGGCGTAAAACGTTGACTTCTTACGAACTTTCATTTATTTTTAGAAGCATTGGTGCAATAAGGGATCGGTTGCAAAAACACACACCTTTTAACTTACTGGCCAAAGAGTAGTCAGAAAGGTGACCACATACATATTATTGGTGGGAGGGTGACACCAGTTTCAGCATATACACCTATAGCATACCTTCCAACCGTCCCGGATCCAGCGGGACAGTCCTAGATTGCAGTGGCTGTCCCGGTACGGGGGAGGTATGTCCTGGTTTCTGGCAGCTGTCCCTGCATCCATAGGATGCAGACACAGTTGCCTGTATTATGATGAAGCAGAGAGCAAGCATCAGCTTCCTGCTTCATCATCCCTCCATTCCCCCCTGCAGGCTCTCAATACCTCTGGTCTGTGTGGGGGGCGGGGCCGGCCGTCAGTATTGGCCCCGCCCCCTCCAAAGACCTGCTCAACCGATGTCCTGGTGTTCCTGCAGATCCTTCTAGGAAGAAGGCAAGTATATGGTGTTTATTTTATTTCTGTGAGTGGCACAAGGTGGGCATATTACTGTGGGGGCACAACATATTATTGGGGACACAATGTGGGCATATTACTGTGGGGACACAATGTGGGCATATTACAAGGCCCCAGCATATTATTGGGGGGCACAATGTGGGCATGTTACTGGGGGCACAACTTATTACTCGGGACACATAACAGGGCATATTACTGGGGGGCACATAACGGGAATATTTACTATGTGGAGCAGTAAGGGAGCTGAGTGGGATTAGGTGTATAGTTATGTTTTGGGCGGAGTTAGAGGAGTGGCCTAGTGCTGAAAAAATGTGTGTCCCTCTTTGTTCTATAGACATGGAGACAGGGGTGGCCCTAACACTAGAAAGTTTAGGGGCCAATTTAACTTTTTAGGGGTGCAAAAATGAGAACTTTCATAGACCTTGTTATAAAAACAGTCCAAAAAGTTGGAACCATCAGTGCAGCTTCTCGTCCCATTGCTTCCTCCGGCTCCTGGGATTTGTCCGGCCATGTTATCGTCCAGCAAGTGGACAACTAGACGCCCATCACTTTTCCCAGTTTCATCATGTTACAAAAAGGCAAAAGTATTCACACCAGGTGTATTGCGTCATAGACTCTCTCCCTCCTGCTTCATACAGACCTGTCACAGCTTGCTCAGGATCAGACACCAGGGACACATGACTTACAACAAGTCTCTACAGCCGACTGAGGCATCTACAAACATTTTTGTACAGGGCCCGGCCCATATTCAGGATCTTTGCTTTCAGAATGGAGTTAGAGGAACCAAGTTCTTCCCATAAATGGTGGAAATATATGCAAAAAAGCTGATTGTGCCATACACTACAGCGCCCCCAAGCTGCACAGACTGGTTTGGTTTGGGATCCTCCCTTTCAGGCGACAGGAAGAATAAAGAACTTGCCTCAGAACCCCTTGTCTTCCTCTCTGGGTGACCACAACTATGTGGCTATATGTGGTCACAGGAAGTTCCATGTGCTGTAGAGTAGACTACTACGCTGACTACGCTGCATTAAAGGGCATCTGTCAGCAGTTTTGTACCTATGACACTGGCTGACCTGTTACATGTGTGCTTGGCAACTGTAAGCATCTGTGTTGGTCCCATGTTCATATGTGCCCGCATTGCTGAGAAAAATGAACTTTTAAAATATGCAAATGAGCCTCTAGGAGCAATGGGGGCGTTACCATTACACCTAGAGGCGCTGCTCTCTCTATAACTGCCACATCCTCTGCACTTTAAATGGCAGGGCCACACATACCGGTCCTGTCAATCAAAGTGCAGAGGGCGTGGCAGTTGCAGAGAGCGCAGAGCCGCTAGGTATAATGGTAACGACTCCGTTGCTCCTAGAGGCTCATTTGCATATATTAAAACTTAATTTTTCTCCGCAATGCGGACACATATGAACATGGGACCAACACAGACGTCTTCAGCTTTCAAGTGCACATGTAACAGGTCAGCCAGTGCCATAGGTACAAAACTGCTGACAGATGCCCTTTAAACTCACACGTCCACCAGTCCATCTCAGCGCAGGGCCGAGCAGAGCCTCCACTGCACTAATATGTTCCTGGACTTGTGGGATTTGTCACAGGACATGGACTTCCACATGTGTTTTAACAATCTTTGCTTAGAAAAAGAAGGACAAATGAGTTTCTGGCAGCGGAGTTTGTTTAGAAATGTGCGCAGTGAAAGCGGGCGAGGACAAAGACGGATCACACTCACATCATAAACACTGAGAACAGATATCTCACAAAATACTGAATTTCGTCCAAACAAAAAATACAACGTTGTGCGTCACGGACTCAAAAATTTCCAAAGCGGCAAATCATCCGAATGGCCAGACTTACTTCTGAAGATTCACTCCCTGTGTGTGTTTTTTTTTTTTTCAAATAAAATAATTTTTCATTTCTAAAAAAAATATAAAAACACAATAATAAAATCCCCTCTGCTGCTGACTGTCATGCAGTATAGCGATATTGACATCAGCAATTCGCAGGAAGAGAATTCTGTACATTTTATGAGCAATGAAAATCCATTATCTGACCAGAAACAGCAAGTATACCTTATATATTAAAATATTATATATTACTTATCCTGTACTGATCCTGAGTTATATCCTGTATTATACTCCAGAGCTGCACTCACTATTCTGCTGGTGCAGTCACTGTGCACATACATTACATTACTTATCCTGTACTGATCCTGAGTTACATCCTGTATTATACTCCAGAGCTGCACTCACTATTCTGCTGGTGCAGTCACTGTGTACATACATTACTTATCCTGTACTGATCCTGAGTTACATCCTGTATTATACTCCAGAGCTGCACTCACTATTCTGCTGGTGCAGTCACTGTGCACATACATTACATTACTTATCCTGTACTGATCCTGAGTTACATCCTGTATTATACTTCAGAGCTGCACTCACTATTCTGCTGGTGCAGTCACTGTATACATACATTACTTATCCTGTACTGCTCCTGAGTTACATCCTGTATTATACTCCAGAGCTGCACTCACTATTCTGCTGGTGCAGTCACTGTATACATACATTACTTATCCTGTACTGCTCCTGAGTTACATCCTGTATTATACTCCAGAGCTGCACTCACTATTCTGCTGGTGCAGTCACTGTGTACATACATTACTTATCCTGTACTGATCCTGAGTTACATCCTGTATTATACTCCAGAGCTGCACCCGATTACCTAATGAACAAGCAATCCATTATCAGGCAATCCAAATCTTTTGACATGTTAAGAAATAACCATTTGCAGGCAGCAGATTGCGGTGTCTAATAATGATCTGCCGCTGGGAATCCACTCTACAGCATGAGGACGAGCGATGCTGCGGAGGCGATCACTGCATCTAATAGCAGAGGTCTTCGTTACTAGTGAGCAGGCGATTGCCGGGAGAGAACACTTCCCTCCCGACAATCATCACATCGGGCTGTCACTGCCTTATGAGGACACCATGACATAATCCAAATGGAACGAAACAAAAATTTCAAGATAAGGAAAAAAAAAAAAAAAGTAGACTCAGATGATAATACAAGGGGTGGGGAGGTTGAAGATAACATGGCCCATCCATCAATTTGGTGGCAACAGATAAGACATGAGGGTGGGAGATGAGGGCATTGTTTGGGGTCTGGAAGAACCAAGGAATTTTTGGAGTCCTCATGATGCTTCCTACAAAGGTCATTATAGGTTACATAACCCCACCAGATACTGTATCTGTCCTGTCACATGATACATTGTAGCAATTTGTCTCATCGATGTTCCTGAGGCCAACAAAGCAACGCCACATGCACACAGACCCTTAGGTCCTCCATTGTACTGTGCTGCCGTGGATAAGCAAAAGGGGTCCAGTTCCAGCCAGACTTCGAGCTCTAAAAAAAGGAGAAGGTGGCCCAGGGCAGCAGTGCCAAAGGACCTGTAGCCGGAGCATCTACTAGTAGTATTCGTAATACTTGGCCGGTGTTCCCCAGGCTAACCCACCAAGGCGCGAAACTGTAGTGGAGGAGAAAGTGGATGAGGTAGTGGAGTGGATGGCACGCTCATCTCAGCCGGATGATCTGCTGTCATCTGCTGATACAGTATCCGTATGTAGCCAGGGGTCAGATTCAGAGCGTTCCTCCTGCTCCACCATTCCGCTCCAGCAAAGCCCGTCATTTCCGTATGCAATTTGTACGCTCATGCGTACGTGTTCACATGAGTTGCGTACCTTTAACAACTGTACGGTCGTTATTAGTGCGCGAATGTTCGCAAAACACCACATAATAACGTATGATTTGTCCGCAGCTTCGGCCGAATAAATTCGTATGAGGTACGAATCTTTTGAAAAGTTCGACGTAGCGAATTTTGAATGATTCGCTCATCTCTAACAGTAATCCAGAAGACCAACAGTGTGGAGCTCCTATATCATCTAATTTTCATGAAGGTTTAGAGAGGTCAGTATGTGGTGGAGGAGGCTCATAATGGTGATCTCATATCTTCATAGAGGATACAACGGTAGGTCAGTCTCCGGCTTATCAGTGCCATGACACTTTCTCTAAGGGCTTAGGGCATAGACGTTGAGTCACTCCTGCACACAGGCTTCATGTTCCATCTACTCCAGATTAAAGGTGACTTGGGAGTGTTCTGTTGGTCGAATTCCTTTCAACAAATCAAGTCACTTCCTCATAGTAACTGAAATAAGACAGGTGACCGAGGACTACTCCACCCAAGAAATCCCATAAAACCGAGCATAGAGTTAAGGATCTGGTTATTATATCCATTGTACAATCAATCTGTGCCTCTGTCTTTCACCCTAAATCTAGAAGCTACAATGAAGATAGGTTTGTTGGAAAAATGTCCAGTTTTTGGCCACCAAGTCAAGAACACAATTGAAACCCAAGTTACCCCACCTTCTACCATTCATTTCAATGTATTTAGGGGCTTAGAAGGTCCTTCTAGGAATTGGATGACAAGAGATGAAAAGGTCTAAGGTTTTAGTTCACCAAAATGTCTTCAGTGTAAACTTGATCTTTGGATACCAAAGATGAAGGAAGATGGAGGACTAGGTTGTACTCACTTCTTCCTTCATCTAGGAAGTCTGATGAGCAAGTCAACATGTGATGGATTCTGGGACCATCATTATGCTTTTCACCAGTCAGCAACACCATGGTGGATCTATCCAATGGCGATTAGTATTGGCAAAGATTCCCTCACCCTCCACCGAGCAGATGGTGGCATGGTAAAACCACTGGATCTGAGGTTTGGGGTGGCATTTTGGGTGGAGTATCTTGAACCATTTAAGGACTTTGATAAAAACACATTACCACCACACGTCCCAGATTGACCATAGTTCTCCACCTAGGTCAACCCAGCACCTAACATTCATATGAATGTATTTCGGGGCTTAGAAGGTCTCTCTATAAATTAGGTGACAGATGAGAAGGTCTAGGGTTTTAGCTCACCAAAATGTCTTCTGTTAAATCTTGGTCCTTGAATACCAAAGATAAAGGAAGATGGAAAACAAGGCTGTGTACACTTCTTCCTTCATCTAAGACGTCTGATGAGAAAGTGAGTTGGTGATGGGATCTCGGACCATCAGTCTGCTTTTCACCAGTCAGCACCACCAAGGTGGGTCCATCTAATGGTGATTGGTAATGGCCAAGATTCCCTCACCCTCCACCAAGCAGATGGTAGAACCTCTGGATCTGTGGTTTGGGGTGGCATGTTGGGTGTAGTATGTTTAACCCTTTAAGGACATCAAGATAATACGTCACCACCGCATGTCTCAGACTGGCTAAACCATAGTTCTCCACCCTAAAAATACCCTCACAAAAGACGGACTAAAAGAAGAATGACTGGTTTTGGTTTGTGATAAGAGGTCATGAGGCAAATTGCTGGTGGACCGCTGCAGAACAGATGGCTTCTCTTCTGACGTAGTCCACAACTCTATAATAACACTTCCTAGTCTGTAGCCAATCTACAAAAACACCCAATAAGCACCTTATCCGGCCTTAGTGGGTGTCAGTGGAGCATGCCAGACACAAGTCACTCCAGGGCTGTAGGGGAACAAGTCACCGGGAACTCGTAGAGCAGGATTCCTTACAAGGAGGGTCAAGTCACCTCGTACAGATCTGAAGAAGAGTAATTTTGCCTTGGACATTTCCAGCGTATACAGACATGTAAGGGAATCTTCAGGAATGTAGGTTCATCCCGTCATCCAACCTTCCATACATCCACCACCGTATTCCCTCGGTGCAGCTTATAATGGAGCTGGAACGTTAGGGATGTCAATGTCTCAGGAGGGTCTCACACTGGAGATATAAAGTCATGATGATGGGGGGAGGGGAGGTTTTTGGACTTCCCCTCAGTTAACACCACAGTCAGCCGCTCCCTATGGCTGATAACAGGGAACAATAGATTGCATTCAACCGCTAAACAAATAGAGAGGAGACTCAGTTTACATTTGGAGAAGTGAATAATTTCTGTCTGTGCACCATGAAGAGGAAGTCTCCTGTACAGCAGCCCGCACGTCCTCCGATACTTGGATGGAAGTCACAGAGACAGGAAGATAATCAGCGCTGAGCGCAAGGAGATTGAGGGAGATAGACAGAGATAATAGTAATGTATGCTACCAACTACCACAGTACCCCCAAAATAGAGCCATCACCCTCATTACACAACAGCAGTGCCACCACAATACCAGCCTGGCCCCATTAGAGCGTCAGGTAGAGAACCTCCTCAACAGAGCCAGTTAACCCTAAAACAGAGCTAACCACAGTACCAGTACCAACTGTAGGACCCCCACAGCATAACCAACCTACATCTTCATTACCTCACATAAGAGCACCAACTACAGTACCCCCACAACACAGTCAGGTACACCACCATAGAGCTGACCATACTGTGCCCACATAACAGTACCCCCACACCATAACCAACCTACACCCTCAGCACCAAGTATATCACCCTACGTGAGAACACTAACTACAGTGCCCCCACCACACAGCCAGGTACCTGGCAGTAGAGTCGACCATACTATCCCCACATAATAGTACCAACTGCAGTACCCCCACACCATAACCAATCTACACCCTCAACACCAAGCATTCCACCCTATATAAGAGCACCAACTACAGTACATTCACAACAGAGCTGGCCAGCACCCCCATTACAGAAAACACCAATTGCAGTGCCACCATAGCACTGACCACAATGCCTCATGAGAGCACTAACTACTGCACCCCACAACAGAACCAAGTATCCCCACAACAGGAGCCAACCACACCACCCTTAAACAACAGTACCATCTGCAGAACCAACCTATACCCTCAGCACCAAGCACATTACCCTACAGTACCCTCACAAGGGAGCCACACACACTACCTCCACACAAGAATACCATCTGCAGAACCAACCTATACCCTCTGCACCAAGGACATTACTCCACATGAGAGAAAGCTACACACACTGCCCCCACATAACAGTACCAACAGGAGTACAAACACGGCAGAACCAACCTACACCCTCAGTACCAAGTACATCACCCTACATAAGAGCACCAACTGCAGGACCCGCTTAAAGGAGTCATCAGCCATTGAACCCCAACCACAGTGCACTACAATAGAGTCAGTAAGCATCCCCATAACAGCTGCCATGCATCCCTATAAGAGCATCAACCACAGTACCCCCCATAACCTGCCAGCCACAGTGCCCAAAAAGGGCTTAAAACTACAAAACCACAGTACCCCCTTAATTGTGCCCATCTTACAGTACGGTATAATCTAAAACAACCAGAGGGCTCTCTCGGCGCAACGCTCAGAGGACAGACAGGTGGCCCAGCTACGACTAGAAGGCCCTACCCAGTGATAATATACATGGTCTGGAGAAAGACAAGGTAAAGATGCCACAACTTAAAGGGGGTCACCTACACTAAACAATATTCATGACAATGCAGTAGTGATCAGAAGGGATCAGAATCTCATGGGAGGTCCTCAGATGATGTTCTCCTCAACAAATAGATAGGTGATGCATTGATACAGTCTACAAAATGGCTACTTCCTGTCAGTGATCACCCAAACAGGAAGTCAGGAAGAACTGGTTGTTAGGCAAGCTAGATTTACACACCTATAGGAGAGCTGGAAGCAGAGGGCCCCCAGAACAGAGCAGTTGGCTGGAGAGGGCCCGACTACAGAGGGAAGGTAGATGCCTGTCCCCAGATAGGTCGTCAATGAAGGTTGACCCCCTCTAAACAACAGAATGAGGGGCACTGGAGCTCACTGGGGTGTCATGGTACCCTCATTAACACGGTGTTCAGTTGAATGGTCCGAGCTGCAGTACCAGACACGGCCACATGGGTATGGTTCACAATAGGTACTGCAGTGAAGATTTCCCCTCCATACATTGATACCAAACCAACCCCCCCTTTAACAATGTACTGCTAGGGACCCCAGAAAACAAAGGCGCCATTGTGAAATGAAAACTGATGCTTTTGGGATAAGCCTGGAAACCATCAGCAAGCTCCTACTGACTGACCTGTCATTCACTAGTAGGAGTCTCTATCTAATCAGATTAGTGGGATGAGCCCTTAATGAGACAAATGGTTCTTGGTTTTTACACCTGCCCTGGCATCTGTCAACACCCACTAGCCTGCTTGCTGACAGTTTCCAGTAAAATAAAATGACCTAAAAAAAAAAAGAAAAAAAAAAAAAGAAAGAACTGGAACCAGAACATGAGCAAGATGAACATGTGGTTTATGATATGACCGAATTATACAGAACCTGACCTGAGAGTATGAACCGTAACCTGTCAGCCATGATCATGTCTATGTAGGGGGAAGGAAAAGGGGAGGGGTTACCTAGCTTTCCACAGATCCAGAATGCCATTAAGGCTTCATTCACACGTCTGTATTTGTGCACATCCTGGAAAACGGTCAGTTTTTTTGTGGATCCGTTGTTCCGCAAAAAACTCAATTTTTCCAGGACATCCGTTCCGTTTTTCCGTAAAAAACGGAAAGGATGTATCCATATGTCATCTGTTTTTTGCGGATCCGCAAAAAACGGAAGGATGAATAACATCTGTACCTTTTCTTTTTTTTTTCTCCCCTCCTGGAACGGAATCCGCAAATACGGATGACATGCGGATGCCTTTCCGCATGTCTTCCGCATTTTTTGCGGATCCATAGACTTTCATTGTGCTACGGACCGCAATTCGGGAGAAAAGTAGGACAGGAGGATTTCTTTTTGTGGACAATCGGAACGGACACACAGATGCGGACAGCACACAGTGTACTGTCCGCATTTTTTCGGGACCCATTGAAATGAATGGATCCGCATCCTATCTGCATAATTGTCCGCAATTGCGAAAACGGATGCGGAAAGGATGTGGACACATTATACGGGCGTGTGAATGGGGCCTTAATCTGACATGGTCCAGGTGTATTCCCTCTGTTTCTGTTCTCATACTTTTGTGTCAGTCTTTACTGTTGCTCTGGAATTCTATTCATGGCCCAGAAAGATTTGGAGGAGACAGACAAAAATGACAACCAATGTTAAGATGAATAAATTATGGCATTTACACAAGGCCGTAGTTTTGATCCACATCCGATCCACTTTTTTTTTTTTTTGGTCTCCCATTCATCTCAATGGGGCCTCAAAAGACGCGGACAGCACACATCCGTGTGTCCATTCCGCGGCCCCTCAAAAAAATAGACCATGTCCTAAACAGACAAAGATTGTACATTTTTACAGAAGTAAAAAAAATTTACAAACAGTTTTTGGTGTAAAAAATGTTTTGAGGCAGGCATTTTTTACTCCATTCTTGCCCCTCGGTGGTGATGAGGGCGTCGCGGGGGGGAAGGGGGGGGGCGGGACTTCTGAAAACAGGCGTAAAAGTGGAGTAAAAACTACTCCAGTCAGGGGCTGGTATAGTTTTCACTCTAGGTGCACCGGCTGCCAAAGTTGCACCTAATTTATGACAAGGCGCACACCTTCCGGCAGCGCAAAAAAAAATTAATTAAAAATTATATATATACATACACTATTTATTGCACTTTTGGGCCATTTTTTGGGTGGTTTATGGCACGGATTTGATGCGGATTATCCGCAGATCTCACTCTTCCATTGAAAAAGGTGAAATCCACAAAAAAAATAAATAAAAAAAAAAATTACATGATGCGGATTTCTAAATCGCACATCAGGTTAATTTCCGCATAGAAGAAAGATGCAATGAGTACGTGAGATCTGTCTACATAGAAAGGCGGAGTTCCCCTATAATTTGGGAACAAATCTTTCCAGTCAATGGAGGCATATGTAAATGAGCTTATTCATGTTTGCATATCATCTGCATATAATTACTCATAGGGGGAGGGGTAAGACACAACTTCCCTCTAAGAATCAATTGTAGAAACTTCAACGATTTCTTAAACGCGTCACAAAGCTGGAATCTCCGTCCTGCACCGGCGAGCCCCGACCCGCGTCCTACCTGAAATGCACGCTCGCCCCAAAGGGTTAATGACGGAGGCCTGTAGATAAGTGATCTAACCTGAAATGCGCCCTCCAAAAATGTTCAGGAGCTGGCCTTTAGCAAAAAGCGTGAGGATATTGCGGCAAACGCTGCCGGATCGGCGCAAAAGTATCTAGAAACCGCCCCATACATCCTCTATAGGAAGCCGTGTAACGTCGTATTCGTGTGCATTAGGCGATTGCACTACAAGCAATTTCCCAGTATAACGTATGAGGTGGAAATCAGTGTGCAGCCTGTGATAGGGGACAAGCATGAACTGCTCGCCCTTACAATCGCTTACAGTGCAACTCCCTCACACTGCCTCCAAACCATTGAATATCAATTAGCTGTGACATGAATGATTCATAAACCTGAGCACAGATGCAAAAGCGCGCACTTACCTGCCCAGAGTATTGGCGGCACTGGCAGCGCCAAGTAGTGTTTGCCAATGCTCTGTGCAGCTGATTAGAATACACTGGGCACCACTATACCCATTCATAGACCGCCCTATGGCTTCCATCGAGCAGTTGTAAAATACGGTTCTTTTTCTCCACTTGATGGCGCCGCCGCCGTCACCCGCACGACCCCAAGAGGCTTCAGTTTGCAACAAATTAAAACTAAAGGAACCCGTCATCAATGTAAAGAGGCGATGCCCACCTTGTGCCCCATGGCAGGCTTAACGACTCATTTAAAAGCTAATTTCCGGCACCTAGCCCCGAGGTGGGATCTAAGTCACTATTTCCATGGACAAAACAGCAGTAAACTCCCCCCCCCCCCCCGACTGCCCCTGCCGCATGCTACACCCTCAGTGCAACTCATGGCTGGAGCCTGACCCAACCCCAAGTAATCCAACTCGGCTCAACGTGCAAAGTTCAGCCCCGCCACACCTTGTGCCCCTTACAAGTGCCCAGCCGCCCCACCAAGCCCCCAAAACTAGAAGAAAGTGCTGCAACATTGTAACAGTCCTACCTGTTTGACTGTGAGTTGTCGGTGTCAGGCGGTGCTCAGGCTGCAGCTCCACGGGGTGGAAGTCCTGAAGTTTGAGGCTCAGCTCTGGGGTGGCCAAGCCCTGTGCACTTCACAGCCAATGAGCTGGGGCCTGGACTGTCTCATAGGAGGTGTGGGCTGAGAGGCTGACAATCAGGAACTGGGCGGACAGGAAGTGACTGCAACAAAGCTCACATTCAACTCAGCCCCTCACCACAAGGGGTTAAAGGGGGGGGGGGGGGAGTTTATTGGGCATTTTGCACCTCATTACTGAGCATGCACCGAGGACGGTGACATTATATTTCCACGCCGAGCTCTGCGAATGGCGAGCAATGGATTTTAACTGCTTCATGACCGTAGTATTAGACAGGACGGAGCTACAGTGTTAGGGCTCATTCACACGTCCCCATTCATTTTAATGTGTGTATTCAGACATCAGTGTTTTCAGCACGGATGCGTGCTTTTTTTTTGTCCGTGTTCACGGATCAAACACGTCCATTATACTCTATGGGTCTGTGAAAACCACGGATGCAACTCAGACGGCAAAACATGTTGCAACTCAGACGGCAAAACAATCTCTTCATTTATTTCTTTAAATATATTTATTTTTATTTATTTTATTTCTTTAAATATATTTATTTTATTTCTTTATATATTTATTTTTATTTATTTTATTTATTTAAATATATTTATTTTATTTCTTTATATATTTTTTATTTATTTTATTTCTTTATATATTTATTTATTTTATTTCTTTAAATATAGTTATTTTATTTCCTTTTATTTTTTAAATATTTTGCACTATTTTTAAAATTAATAAATAAATAAATAATTAATAATAATAAAAAAAAACAATATATATATACCCTGATGGTGAGACTGGTGAAGCTACTCCTACCCACGTCGCTCAGTGGCTGCCGTGGTTGGGCATGACTTGGAAGAATGCAGTTGAGCCGTACCCTAAGGGCTCATGCACACAGCCGTGAGTATTTTGCAGTCCACAAATGGCGAATCCTCAAAACACGGAAACCGGTCAAAAGCCTGCCGTTATTATTATTATTTTTTTTTTTTAATACTCTTGCAGAAATGTCCTATCTTTGTCCGCAAAACGGAGCTGAACATGCTCTATTTTTTTTTTTTTTTTTAACGGATGCTGAGAACATGCATATTTTGTGGCCTCGTTGAGAAGAAGTTGCGGATCAGAGGCGGACCAGAATTACGGCGGTGTGCATGAGCCCTTAGGGTGGTTTCACACCCGTTTTTTACAGGCATTTATGTTTTCGGGGCGTTTGCGTCATGATTTTTTTCCGCAGAAAGCCTGCAGCCTGGGGTTAAAGGGGTATTCCGGATGGGACAAGTTATCCTCCATCCACAATAAGGGAGAACTATTAGATCATTAGGGTTGCTACTGCTGGGACTCCCTAAAGATGATGAGATCGAGGACTCAGGGTCCCCCGAAATTAACAGAGTGGTGGCTCCCTGCTCTATGGGACTCCAGAGACCGCCCAGTACAGCGCTCCATTATTACAGAACTTCTATAGGGAGGAGTCCCCAGTCTTAGGCTGAGCAGCTGAATGCATGATGGGGGTTGTAGTTTTACAGTTGTATCCAGTGTAGACAGTGTTCTATATGGCGGTATAGTCCATGTGCACCTCTCTGTCCACAGATTTCTGTATAATAAAGAAAGTTTCGGCATTTATGTACAGCACACTTTCTACAGTTAACTCTCAGTATGTGTAAGACGAATAGAGTGCAAGAGCAACAGTGCAGACTGACACAATAACAGCAATAATAGGAGGAAATAAGAGGACCTAATTCTTATAGACAAATTATGTGTCATTTAGGTTCCATGTAAATTAGGGTAACAACCCCTCTCAATGCCAGAACCAGGCCTCATAGTGGTTGTAGTATTTATAGACCTGGGACTATTAACCCAACGAAACCCTGATACAGTAATAACAGCGAATTATACTTGTGCATTCCGGCAGCTAAATAGTTAATCACTATCAGAGCGACACTATCAGCTGAGGATGTGACTTAGGGTGACACATGGCTACATAACGACACAGCAGGATTTATAGTGATGGTCGCAGTCGATCGCATTCATTTTCTATGGGCATCAACCCTCTTACTCTGTGATCCCTGGTCAGCGACGCTGTCACCAGTGTTAGGTCGTACCCTTGATGTTACCACATATAGCCTCTGCTATTCATATAGAAACATAACAACTGTAATGTAACTCAGATGTACAATCCCCCAAGGATAGAGGAGGCAGTATTATAGTAGTTATATTCTTGTACATAGGAGGCAGTATTATAGTAGTTATATTCTTGTACATAGGATGAAGTATTATAGTAGTTATATTTCTTGTAGCTAGGAGGCAGTAAATATAGTAGTTATATTCTTGCTAATATAGGAAAGCAGTATTATAGTAGTTATATTCTTGTAACATAGGAGCTGTATTATAGTCAGTTTATATTCCTTGTAAACATAGGAGCAGTATTTATAGTAGTTATATTCTTGTACATAGGAGCAGTATTATAGTAGTTATATTCTTGTACATAGGAGCATAGTATTGTACATAGGAGCAGTATTATAGTAGTTATATTCTTGTACATAGGAGCAGTATTATAGTAGTTATATTCTTGTACATAGGAGCAGTATTATAGTAGTTATATTCTTGTACATAGGAGGCAGTATTATAGTAGTTATATTCTTGTACATAGAGAGCAGTATTATAGTAGTTATATTCTTGTACATAGGAGCAGTATTATAGTAGTTATATTCTTGTACATAGGAGCAGTATTATAGTAGTTATATTCTTGTACATAGGAGGTATTATATAGTAGTTATATTCTTGTACATAGGAGCAGTATTATAGTAGTTATATTCTTGTACATAGGAGCAGCAGTATTATAGTAGTTATATTCTTGTACATAGGAGCAGTATTATAGTAGTTTATATTCTTGTACATAGGAGCAGTATTATAGTAGTTATATTCTTGTACATAGGAGCAGTATTAGTATATATAGTAGTTTATATTCTTGTACATAGGAGCAGTATTATAGTAGTTATATTCTTGTACATAGGAGCAGTATTATAGTAGTTATATTCTTGTACATAGGAGGCAGTATTATAGTAGTTATATTCTTGTACATAGGAGGCAGTATTATAGTAGTTATATTCTTGTACATAGGAGCAGTATTATAGTAGTTATATTATTGTATATATAGGAGGCAGTATTATAGTAGTTATATTCTTGTACATAGGAGCAGTATTATAGTAGTTATATTCTTGTACATAGGAGGCAGTATTATAGTAGTTATATTCTTGTACATAGGAGCAGTATTATAGTAGTTATATTCTTGTACATAGGAGCAGTATTATAGTAGTTATATTCTTGTACATAGGAGCAGTATTATAGTAGTTATATTTCTTGTACATAGGAGCAGTATTATAGTAGTTATATTCTTGTACATAGGAGCAGTATTATAGTAGTTATATTCTTGTACATAGGAGCAGTATTATAGTAGTTATATTCTTGTACATAGGAGCAGTATTATAGTAGTTTATATTCTTGTACATAGGAGCAGTATTATAGTAGTTATATTCTTGTACATAGGAGCAGTATTATAGTAGTTATATTCTTGTACATAGGAGCAGTATTATTAGTAGTTATATTCTTGTACATAGGAGCAGTATTATAGTAGTTATATTCTTGTACATAGGAGCAGTATTATAGTAGTTATATTCTTGTACATAGGAGCAGTATATTATAGTAGTTATATTCTTGTACATAGGAGCAGTATTATAGTAGTTTATATTATTGTATATAGGAGCAGTATTATAGTAGTATTATTCTTTGTACATAGGAGCAGTATTATAGTAGTTATATTCTTGTACATAGGAGGCAGTATTTATAGTAGTTATATTCTTGTACATAGGAGCAGTATTATAGTAGTTATATTCTTGTACATAGGAGGCAGTATTATAGTAGTTATATTCTTGTACATAGGAGCAGTATTATAGTAGTTATATTCTTGTACATAGGAGCAGTATTATAGTAGTTATATTCTTGTACATAGGGAGCAGGTATTTATAGTAGTTATATTCTTTGTACATAGGAGGCAGTATTATAGTAGTTATATTCTTGTACATAGGAGCAGTATTATAGTGGTTATATTCTCTGTACATAGGGAGCAGTATTATAGTAGTCTATATTCTTGTACATAGGAGCAGTATTATAGTAGTTATATTCTTGTACATTAGGAGGCAGTATTATAGTAGTTATATTCTTGTACATAGGAGCAGTATTATAGTAGGTTATATTCTTGTACATAGGAGCCAGTATTTATAGTAGTTATATTCTTGTACATAGGAGCAGTATTATAGTAGTTATATTCTTGTACATTAGAGGCAGTATTATAGTAGTTATATTTTGTATATAGGAGCAGTATTATAGTAGTTATTCTTGTACATAGAGGCCAGTATTATAGTAGTTATATTCTTGTACATAGGAGCAGTATTTGTAGTTATATTCTTGTACATAGGAGCAGTATTTAGTAGTTATATCTTGTACATAGGAGCAGTATTATAGTAGTTATATTCTTGTACATAGGAGCAGTATTATAGTAGTTATATTCTTGTACATAGGAGCAGTATTATAGTAGTTATATTCTTGTACATAGGAGCAGCAGTATTATAGTAGTTATATTCTTGTACATAGGAGCAGTATTATAGTAGTTATATTCTTGTACATAGGAGCAGTATTATAGTAGTTATATTCTTGTACATAGGAGCAGTATTATAGTAGTTATTATTCTTGTACATAGGAGGCAGTATTATAGTAGTTATATTCTTGTACATAGGAGGAGCAGTATTATAGTAGTTATTATTCTTGTACATAGGAGCAGTATTATAGTAGTTATATTCTTGTACATAGGAGCAGTATTATAGTAGTTATATTCTTGTACATAGGAGCAGTATTATAGTAGTTTATATTCTTGTACATAGGAGCAGTATTATAGTAGTTATATTCTTGTACATAGGAGCAGTATTATATTAGTAGTTATATTCTTGTACATAGGAGCAGTATTATAGTCAGTTATATTCCCTGTACATAGGAGCAGTATTATATGTAGTTATATTCTTGTACATAGGAGGGCAGTATTATAGTAGTTTATTCTTGTACATAGGAGCAGTATTATAGTAGTTATATCTTGTACATAGGAGACAGTTATTTTCAGTAGTTATATTCCTTGTATATAGGAGCAGTATTATAGTAGTTATATTCTTGTACATAGGAGGCAGTATTATATGTAGTTTATATTCTTGTACATACGGAGCATATTATACGTAGTTATATTTCTTTGTACAAGGAGACCAGTATTTTAGTAGTTATATTCTGTACATGAGGAGCAGTATTATAGTAGTTTATATTCCTGTACATAGGAAGCAGTATTATAGTAGTTTTATTTTTGTACATAGGAGCAGTATTATAGTATTATATTCCTGTACATCGGAGCAGTATTATAGTAGTTATATTCTTGTATATAGGGAGCAGTATTATAGTAGTTTATATTCTTTTACATAGGAGCCAGTATTCATTTTAGTTATATTCTTGTACATAGGAGCCGGTATTATAGTAGTTATATTCTTTTACATAGGAGCAGTATTATTTAGTTATATTCTTGTACATAGGAGCAGTATTATAGTAGTATATTCTTGTATATAGGAGCTTGTATTATAGTAGTTATATTCTTGTACATAGGAGCAGTATTATAGTAGTTATATTCTTGTACATAGGAGCAGTATTATTATAGTAGTTATATTCTTGTACATAGGAGCAGTATTATAGTAGTTTATATTCTTGTACATAGGAGCAGTATTATAGTAGTTATATATTCTTGTACATAGGAGCAGTATTATAGTAGTATATTTTCTTGTACATAGGAGCAGTATTATAGTAGTTTATATTCTTGTACATAGGAGGCAGTATTATAGTAGTTATATTCTTGTACATAGGAGCAGTATTATAGTAGTTATATTCTTGTACATAGGAGCAGTATTATAGTAGTTATATTCTTGTACATAGGAGCAGTATTATAGTAGTTATATTCTTGTACATAGGAGCAGTATTATAGTAGTTATATTCTTGTACATAGGAGCAGTATTATAGTAGTTATATTCTTGTACATAGGAGACAGTATTATAGTAGTTATATTCTTGTACATAGGAGCAGTATTATAGTAGTTATATCTGTTACATAGGAGCAGTATTATAGTAGTTTATATTCTTGTACATAGGAGCAGTATTATAGTAGTTATATTCTTGTACATAGGAGGCAGTATTATAGTAGTTATATTCTTGTACATAGGAGCAGTATTATAGTAGTTATATTCTTGTACATAGGAGCAGTATTATTAGTAGTTATATTCTTGTACATAGGAGCAGTATTATAGTAGTTATATTCTTGTACATAGGAGCCAGTATATATAGTAGTTATATTCTTGTTACATAGGAGCAGTATTATAGTAGTTATATTCTTGTACATAGGAGCAGTATTATAGTAGTTATATTCTTGTACATAGGAGCAGTATTATTAGTAGTTATATTCTTGTACATAGGAGCAGTATTATAGTAGTTATATTCTTGTACATAGGAGCATAGTATTATAGTAGTTATATTCTTGTACATAGGAGCAGTATTATAGTAGTTATATTCTTGTACATAGGAGCAGTATTATAGTAGTTATATTCTTTGTACATAGGAGCAGTATTATAGTAGTTATATTCTTGTACATAGGAGCAGTATTATAGTAGTTATATTCTTGTACATAGGAGCAGTATTATAGTAGTTATATTCTTGTACATAGGAGCAGTATTATAGTAGTTATATTCTTGTACATAGGAGCAGTATTATAGTAGTTATATTCTTGTACATAGGAGCAGTATTATAGTAGTTATATTCTTGTACATAGGAGCAGTATTATAGTAGTTATATTCTTGTACATAGGAGCAGTATTATAGTAGTTTATATTCTTGTACATAGGAGCAGTATTATAGTAGTTATATTCTTGTACATAGGAGCAGTATTATAGTAGTTATATTCTTGTACATAGGAGCAGTATTTATAGTAGTTATATTTCTTGTACATAGGAGCAGTATTATAGTAGTTATATTCTTGTACATAGGAGCAGTATTATAGTAGTTATATTCTTGTACATAGGAGCAGTATTATAGTAGTTATATTCTTGTACATAGGAGGCAGTATTATAGTAGTTATATTCTTGTACATAGGAGCAGTATTATAGTAGTTATATTCTTGTACATAGGAGCAGTATTATAGTAGTTATTATATTCTTGTACATAGGAGCAGTATTATAGTAGTTATATTCTTGTACATAGGAGCAGTATTTATAGTAGTTATATTCTTGTACATAGGAGCAGTATTATAGTAGTTATATTCTTGTACATAGGAGGCAGTATTATAGTAGTTATATTCTTGTTACATAGGAGCAGTATTATAGTAGTTATATTCTTGTACATAGGAGCAGTATTATAGTAGTTATATTCTTGTACATAGGAGCAGTATTATAGTAGTTATATTCTTGTACATAGGAGCAGTATTATAGTAGTTATATTCTTTGTACATAGGAGCAGTATTATAGTAGTTATATTCTTGTACATAGGAGCAGTATTATAGTAGTTATATTCTTGTACATAGGAGCAGTATTATAGTAGTTTATATTCTTGTACATAGGAGCAGTATATATAGTAGTTATATTCTTGTACATAGGAGCAGTATTATAGTAGTTATATTCTTGTACATAGGAGCAGTATTATAGTAGTTATATTCTTTGTACATAGGAGCAGTATTTATAGTAGTTATATTCTTGTACATAGGAGGCAGTATTATAGTAGTTATATTCTTGTACATAGGAGGCAGTATTATAGTAGTTTATATTCTTGTACATAGGAGCAGTATTTATAGTAGTTATATTCTTGTACATAGGAGCAGTATTATAGTAGTTATATTCTTGTACATAGGAGCAGTATTATAGTAGTTATATTCTTGTACATAGGAGCAGTATTATAGTAGTTATATTCTTGTACATAGGAGCAGTATTTATAGTAGTTATATTCTTGTACATAGGAGCAGTATTATAGTAGTTATATTCTTGTACATATAGGAGCAGTATTATAGTAGTTATATTCTTGTACATAGGAGGCAGTATTATAGTAGTTATATTCTTGTACATAGGAGCAGTATTATAGTAGTTATATTCTTGTACATAGGAGCAGTATTATAGTAGTTATATTCTTGTACATAGGAGCAGTATTATAGTAGTTATATTCTTGTACATAGGAGCAGTATTATAGTAGTTATATTCTTGTACATAGGAGCAGTATTATAGTAGTTATATTCTTGTACAGGAGGTGTCTTCAGGCTCTAACTTTTCAAGGACCTAACGTGCGCCCAACACGTTTTAAGCTGCTGGTTTTGCATGTGACCAAATAGACATTAGTGTTACAGTTAATATAATGTTTGATTTTGAATTCACTTCTGTTTGCCGTGGATTTAAATGCATCCTAAACGGTCGCCACATCGCAGCCTGCGCAGTTACTATGTCCGCATTTGTAAAATCTCTTATATTGCAGCCAAGTCTTATTAATACCATTGGATTTATGGTCAGTAAGGAGGCTCGGCGACAATATATTGCTATATAATGTTTCGGCGTAAAACAAAACAAAACCCACCTTCAATAACGGTTATAAATTCTGTATTAAAGTCGAGTACAGGTAAGTGTTTTTTTACCATCCGACAGACCTCTAGACATTCATGGATATAGGTGGTAGCAGAAGTTAAAGAAGGACAGGGATATCTACAGGTACTGGTATTGGTTTTTTGGGGGGGGTTCTCGGATTTGTCAGCTCTATTGTGGGTATCCTCTTTTAAAAGGCATCTGTCAGCAGTTTTGCACCTATGACACTGGCTGACCTGTTACATGTGCACTTGGCAGCTGAAGGCATCTTTGTTGGTCCCATGTTCATATGTGCTCGCATTGCTGAGAAAAATGAAGTTTTAATATATGCAAATTAGCCTCTAGGAGCAACGGGGGCGTTGCCGTTACACCAAGAGGGTCTGCTCTCTGCAAGTGCCGCATTGACAGGACCAGGCAGTGAAAACACCATCAGGTCCTGGCCCTGCCTTCTCCTAAAGTCAATCAAAGTGCTGAGGACACGGCAGTTGCAGAGAGAGCAGAGTCTCTAGGTGTAATGGTAACGCCCCCGTTGCTCCTACAGGCTCATTTGCATATATTCAAATATCATTTTTCTCAGCAATGCGGCACATATGAACATGGGACCAACACAGATGTCTTCAGCTGCCGAGTGCACATGTAACAGGTCAGCCGGTGTCATAGGGACAAAACTGCTGACAGATTCCCTTTTAAGAAGGCGTTTAAAGGGGTTGCCTCATGAAAAATATTCTACAGTTTTCAAATCAACACCTGCATCTGAATAATTTAGAATTTGCATGTAATTAAAATTTTTGTATAACTATTAAAGAGGCTCTGTCACCCTGTTCTAACCTATGTATATTAATACATAGGTTAATAGGGGCAGTTTTCCTATGAAGGCACATACCTGAATAGCAGAGTATAAAGCAGCGGTTGAGGAGAAATCCTTACTTTAAAAATTATGCTAATGAGCCTTCGGAGCACCGGGGGGCGGGCTCTTTCCTTCCGAGCACTGCTTCTTCACCACCCTCCCGGCTCCAAGGCTCGCCCCCCTGCCTAAGTGCACGCCCCTTCGTTGAGTGATTGACAGCGCTAGACCGTTTGGTCTAGCGCTGAAATCCTGCGCCTGCGTATTGTAATCGTGCCTGGCGCATGCGCAATAGCGCTTGCAGTGCCGAACACTGCAAGCGCTTTCATTCATTTGCGCACGCGCCGTCACTTCCCTGAACTCATTTTTTTCTACTTTTTTTTTTTTTAGGTCCCCAGGGGCCTAATATGATGCAATCGTCGAATTGCCACTTTTGTTTATCAGTGGAAATAAAGCCATTGACAAATAGAAGATTCATTATATTGCAATGCAGTGCTGCCACCTGCAGGCCTACATTAGAATATACCTGTGAAAAGCATCGGCGCCTCCAGCAGGGTCCAGCCGTTCACAACCAATGAATGGCTCCTGCATGAAGCTGATCCAAGCCTGGAAAAGCAGCGATTCTGGGTTTTTCACTCTCAGATGCCGTGGTCAATTTTGAGGGGTTAAATGCCTGCGATCGGCGTTCTCTCCAATTGCAGACATTAGCCTCTAATTCTCTTAAAGAAGACCTTCCACCTCTCCTGACATGTTGGTGTTATTACCTACGGACCTGCCAGTTGCAGATCTGTTGATAAACTTCTAGTAGTAATAACTGGGGAACGGAGCAACATAACGCTATAAGATCCGTTATTACATAGGGAATAGACTACTGACATGTCAGGGGAGGTGAGATGCCTTCTGTAATGGGGTAAGTATTTTCTGTACGATTTGTCCCAGTCCTCGCAGTGTTTGTTTTGTGTCTTGCCCTCTGCATCCGTAATTGTCTCCCCTCTCGCAGCGTTAATGTCCCTGTTTTCCTCATTTCCTATGAACTCTCCAAAACCAACATCCAGAGGTAACTGGACCCAGTTTGGAGGCTTATCACAGCGATCTTCTGGCTCCGGTAAATCCTCCGACCAGAGATTGTTGACTGAGAGGAGTTTGTTGTTTGGTTCTGGGTCTCCATAGTGACTCCCTATTGACGGAACGAATTACTGCACAATTAGGGTACGGCCACACGGTCGGGTTTTTGGATGCAGTTCTGGAAGCCCAAACCAGGAGCGAATCCAAAAAAAGAGACGACGTTGTATCCGTCCTTTGTACTTTTTCCCTTTTATGATCAACTCCTGATTTTGGCTTCCATAACTACATCAGGAAACCTGAGCGCATGGCCGTACCCTTAGGGCTCATGCACACAAACGTATTTCCGTTTTTTTACAGATCCATTTGCAGAACCTTCATTTCAATGGGTCCGGAAAAAAACCTGAAAGGACTGAAATGTGTGCATTCCATTTCCGTATGTCCGCATGTCTGTTCAACAAAAAAATTGTCTGTTGTGTGGGCAAAGACACACACAAAAAAAACTGATGCAACACGGATGTTATCCTTTTTTTTTGCGGATCGCAAAATACATATAGTCGTGTACATGAGCCATTAGGAGGCAGCAAAAGATGCAGAATCCCCTTATTTTGTGGGATTTTCTGTAACTAAACCTTAATTATTGTTTAAGGAAAATTTTAGAAAACTTCTAATAGATATTTGGTATCAACTTCATATCATTTGCAAGAACTCTGCTTGCTGTCAGTGAATTGGAACACACTCCATTACTGAAGACTTTGCAGACAAAACCCTTCTCACAGCTGTGGGTTTGTTACAATTGTATCTGGTCAAGACAATCCTCAAGGCAGGCTGATACATTTTGCCTGCACCGATACATTGTACCAAACTATCAGGACAAGAGAGAGGGTTAGGTTACTGATGTGAGCAGTGCACAGAGGATTATCTAGACTGGATACAATTGTGACAGACCCTCATAGATGAACAGGTTTTCAGCCTTACATATTGGGTGGGGAGTTGCTCACAGAGGGTGAGTAACCTGACACACTGTAACAATCCCTCAGCTGTGTGAGGAGGGCGGGCGGTTTAAGTCTCCTTAAGGTGAACTGATTTAATAAGTGGAGACTTCTGGAGTGGAGTCAAGCAGAGGGCGCAGATGTGGCCCCCCGACCCCCGCATCACCGCTGGGCTTTGTTTTTGTCCCTTTTGTTCTGCTTGTAATGAAAAACATTCCTGTTCTTCTCCGCAGGGACCAAAAATTCTGAGCATTTTTTAATCCTGTTCCTATGTGTGAGGACAGGGGATTTACATAGGGAGCTAAGTGCAAATGATCTGTCAGAACCGGGTACAGGAAGTGTTGTCATAGGCGCACAGGTGGCAAGAAGCTTTTCTCACAGGGAATTTGCAGTTTCACCCTTTTCAGCAAAGTAGCTGTGTGTCCCTATGATAGGATTGTACTACCGGTACTGGAAGTGTTGTCATAGGGATACGGGTAGAGAAGCTGATTTTTGCTGGAGACCTGCGATTTCTAGCTCATAACTGTCCATCTATGAAGGTAAAGCAGGTCACAGTCATGCCATAACTATCAGATGACGGCTATCTCTCCTGATCTGTTCATACACATGCATGCTCGGCTGAGCATGCATGTGTTGTGAATGGGAAGAGGGCAGTTAAACACTGTCAGAAATCAATGGCGGCTGCTGATGTCCACCGCTGTGGACAGGAAGTGTTACCTTAGAGTTGTAGGCAAAGAAGCTTTTCTCATAGGGGAACTGTACTGACATGAAGTGTTGTCTTGAGGATGTTGGCAGAGAAGCTTTTCTCATAGGGGAACTGTACTGACATGAAGTGTTGTCTTGAGGATGTTGGCAGAGAAGCTTTTCTCATAGGGGAACTGTACTGACATGAAGTGTTGTCTTGGGGATGTTGGCAGAGAACCTCTTGTCATAGGGGCACTGAAATGAGCGACCAGAACCCAGGGACAGGAAGTGTTGTCTTAGGGATGAAGACGGAGGAGCTCCTCTCACAGCAGGCCTGTCATTTTAACTTCTGACGATTCTTTGACTATGAGCCCAAATATGACGGTAAAATGCTGAGCGACCAGAACCCAGGGACAGGAAGTGTTGTCCAAGGGACATAGGCAAAGAATCTCTGCTCAGAGCAGTCCTGTCATTTCACCCTCTGGTAACTCTTAGACTACCAGCCTAGACATCAGTGTGAGAAAGCTGAGTGACTGGAATGCAGGGCAGGAAGTGTTATCATAGGGACGCAGACATAGAAGCTCTTTTGCAGCGATTTTCTGGCACTTCCCCTTTAAGACACCATTATCAAGTGAAATCTTCCAATATTACGCATGAAATATAATCACACCCATTATATAATTGGTTCGGGGCGACATATGTAATTAGACTGTCAGCCTCTATGGTAATTACAAACAACATGACATGAAGGTCAGTCTTCTGGAGGTTACTGTGATGAATTCTCGCTGGCTCGATGGGCCGCCTGTGACGCTGGAGACCCCGCTTCTAATCCCGCTGCCGCCTCCTGCTAATCACTTTATGTTATCTTATTCCCACGCATTAAGTATGTTATTATAACGTAGTCATTCTGATATGTGACCCGAATGATAGTCTCATCTGCTGCTTCTGTGTGAGACAAACATTACAAGGGCTGTCACCCTGCTTTCCTCAGACCCTGACTGTCCTATAAATCTGCTACCTTCTTCTACACACCTACTGCAATTATCTAACCATTAGAGGATAAAGCTACTTCCTCTCGATGATCTCTTCAGTACAAAAGCGGCTAGCTACTTTCTCCCTCACTGATCTAACCATAGAGGTGAAGCTAGCTACTTCCTCCCTCACTAATTTAACCATGAGAGGTGACGCTAGCTACTTTCTCCCTCTCTGATCTAACCATTAGAGGAGAAGCTAGCTACTTCCTCCCTCGCTGATCTAACCATTAGAGGTGAAGCTAGCTACTTCCTCCTTCACTGATCTAACCATTAGAGGTGAAGCTAGCTACTTCCTCCCTCACTGATCTAACCATAGAGGTGAAGCTAGCTACTTCCTCCCTCGCTGATCTAACCATTAGAGGAGAAGCTAGCTACTTCCTCCCTCACTGATCTAACCATAGAGGTGAAGCTAGCTACTTCCTCCCTCGCTGATCTAACCATTAGAGGAGAAGCTAGCTACTTCTTCCCTCACTGATCTAACCATAGAGGTGAAGCTAGCTACTTCCTCCTTCACTGATCTAACCATTAGAGGTGAAGCTAGCTACTTCCTCCCTCACTGATCTAACCATTAGAGGAGAAGCTAGCTTCTTCCTCCCTCACTGATCTATCCATTGGAGGAGAAGCTAGCTACTTCCTCCCTCACTGATCTAACCATTAGAGGAGAAGCTAGCTACTTCCTCCCTCGCTGATCTAACCATTAGAGGTGAAGCTAGCTACTTCCTCCCTCGCTGATCTAACCATTAGAGGGGACGGTAGCTTCTTCCTCCCTCACTGATCTAACCATCAGAGGATAAAGCTACTTCCTCCCTCACTGATCTAACCATTAGAGGAGAAGCTAGCTACTTCCTCCCTCGCTGATCTAACCATTAGAGGAGAAGCTAGCTACTTCCTCCCTCGCTGATCTAACCATTAGAGGTGAAGCTAGCTACTTCCTCCCTCACTGATCTAACCATTAGAGGTGAAGCTAGCTACTTCCTCCCTCGCTGATCTAACCATTAGAGGTGACGGTAGCTTCTTCCTCCCTCACTGATCTAACCATCAGAGGATAAAGCTACTTCCTCCCTCACTGATCTAACCATTAGAGGAGAAGCTAGCTACTTCCTCCCTCGCTGATCTAACCATTAGAGGTGACGGTAGCTTCTTCCTCCCTCACTGATCTAACCATCAGAGGATAAAGCTACTTCCTCCCTCGCTGATCTAACCATTAGAGGTGAAGCTAGCTACTTCCTCCCTCACTGATCTAACCATTAGAGGAGAAGCTAGCTTCTTCCTCCCTCACTGATCTATCCATTGGAGGAGAAGCTAGCTACTTCCTCCCTCACTGATCTAACCATTAGAGGAGAAGCTAGCTACTTCCTCCCTCACTGATCTAACCATTAGAGGTGAAGCTAGCTACTTCCTCCCTCACTGATCTAACCATTAGAGGTGAAGCTAGCTACTTTCTCTTTTACTGATCTAACCATTAGAGGTGAAGCTAGATACTTCCTCCCTCACTGATCTAACCATTAGAGGAGAAGCTAGCTTCTTCCTCCCTCACTGATCTATCCATTGGAGGAGAAGCTAAACTACTTCCTCCCTCACTGATCTAACCATTAGAGGAGAAGCTAGCTACTTCCTCCCTCACTGATCTAACCATTAGAGGAGAAGCTAGCTTCTTCCTCCCTCACTGATCTATCCATTGGAGGTGAAGCTAGCTACTTCCTCCCTCGCTGATCTAACCATTAGAGGTGAAGCTAGCTACTTCCTCCCTCACTGATCTAACCATTAGAGTGAAGCTAGCTACTTCCTCCCTCACTGATCTAACCATAGAGGTGAAGCTATCTACTTCCTCCCTCACTGATCTAACCACTAGAGGTGAAGGTAGCTACTTCCTCCCTCACTGATCTAACCATTAGAGGTGAAGCTAGCTACTTCCTCCCTCACTGATCTAACCATTAGAGGAGAAGCTAGCTTCTTCCTCCCTCACTGATCTATCCATTGGAGGAGAAGCTAGCTACTTCCTCCCTCACTGATCTAACCATTAGAGGAGAAGCTAGCTACTTCCTCCCTCACTGATCTAACCATTAGAGGTGAAGCTAGCTACTTCCTCCCTCACTGATCTAACCATTAGAGGTGAAGCTAGCTACTTCCTCCCTCGCTGATCTAACCATTAGAGGTGAAGCTAGCTACTTCCTCCCTCGCTGATCTAACCATTAGAGGTGAAGGTAGCTTCTTCCTCCCTCACTGATCTAACCATCAGAGGATAAAGCTACTTCCTCCCTCACTGATCTAACCATTAGAGGAGAAGCTAGCTACTTCCTCCCTCGCTGATCTAACCATTAGAGGTGAAGCTAGCTACTTCCTCCCTCACTGATCTAACCATTAGAGGTGAAGCTAGCTACTTCCTCCCTCGCTGATCTAACCATTAGAGGTGACGGTAGCTTCTTCCTCCCTCACTGATCTAACCATCAGAGGATAAAGCTACTTCCTCCCTCACTGATCTAACCATTAGAGGAGAAGCTAGCTACTTCCTCCCTCGCTGATCTAACCATTAGAGGAGAAGCTAGCTACTTCCTCCCTCGCTGATCTAACCATTAGAGGTGAAGCTAGCTACTTCCTCCCTCACTGATCTAACCATTAGAGGTGAAGCTAGCTACTTCCTCCCTCGCTGATCTAACCATTAGAGGTGACGGTAGCTTCTTCCTCCCTCACTGATCTAACCATCAGAGGATAAAGCTACTTCCTCCCTCACTGATCTAACCATTAGAGGAGAAGCTAGCTACTTCCTCCCTCGCTGATCTAACCATTAGAGGTGACGGTAGCTTCTTCCTCCCTCACTGATCTAACCATCAGAGGATAAAGCTACTTCCTCCCTCGCTGATCTAACCATTAGAGGTGAAGCTAGCTACTTTCTCTTTTACTGATCTAACCATTAGAGGTGAAGCTAGATACTTCCTCCCTCACTGATCTAACCATTAGAGGAGAAGCTAGCTACTTCCTCCCTCACTGATCTAACCATTAGAGGAGAAGCTAGCTTCTTCCTCCCTCACTGATCTATCCATTGGAGGAGAAGCTAACTACTTCCTCCCTCACTGATCTAACCATTAGAGGAGAAGCTAGCTACTTCCTCCCTCACTGATCTAACCATTAGAGGAGAAGCTAGCTTCTTCCTCCCTCACTGATCTATCCATTGGAGGTGAAGCTAGCTACTTCCTCCCTCACTGATCTAACCATAGAGGTGAAGCTATCTACTTCCTCCCTCACTGATCTAACCACTAGAGGTGAAGGTAGCTACTTCCTCCCTCACTGATCTAACCATTAGAGGTGAAGCTAGCTACTTCCTCCCTCACTGATCTAACCATTAGAGGAGAAGCTAGCTACTTCCTCCCTCACTGATCTAACCATTAGAGGTGAAGCTAGCTACTTCCTCCCTCACTGATCTAACCATTAGAGGTGAAGCTAGCTACTTCCTCCCTCACTGATCTAATCATTAAACGTGAAGCTAGCTACTTCCTCCCTCACTGATCTAATCATTAAACGTGAAGCTAGCTACTTCCTCCCTCACTGATCTGACCATTAGAGATGAAGCTAGCTACTTCCTGCATCACAGATCTAACCTTTAGAGGTGAAGCTAGCTACTTCCTCCCTCACTGATCTAATCATTAAACGTGATGAGGCTTTGAATGAAGTGAAGGCCCTGGTAAGTCTGACAGATCCCGAATGGATGAATAAACATTTGGTAACTGATATCCCGCCATGACTCGCCCTCTACAGACAGACACAGAATGAAGCATTCTGCAGAGTGACAGGGATGGGAGGGGGAGGAGTTACTGCCAGGGAGAGTTGACAGAGGAAGGGCATTTTGGGTGACTGGAAGAAAAATGAATCCAGTAACGGGTAATATGGCTGTCCAAGGTAGAAACCTTATATAAAGGTTCATGTATGAGGCCAACCCATGAGTCCTCCAGGTCGTGAAAAACTTTTACTCTTCGGCTGAGACTGACCTCTCATTACCTGCGCTGACCAGGATGGATGAAGATGCTTGTCAGGCTAATCTTTGTATTGACCATGACTATAATTATAGAATGTAATTAGGTCATCTCTCTGCTCGTTTTCCAAAGCAAACACATCCAATTTGTCTCATCTTTCAGTATAATTTAACCTCTCAGTTTCCTTGATTAACAGGGACATCTCCATAGGAAGCAGCAAAGCAAGACATGAGCCTTCAGATCATGTGAAAAGATCAGATCTTGGCTTGTGTCTCCTCCAGAGAGATGTCTGGTATGTGGGTAATGAACACATGATGCTATCTGATCAGATCCTTGTGTCATCCTGCAGTGTCAAGTCCAAGATATTGTGCTGATTCATTCCTTAATATATAGTCGTCTATGATCCTTCTGTCTGGTACTGAGCTTCAAATCTCCTGCAAAGACATAGTTATAAATGAAAAAAGGTTTTGTTCCTGCAGCCACCACTAGAGGGAGCTCATTACTACATATTGTTTCTACAATGGATATAACAGTATGCGGTAAGTTCCCGAGCTCCCTCTAGTGGTGCCTGCAGGTAGTGAGAATTCATCATTTAATTCTGTGTCTATGCAGGGGATTGGAAACTCACCATAAAATTGTAGACCTACGGTGATGAAAAAAGGGGTTTAAGGTTGGGCAGCTGCCGATATACAATCACTTTTACTATAAAATTAAGATATCCACTTCTTTTTACCATATCCCTGTGTGCAGATATCCGATCTGGAATTAACAGGCTCAGATGGGGCTCTGGGGGCTAATGAAATCTGTTCCTAAGTGAAAGAGGATCATGGAGGCTGGAGAGGTTTTTGTACTATGTCTACAGCTACTAATGGGTTAATCAGGCTCCTGCTGTATGAGTTGCAGTCCATGATGTCAGCCGCTTCCTATAATGTCTGCAGTAGGACATGAGTGTCCCCGAAGCGTCCAGCTATTTCCTTCCACAGCTGCCAGGAGGAAGTCGTCTCCTCTACAGCCTACACGCCGGCGGTGAAGGAAACGGCGGCCATTACCACGGTGCAGTCCTATCACATCTATATACAGCATGTGCCTGCCTTGAATCCTCCAGAAAGTCATGCATTCTGACATTGCTTGGGTTTATCTGCTCCAGGGAAAGCTGGGTGGCACCAATACACCCATCTTCCATAGACTCCTGAACAACCAATGTAACAGGACAGGTAATAAATGTATGACACCTGGGTTTACGACGCTGGGGAATCGCAGGATACATACGCTATAGGGCAGAAACTACAACTCCCAGAATCCTCCTTTCACTTCTATGGGAGTTACAAGAACAGCCAAGTATGTGTGCATGCTGGGAGTTGTAGTTTCACAGCAGCTGTCGTGCCGACGGTTGCTGATCACTGCTATAAAGTATAGTATACTGTGTCTGCTATGCATGTACTATAGTGGTGGTATTATTACATGGGCGCTATTGAGTCTGGTATAATACGGGAACCATGTCTATGGGCATGTAGCATATGAAGAGGAGGGATCACAACCCTCCCCGGATAGTCATGGCTGAAGGATCGCTACTAGAGATGAGCGAACGTGCTCGAAATGAGCACTGTACCGCTCGGCTCCCCTGCGCTCGCATGGGCGCAGGCAGCCACTTCCGTCCTCCTGAGCGCAGGGGAGCCGAGCGGTACAGTGCTCGTTTCGAGCACGTTCGCTCATCTCTAAATAAGGATGCCAGAGGCTGTCATGTTCTTCATGCTGGATTATTGCTGCTCTGGACAGTTTTAGGAGTGACCACTAGATGGCAGAAGGAGCTGTTGCTATCATGTAAGGCTGGACTTGTAATTCTTCCTGCAGGATCTGCTTCTGACTTTGGCTCAAAAAATTCATATTCTAACCAATATCAATCTAGAAAACATAATCAGGCGCAGTCAGCATGGTGGCTCAGGGGCTCGCTCTGGGGTCCTGGGTTCAAATCCGTGTTTGTATGGGTTCCCCTCCGGTACAACCAAAAGAACATATATCGCAGACGGCATGCAACGATAATGTCTGTAGAATATGTCAGTGCTATATAAGCAAGTATAAAAATAATTATACTGATTGCTAATTTGGGATTGAGATTAAAGGCCCCCGTGGGGAAAGGTGAGTGATGACAATCTCTGTACAGCACTGTGGTATATGTTGAGCCTATATAAATTAATAAACAGACACTAGAGCAGCTTCTTATTATAAAGCTTCTTCTTCTCAGCGCAAAAGATATGAAAGTTTATCCTGACCCAAACTAATATGTCTAAAAGAGGCTTAATAAAATAAAAAAAAACACAAAGCTGCAGTACCACCGATGACCACCAGGTGTCCTTCCTTTCCAGCTGTGATTGCTGAGGTTCAGTGTGGTCTGCACACAAGGCTGGACAGAAATCTTGATATTAGATGATGATATTATCTTGAATGATATTAGATGATGCTGGACTTGTCCGTGAAACGGTTTGCAAATAGTCAGGCGATTTCTTAAAACAGACTGCGCTCGGATGGCGTTCACTGGCGTTGTCTGTTTTTACCGGGCACCCAGTGACTTCAATGGTAGATATACTGTATGGTGCAGGCTGCGATTTTCTATGCACGGACTGAAGTTACTGTGTCTTATCTGAATGAGTTTGCGCGAGTCATAAATAAGTAACAAATCGATAACAAACTCATCTCAGCTACATCTGTCTCTCTCAATATGTATCAAATACCAGCTGCATTCCTGAAATCGTCCACAAGGTGGCAGCAGAGATAGCAGCAGCACCAACTTCCTACCATCTCCCCAGTTCACACAGAGCATTCTGCTCAGCCAGTGGCACACACAGCTGCTCTCCTCTCCTCACCATCATGACCATCAATAATCTGCAGCAAGGGAAGAACTACAAAGTGCAGATGTCATGTCTGACCAAGGTAAGATCACAGCAGCGTCCCCCGGTGGGATTAGACTGACATTTTTTAACTCCTTGTGTTTCAGCGTCAGAGAGATGACAGATGTGGAGGCAGCCAGGGGTTACGCTGCTCCAGAATGCCATAGCCCTAGGACATAGCAAACTCTGGACGTACTGCTGCTCTACGTATACATGTAGCAGAGCCGAATTGTCATTTAGCTCTTTGGTGCTGCACAGTTAGTGAATTGTGATGACCTGCAGTCCTATGTAAAACCATAGATAATATAGCGTAACAATGTGTTTATTTTCAATCCTATGTAAAACCATTGATCATAGGCATATTATAATGCAGTAAGTTTACCTGCAGTCCTATGTAAAGCCATAGATCATAGGCATAGGATAATACAGTAGGCTTGCCTGCAGTCCTATGTAAGGCGACAGATTATACCCATGCATTAAGTTTACATGCAGTCCTATGTAAGGTGACAGATTATATGCATGCATTAAATTTACAGACAGTCCTATGTAAGGCAATACATTAGACAAATGCATTACGTTTACATGCAGTCCTATGTAAGGCGATAAATTATACTCTTGCATTGTTTACATGCAGTCCTATGTAAGGCGACAGATCATACACTTGCACTAAGTTTACATGTAGTCCTATGTAAGTAGATGATTATACGCATGCATTAAGGTTACATGTAGTCCTATGTAAGGGGACAGACTATATGCATGTGTTAAGTTTACATGCAGTCCTATGTAAGTAGATGATTATACACATGCATTAAGTTTACATGCAATCCTGTGTAAGGTCACTGATCACACGTACAATACGTTAAGTTTACTTTCAGTCCTATGTAAAACCATATGCATAATATAACTAAGTAGGTTTACATGCAGTCCTATGTAAATCCTCACATAACAAATGATAAAATCATCTGTAGGAAGAGGATTGCCCGCAGTCCTATGTAGCAGGTAGACTTGCAGTCCTGTGTAAGACCACAGTCATTAATTGGATAGTGCTATAGGTTCAGCTGTCGTCCTATGTGCAAGTAAGTGTTCATGATGTCATAATGTAGTAGGATTACATGCAGTCCCATGTAAGAACCACATTTAGATGCAGTCCACTAAAAAAGCACAATTCTCATACCAGTGCAGTATGTAAAACTGCAGTCCCATGTAAATGTACAGATAGCAGGTTAAGATACAAGCTGAGCTCTGCTACATCTGTGTGTATTCGGCACACATGCTGTGGCTGGTACCCCTGCCAGGATAATGAGCGCTCGGCTGTAGTGTTACATCAGGACACACGGAGCAAATTCCCAGATAAAGCGAGTTATATTTAGAAGAAATGGAATCTGCGCTGATGAAGATGTGATGGAACGGAGGAGCGCGGCTGTACCATCACCCCCATCATCACCCTACTCACATCCCATCACTGTCACTACCATCACCTCCCCATTATTACCCCATATGTCCTGCACCATCACTTACACCATAATTACCATCAACCACATCATCATCCCTACCGACGTCGTCACCGCCGCCATCCCCTCTATCGTATTATACCTCAGACATTACTCAGCCGGGTCCTGTATACATCAGTATTATATATCAGACATTACTCGGCCTGGGTCCTGTATACATCAGTATTATACCTCAGACATTACTCGTCCAGGTCCTGTATACATCAGTATTATACCTCAGACATTACTCGTCCAGGTCCTATATACATCAGTATTATACCTCAGACATCACTCAGCCGGGTCCTGTATACATCAGTATTATACCTCAGACATTACTCGGCCAGGTCCTGTATACATCAGTATTATACATCAGACATTACTCGGCCGAGTCCTGTATACATCAGTATTATACCTCAGATATCACTCAGCCGGGTCCTGTATACATCAGTATTATACCTCAGACATTACTCGTCCAGGTCCTGTATACATCAGTATTATACCTCAGACATTACTCGGCCGGGTCCTGTATACATCAGTATTATACCTCAGACATTACTCGGCCAGGTCCTGTATACATCAGTATTATACCTCAGACATTACTTGGCTGGGTCCTGTATACATCAGTATTATACCTCAGACATTACTCGGCCGTGTCCTGTATACATCAGTATTATACCTCAGATATTACTCGGCCGGGTCCTGTATACATCAGTATTATACCTCAGACATTACTCGGCCGGGTCCTGTATACATCTGTATTATACCTCAGACATTACTCGGCTGGGTCCTGTATACATCAGTATTATACCTCAGACATTACTCAGCCGGGTCCTGTATACATCAGTATTATACGTCAGACATCACTCGGCCGGTCCTGTATACATCAGTATTATACCTCAGACATTACTCGGCCGGGTCCTGTATACATCAGTATTATACCTCAGACATTACTCAGCTGGGTCCTGTATACATCAGTATTATACGTCAGACATTAATCGGCCGGGTCCTGTATACATCAGTATTATACGTCAGACATTACTCGGCCGGGTCCTGTATACATCAGTATTATACCTCAGACATTACTCGGCCGGGTCCTGTATACATCAGTATTATACCTCAGACATTACTCAGCCGTGTCCTGTATACATCAGTATTATACCTCAGATATTACTTCGGCTGGGTCCTGTATACATCAGTATTATACCTCAGACATTACTCTTCCGGATCCTGTATACATCAGTATTATACCTCAGACATTACTCAGCCGGGTCCTGTATACATCAGTATTATACCTCAGACATCACTCAGCCTGGGTCCTGTATACATCAGTATTATACCTCAGACATTACTCGGCCGGGTCCTGTATACATCCATATTATACCTCAGACATCACTCAGCCGGGTCCTGTATACATCAGTATTATACCTCAGACAGTACTCGGCCGTGTCCTGTATACATCAGTATTATACCTCAGACATTACTCGGCCTGGACCTGTATACATCAGTATTATACCTCAGACATTACTCGGTCGTGTCCTGTATACATCAGTATTATACCTCAGACATTACTCGGCCGTGTCCTGTATACATCAGTATTATACCTTAGACATCACTCAGCCGGGTCCTGTATACATCAGTATTATACCTCAGACATTACTCGGCCGGGTCCTGTATACATCAGTATTATACATCAGACATTACTCGGCCTGGTCCTGTATACATCAGTATTATACCTCAGACATTACTCGGCCTGGACCTGTATACATCAGTATTATACCTCGGACATTACTCGGCCCGGTCCTGTATACATCAGTATTATACCTCAGACATTACTCGGCCAGGTCCTGTATACATCAGTATTATACCTCAGACATTACTCGGCCAGGTCCTGTATACATCAGTATTATACCTCAGACATTACTCGGCCAGGTCCTGTATACATCAGTATTATACATCAGACATTACTCGTCCAGGTCCTGTATACATCAGTATTATACCTCAGACATTACTCGGCCGGGTCCTGTATACATCAGTATTATACCTCAGACATTACTCGGCCAGGTCCTGTATACATCAGTATTATACCTCAGACATTACTCGGCCGGGTCCTGTATACATCCATATTATACCTCAGACATCACTCAGCCGGGTCCTGTATACATCAGTATTATACCTCAGACAGTACTCGGCCGTGTCCTGTATACATCAGTATTATACCTCAGACATTACTCGGCCTGGACCTGTATACATCAGTATTATACCTCAGACATTACTCGGTCGTGTCCTGTATACATCAGTATTATACCTCAGACATTACTCGGCCGTGTCCTGTATACATCAGTATTATACCTTAGACATTCACTCAGCCGGGTCCTGTATACATCAGTATATATACCTCAGACATTACTCGGCCGGGTCCTGTATACATCAGTATTATACATCAGACATTACTCGGCGCGGTCCTGTATACATCAGTATTATACCTCAGACATTACTCGGCCTGGACCTGTATACATCAGTATTATACCTCGGACATTACTCGGCCCGGTCCTGTATACATCAGTATTATACCTCAGACATTACTCGGCCAGGTCCTGATTACCGGCCAGGTCCTGTATACATCAGTATTATACCTCAGACATTACTCGGCCAGGTCCTGTATACATCAGTATTATACCCATCAGATTATACCCATTACTCGGCCAGGTCCTGTATACATCAGTATTATAACAGACATTACTCGTCCAGGTCTGTATACATCAGTATTATACCTCAGACATTACTCGGCCAGGTCCTGTATACATCATATTATACCTCAGACATTACTCAGCCGGGTCCTGTATACATCAGTATTATACCTCAGACATTACTCGTCCAGGTCCTGTATACATCAGTATTATACCTCAGACATTACTCGGCCAGGTCCTGTATACATCAGTATTATACCTCAGACATTACTCGTCCAGGTCTTGTATACATCAGTATTATACCTCAGACATTACTCGGCCAGGTCCTGTATACATCAGTATTATAGGTCAGACATTACTCGGCCGGGTCCTGTGTACATCAGTATTATACCTCAGACATTACTGGACAAGGTTCTCACTCAGAACCTTTCATCTCCCAGCCCCCTTTAGATCCCAGCCCCTCTTAGATGTCATCTGTTTTATTTGTGGATCCGTGACTTGCGAATTGCAAAATACATACGGTCGTGTGCATGAGCCCTTACTGAGTATGGAGCCCATTACAGATTTTGTGAGTGGCGGGTGAGATTCCATCTGTTCTCACATCCAAAAAGACGCCAAAGAAGCTCATAATCAGAGCGGGGGACGGGGGAAGAGGCGCGACAGTCTGCAGGAGAAGATGTCTGATTACATTACAATATATACATGAAGACGTTTTATAATGATCCACACAAAGCGCCAGGTGTGGACGCACTACACTGTGCAGAGCAATGCATGATGGGGGATGTGTCACGGGGTGTAAGATTAGATACACAGCTCATCAGACAGTATCACACACGATAGGCTTAGATACACATCTCAGCAGGCAACGCAGGCGTGTTATTAGGGTAGATTGACATCCCTTTGATTGTCTTAATTTGCCCATCCCAGACAACTGCAGAAAAGACTAACGTGCGCTGACAGCCGACTGACAGAACACAAACCGCCTAATGTCTGCCTGTAGTCACCTGCCTGATATGTGATGGACACAAAATACCCAGAAATCCACAGAGATAATCTCCTTATACATGATATTCTGCTGCCAGGAGATGTAATTATACAAATGTCACTGCATGTCACCAGCATGGAATAAAACCGCAATAATCCAGATTATTCCATACATTACAGAGGACTAAGACTGTAGTTCTATTCCTGCACATAGGAGCAGTATTATAGTAGTTATATTCTAGTACATGGGAGCAGTATTATAGTAGTTATATTCTTGTACATAGGAAGCAGTATTATAGTAGTTATATTCTTGTACATAGGAGCAGTATTATAGTAGTTATATTCTTGTACATAGGAGCAGTATTATAGTAGTTATATTCTAGTACATGGGAGCAGTATTATAGTAGTTATATTCTTGTACATAGGAAGCAGTATTATAGTAGTTATATTCTTGTACATAGGAGCAGTATTATAGTAGTTATATTCTTGTACATAGGAGCGAGTATGTATAAGTAGTTTATATTCTTGTACATAGGAGCAGTATTATAGTAGTTATATTTCTTGTACATAGGAGCAGTATTATAGTAGTTATATTCTTGTATATTAGGAGACAGTATTATAGTAGTTATATTCTTGTACATAGGGGCAGTATGTATAGGTAGTATATATCTTGTACATAGGAGCAGTATTATAGTAGTTATATTCTTGTACATAGGAGCAGTATTTATAGTAGTTATATTCTTGTACATAGGGGCAGTATTATAGTAGTTATATTCTTGTACATAGGAGCAGTATTATAGTAGTTATATTCTTGTACATAGGAGGCAGTATTATAATAGTTATTTTCTTTTACATAGGAGCAGTATTATAGTAGTTATTATTCTTGTACATAGGAGGCAGTATTATAGTAGTTTATATTCTTGTACATAGGAGCAGTATTATAGTAGTTATATTCTTGTACATAGGAGCAGTATTATAGTAGTTATATTCTTGTACATAGGAAGGCAGTTATTATAGTAGTTATATTCTTGTACATAGGGAGCAGTATTATAGTAGTTATATTTCTTGTATATAGGAGCAGTATTATAGTAGTTATATTCTTGTACATAGGAGCAGTATTGTAGTAGTTATATTCTTGTACATAAGAGGCAGTATTATAGTAGTTATATTCTTGTACATAGGAGCAGTATTATAGTAGTTATATTCTTGTACATAGGAGCAGTATTATAGTAGTTATATTCTTGTACATAGGAGCAGTATTGTAGTAGTTATATTCTTGTACATAGGAGCAGTATTATAGTAGTTATATTCTTGTACATAGGAGCAGTATTATAGTAGTTATATTCTTGTACATAGGAGGCAGTATTATAGTAGTTATATTCTTGTACATAGGAGCAGTATTATAGTAGTTATATTCTTGTACATAGGAGCAGTATTATAGTAGTTATATTCTTGTACATAGGAGCAGTATTATAGTAGTTATATTCTAGTACATAGGAGCAGTATTATAGTAGTTATATTCTTGTACATAGGAGCAGTATTATAGCAGTTATATTCTTGTACATAGGAGCAGTATTATAGTAGTTATATTCTTGTACATAGGAGGCAGTATTATAGTAGTTATATTCTTGAGCATAATATGGAGAAACACCTCTGAAAGTAAAGATCTGTTCTCCATCTATCAGCATTCCAACTTCTCTGTCTTGTTCTCTTTAACCTTAGCTCCTTTTCCCTTGTCTTGCATTAGATGGAGCGCCTCATTGTGGCCATGCAGGACCCAGATGTTGGCATCAAAATGAGAAACCAACGCTTGCTGATCACAGTTATCCCGCACGCCATGACAGGTAAGTCCTGCGGTCATCATCATAGAACGATGGTATTTTGAGTATAGAATTGATTAACGATGACCTAGGAGGGGCTATGACAACTTACCTGTATTGTTTACGATGGCTGGTTGTGACTCTTGATATATAGTCCAATGTAGTTGATGGATGAACCCAAGACTATCTATGATGTTTCTGTCCTAGACATCTATTACCTCTTCATTTGTGATTGGATGCACACCCAATAATTTTGCCTCAGATCCCCAGTTATCATTTTTTAAAGAATATTTTTAATTGTTTAAAAATGATAACACTGCTAAAATGAAATGTGTATCTGAAGCCCAAAGATGGAGAAGCTTTACATACAGATTGCATCCTTTTCACACTTTTACATTCCATTAAAGAGATATTCCTGGAGATATTCTCTTTCTGGAAATATCCATACACTGAATTCCTCTGGGTGCACAATTCAGAAGTGATCTAATTAGGTGAGAATACATTTATGCTCCAATCCTTCTGACTGGTGTTAACTTCAGTCTTTGTCGCTGGGGTCTGAAATCATTCCCATGAACCTTTGGTGGAAGCTAAAAGTAGATCTAATAAGCTGAAAAATATCTGGTGTACCTGTGAGTAGAGCCACCATGGCCATGATATCTGGTGATCCTGAGCTGAGAGAGCCTTCTTGTACAGCGTTTATAGTTTTCGGATACAAAGTACCTTGTTTTTAATGAAAACAATGTAGAGGTTGTCACAGCCCCTCCCCTTTCTTTTTTTTCTAACCCTTACAATATTTGTCTAATTGGAAGACATTTTCACATGTAGAGGCAGAAGATTGTGAAAATAAGCAATGTGGTGTTCATTTCTGATTCCCCTTGTGGGCGGAGTTACCTTTTAAGCAAGGGTGTAGCTATAGGAGATGCAGAGTTAGGGCTCATGCACACATGAGAGTGTGCCCAGTGCCTGTTCAGTGGACCGCAAATAGTGGTCTGAAACATACATCCCCAAAAACTTCTACTGACCGGTGGCCTAGGCGGCCCTCTGGGCATTGGCCCACCAGGAAATTTCCCTGTAAAGTCTATGGCCAATCCGCCCGTGATTCTAACTCAGGGTTTCTAAAGCTGCTTATGCAGTTATATATCTTGTTAGATTTGGTGTCCAGGAGCCTATGGAAGCTAATTGCCAACCACTGTTGGAGCTATCATGGTGGCCACCACGGTTGTCACCCAGGTTGCCCATATCCATACGTTGTATCCAATTTATTTTGCCCCTTTTTCTTGTGTACCGTGAACTTTTCCGCCCTTGTCCCATGATGAGCAGAAGAAAAATGTTCTGTCTTACGATGGCTTGTGATGTGAGACACGCCACTCTTGCCGGGAGAAGATAGACCTGGTGTAAGAAGTATAAAGACTGTGGTGACACACACAGAACGGGGAGCCGTGATGTTTTTGTACTTAATCTTACCTTTCCGACTATGAATTATTCACAATAGAAGTTCGGAAGTTTGCAAGACCTGTGAACATCAAAAAAAAAAACTCCACTGATCGTCTACAAAAAGCTTCAGTCTTTGAGTTCTACTATATCGCTGAAAGTCCTGAGCTCGTTAAATTCCTAAAGCAACAGGAACTCAGGAAGTTTTGTGTATAAAAGGCTTAAAAATTTGGAAACTTGGTTTGGAACAGAACCTTGATCAATCTTCCCTCATGTATTGGTTCTGAGGGTTGGGGATACTCATGAAGGTCTATCACAGAGGTCTTCTACTACCATCAAGCCCTTGTCCTGCTTGGAAACTAGGTTTGGAACAGAACCTCGACCAACTTCCCTCATGTATTGGTTCCAAGGGTTGGGGATACTCATGCAGGTCTATCACAGAGGTCTTCTGCTACCATCAAGCCCTTGTCCTGCTTAATAACTGGGTTTGGAATACAACCTCAACCAATCTTCCTTCATGCATTGGGTCTGAAGGTTGGGGATATTCATGAAGGTCTATCACAGAGGTCTTCTGCTACCATCAATCCCTTGTCCTGCTTAATAACTGGGTTTGGAACAGAACCTCGACTAATCTTCCTTCATGCATTGGGTCTGAAGGTTGGGGATATTCATGAAGGTCTATGACAGAGGTCTTCTGCTACCATCAAGCCCTTGTCTTGCTTGATGACTTGGTTTGGAACAGAACCTCGACTAATCTTCCCTCATGCATTGGGTCTGAGGGTTGAGGATACTCATGAAGGTCTATCACAGAGGTCTTCTGCTACCATCAAGCCCTTGTCCTGCTTGGAAACTGGGTTTGGAACAGAACCTCGACCAATCTTCCCTCATGCATTGGGTCTGAGGGTTAAGGATACTCATGAAGGTCTATCACAGAGGTCTTCTGCTACCATCAAGCCCTTGTCCTGCTTGGAAACTGGGTTTGGAACAGAACCTCGACCAATCTTCCCTCATGCATTGGGTCTGAGGGTTGAGGATACTCATGAAAGTCTATCACAGAGTCAATGAAAAACCAAAAGCCACATCTAGATCAACTCTCAGTAGGACTTTGTGAGGTCTTTTGAGGTCAGTGGATCAATGGAAACCTTGTTGGACTTGTCGTCTACTTGTTCTTCCTGGAATACAAGCATGGACATTAATTTTCACTATTATAGAATTATTGGCCATGTTCAACAACCTTGGAATATGTAGTCATGGGACATTTAAAAATCCCACCCTAGACCATTTTATAAGAGTTGAATAAGCATAAACCCACCCATTTGCGGTCTGCTTCAGACGACAGTCCTGAAAAATTTGGAGTGTTGGTGGAAATTATGTTTGTGATGATTAACCCATCAAGAGGCTGGCAGATACAATTTTTACTGGATTTACTGTGGAAAATCCATGGTGCCACCAAACCATTAATGGGGAAATTACCAGTCACTGGATGCATTGGGTTGGGGCAGATCTAAAACAAGTCCTCATCCCCAGGCCGCGTACTTGTGGTTTGGGCTCTTTGATTGGTGCTCAGCCGACTCATTCATACCATGCTTTTTGGTGCGCACACTCAACAAAACCCGGTGTAGGAGCGGATCATTGTGGGTGACCTATATTAAAAGCTGCACGCCATGTTTTCATTATTTCCATAATTCTTTACTTGGAAAATTGGTCAGTTTCATACTATAAAACATGGTTAATAATTCATAGAATTTAATTTTAGGATCCCAGGAGCTATTTAAACCCTTTGGTGCCAAGCAGCAAAAACAGCGGTATGTTGTAGTATGCAGAAGTCAAATATACAGGCTAATGAAAATGTTAGCGGCTGCCACTGCATTCACTATTCTGCTGGTGCAGTCACTGTGTACATACATTACTTATCTTGTACTGATCCTGAGTTACATCCTGTATTACACTCCAGAGCTGTACTCACTATTCTGCTGGTGCAGTCACTGTGTACATACATTACTTATCTTGTACTGATCCTGAGTTACATCCTGTATTATACTCCAGAGCTGCGCTCACTATTCTGCTGATGCAGTCACTGTGTACATACATTACTTATCCTGTACTGATCCTGAGTTACATCCTGTATTATACTCCAGAGCTGCACTCACTATTCTGTTGGTGCAGTCACTGTGTACATACATTACATTACTTATCTTGTACTGATCCTGAGTTACATCCTGTATTACACTCCAGAGCTGTACTCACTATTCTGCTGGTGCAGTCACTGTGTACATACATTACTTATCTTGTACTGATCCTGAGTTACATCCTGTATTACACTCCAGAGCTGTACTCACTATTCTGCTGGTGCAGTCACTGTGTACATACATTACTTATCTTGTACTGATCCTGAGTTACATCCTGTATTATACTCCAGAGCTGCGCTCACTATTCTGCTGATGCAGTCACTGTGTACATACATTACTTATCCTGTACTGATCCTGAGTTACATCCTGTATTATACTCCAGAGCTGCACTCACTATTCTGTTGGTGCAGTCACTGTGTACATACATTACATTACTTATCTTGTACTGATCCTGAGTTACATCCTGTATTACACTCCAGAGCTGTACTCACTATTCTGCTGGTGCAGTCACTGTGTACATACATTACTTATCCTGTACTGATCCTGAGTTACATCCTGTATTATACTCCAGAGCTGCGCTCACTATTCTGCTGATGCAGTCACTGTGTACATACATTACTTATCCTGTACTGATCCTGAGTTACATCCTGTATTATACTCCAGAGCTGCACTCACTTTTCTGTTGGTGCAGTCACTGTGTACATACATTACATTACTTATCTTGTACTGATCCTGAGTTACATCCTGTATTATACTCCAGAGCTGTACTCACTATTCTGCTGGTGCAGTCACTGTGTACATACATTACTTATCCTGTACTGATCCTGAGTTACATCCTGTATTATACTCCAGAGCTGCACTCACTATTCTGTTGGTGCAGTCACTGTGTACATACATTACTTATCCTGTACTGATCCTGAGTTATATCCTGTATTATACGCCAGAGCTGTACTCACTATTTTGCTGGTGCATTCACTGTGTACATACATTACTTATCCTGTACTGATCCTGAGTTACATCCTGTATTATACTGCAGAGCTGCACTCACTATTCTGCTGGTGCAGTCACTGTGTACATACATTACTTATCCTGTACTGATCCTGAGTTATATCCTGTATTATACTCCAGAGCTGTACTCATTATTCTGCTGGTGCAGTTACTGTGTACATACATTACATTACTTATCCTGTACTGATCCTGAGTTACATCCTGTATTATACTCCAGAGCTGCACTCACTATTCTGCTGGTGCAGTCACTGTGTACATACATTACATTACTTATCCTGTACTGACCCTGAGTTACATCCTGTATTATACTCCAGAGCTGCACTCACTATTCTGCTGGTGCAGTCACTGTGTACATACATTACATTACTTATTCTGTACTAATCGTGAGTTACCTCCTGTATTATACTCCAGAGCTGCACTCACTATTCTGCTGGTGCAGTCACTGTGTACATACATTACTTATCCTGTACTGATCCTGAGTTATATCCTGTATTATACTCCAGAGCTACACTCACTATTCTGCTGGTGGAGTCACTGTGTACATACATTATTTATCCTGTACTAATCCTGAGTTACATCCTGTATTATACTCCAGAGCTACACTCACTATTCTGCTGGTGGAGTCACTGTGTACATACATTACCTTACCTATCCTGTACTGATCCTGAGTTACATCCTGTATTATACTCCAGAGCTGCACTCACTATTCTGCTGGTGCAGTCACTGTGTACATACATTACTTATCCTGTACTGATCCTGAGTTACATCCTGTATTATACTCCAGAGCTGCACTCACTATTCTGCTGGTGCAGTCACTGTGTATATACATTACTTATCCCGTACTGATCCTGAGTTACATCCTGTATTATACTCCAGAGCTGCACTCACTATTCTGCTGGTGCAGTCACTGTGTACATACATTACTTATCCTGTACTGATCCTGAGTTACATCCTGTATTATACTCCAGAGCTGCACTCACTATTCTTCTGGTGCAGTCACTGTGTACATACATTACTTATCCTGTACTGATCCTGAGTTACATCCTGTATTATACTCCAGAGCTGCGCTCACTATTCTGCTGGTGCAGTCACTGTGTACATACATTACTTATCCTGCACTGATCCTGAGTTACATCCTGTATTATACTCCAGAGCTGCACTCACTATTCTGCTGGTGCAGTCACTGTGTACATACATTACTTATTCTGTACTAATCGTGAGTTACCTCCTGTATTATACTCCAGAGCTGCACTCACTATTCTGCTGGTGCAGTCACTGTGTACATACATTACTTATCCTGTACTGATCCTGAGTTATATCCTGTATTATACTCCAGAGCTGCACTCACTATTCTTCTGGTGCAGTCACTATGTACATACATTACTTATCCTGTACTGATTCTGAGTTACATCTTGTATTATACTCCAGAGCTGCACTCACTATTCTGCTGGTGCAGTCACTGTGTACATACATTACTTATCCTGTACTAATCCTGAGTTACATCCTGTATTATACTCCAGAGCTACACTCACTATTCTGCTGGTGCAGTCACTGTGTACATACATTACTTATCCTGTACTGATCCTGAGTTACATCCTGTATTATACTCCAGAGCTGCACTCACTATTCTGCTGGTGCAGTCACTGTGTACATACATTACTTATCCTGTACTGATCCTGAGTTACATCCTGTATTATACTGCAGAGCTGCACTCACTATTCTGCTAGTGCAGTCACTGTGTACATACATTACTTATCCTGTACTGATCCTGAGTTACATCCTGTATTATACTCCAGAGCTGCACTCACTATTCTGCTGGTGCAGTCACTGTGTACATACATTACTTATCCTGTACTGATCCTGAGTTATATCCTGTATTATACTCCAGAGCTGCACTCACTATTCTTCTGGTGCAGTCACTGTGTACATACATCACTTATCCTGTACTGATCCTGAGTTACATCCTGTATTATACTCCAGAGCTGCGCTCACTATTCTGCTGGTGCAGTCACTGTGTACACACATTACTTATCCTGTACTGATCCTGAGTTACATCCTGTATTATACTCCAGAGCTGCACTCACTATTCTGCTGGTGCAGTCACCGTGTACATACATTACATTACTTATCCTGTACTGATCCTGAGTTACATCCTGTATTATAATCCAGAGCTGCACTCACTATTCTTCTGGTGCAGTCACTGTGTACATACATTACTTATCCTGTACTGATCCTGAGTTACATCCTGTATTATACTCCAGAGCTGCACTCACTATTCTGCTGGTGCAGTCACTGTGTACATACATTACTTATCCTGTACTGATCCTGAGTTACATCCTGTATTATACTCCAGAGCTGCACTCACTATTCTGCTAGTGCAGTCACTGTGTACATACATTACTTATCCTGTACTGATCCTGAGTTACATCCTGTATTATACTCCAGAGCTGCACTCACTATTCTGCTGGTGCAATCACTGTGTACATACATTACTTATCCTGTACTGATCCTGAGTTACATCCTGTATTATACTCCAGAGCTGCACTCACTATTCTGCTGGTGCAGTCACTGTGCACATACATTACTTATCCTGTACTGATCCTGAGTTACATCCTGTATTATGACAACTAAACCTCCCACAATAAAATTTGCTAATAAAGACACTGAACAAGCAGGGGAAGCTTTCAACTACAAGCAACATTTTTGTAGTGAGAAACAAAGTTTATATTTTACGGGGTCTTTTAGCTGAGGCGAAAAATGTGAATTATTTCTGTATTATGATGGGAGTATCTGTATCCTGGAGGAACATGTTGAGATGCAGCTTTTTCCCAATGATCATAAAACATAAAGAGCCATAAAAGCAGCACACTATCCCCGACTTATTATTTATTTAAGTCCTCTGTGAGGATGAAAAAGCTGGAGAAGGAAGGAGGAAGTTATTACTTGGTCACAGGAAGTGGCTGGAAAGTGGGAGAAGGTTAAAGGGGTTGTCCGGGTTCAGTGCTGAACCCGGACATACCCTTAAATTCACCTAGGCAGCCCGCCTGATGTTAGCATCAGAGCATCTCCCTGCGCGATGCAGTGCAGGGCAAGGGCTCTTCTGTTTACATAACAGACTGCCGGGCGGAAGCTTCCGCTAAAGCGCCGGTGACATCACCGGGCTCACTGCTGGGCGGAAGCCTCCGCCCGGCAGAGCCCAGTTCGTCACCGGAACCGGGCTAAATGCCTTTGCCCTGCGCTAATTAGCGCAGGGCAAAGGAGGGCATTGGAGCATAGAATGCTCCGATGTTAAGATCAGGCGGACTGCCTGGGTGAAATTAAGGGTATGTCCGGGTTCAGCTCTGAACTCGGACAACCCCTTTAAGGAGCCAAAGCTCAGTTGGCTCCCAAACCTCATTGGTAGATGGCAGTTGGGCATTGTCCAAGGACCCAATGGTTGCAATGGCTCCCATAACCCTGTTGTGGGTGGCTATCTGGTACTACCCAAGGACCACTTACCTCAGATAGCTTTTGGGCCCCATTAGTAGATGGTAATTGGACATTGCCCAAGGATCCAGTGGCTCTGATGGCTTCCTCAACCCTTTAGTAAGTGCCTAATTGGTATTTACCAAGGACTGGATACTTCAGAAAGCTCCAAGACTACACTTAGTAGATGGTAATTGGTTATTGCCCAAGGGCCTAATGGCTCTGATGGCTCCCATAACCCTTTAGTTGGTGACTGTCTGGTATTGGGCAAGGACCAGTTACCTCAGATCACTTCCAGACCCTAGTAATAGATGGTAATTGGTCATGGCCCAATGGCTTCCATAACTCTTTAGTAGGTGGCTAATTGGTATTTGCCAAAGACTAGTTATTTCAGATAGTTCCTAGGCTCCACTTTGTGGATAGTAATTGGGCATTGTCCAAAGACCCAATGGCTCCGATGACTCACAGTTCGATGACTCACTCAGTCATTGCCCAAGGGTCTGATATTTTAGATGGCCCCAGATCCCTTTTAGTAGGTGATAGTTGCCAGTGCACAATGACCCTCTTTTGCACTCATCAGTAGATTGACCCCACTGTTGGACCACTACGAGGAAGAGACTAGAGTGGATTCAGTCATACCATTGGCTAAATGTCTCAAAGTAGATCATTAATGGATGAACACAATGATGTCAGTAGTTGAAAGCCATGAGACCAAAGTCCCACTTGTGTTGGTTATGGTACTATTGTAAGTGTAATGTTGATCATACATATTAATACAGTCAACCAGTAATAGAGCTGTGCACATTTTTGACTAACCTCCTCTCACCCAAAAGTAGCCTTACCATTTTGAGAACTGGTTGTTCCTATTAAAATGCTGACTTTGCAGCAAGCTGTAAAAGGAGATGTTCCTGGGTTTCCAGTAAGGAGAGTGTGTATGCTATACTGTCATCTAGTGGCCGGGAGGAAGTAATTGTCAGAATAACGCAATACAAATGGCTCCTTTCACACTTCCACTTGTCTCCAGTTCAATCTTACATTCACAGTTATAATTTATCTCACACAGTAGAAGATTGTAGTCTTCTGCAGGCTTCGTTACCGAGCTGTTTCATTAAGATAATTAAACCCCCCTGAGTTTTGATTACACCTGTGGGCCTTTCTTTCTAATTTCCTTTGCATCCTCTTAGGCACCTGCTCTTTTCTCAGAAGATAAACCTGGCTGCTGGTAAAAATAAACCAGGAAAACGCAGGAAACATATGTGGCACATTGTATATCGGAAACAGAAGTGTGGTAAATTCCAGCTTTGGTGATTGATTAGGAGAATGACAGTGCCGGCTGAGGGATGGGTAGTGGACATCAGCATAACTTAAAGGGTTTCTGTCACCAGTTTTTTTGGTATGAATCAGGCTGACATTAGAGATGTGCTAATGTCACCTGATTCCAAATATATATCTGTTTTATTTACTGGTGCCCCCATATTTATATAAAATGAACTTTTATTTTATGCTAATAAGGCCTCTAGGTGCAAGGGGCGTTACCTCTGCTCCTAGAGGCTCTGTTGATTGACAGGACCAGGCAGAGAAGAAACACTCCATTCACCATAGCTTACAAGAACCTTCAATGATGTCATGACCATGTGATCAGTCACATGGTTAAGATCACACAAACAGCCTGTCTCCTCCTAAACCATGTGACTGTCACATGGTCATGACATCATTGAAGGTCCTTGCAAGCTATGGTGAATGGAGTGTTTTTTCTCTGCCTGGTCCTGTCAATCAACAGAGCCTCTAGGAGCATGGGTAACGCTCCTTGCACCTAGAGGCCTTATTAGCATAAAATAAAAGTTCATTTTATATAAAAATGGGGGCACCAGTAAATAAAACAGATATATATTTGGAATCAGGTGACATTAGCACATCTCTAAGGTCAGCCTGATTCATACCAAAAAAACTGGTGACAGAAACCCTTTAAACCTTCTTGGCCCCCCTCCATGCGCCATTTATATGTGACAGTGGAGCCTTTGGACCTCTTCGGGGACTGGGTGCTACTTGCATGCTCTGTAGCTACGCCTCTGTGTGGAAAAGTTTATTTTTTAGTGCTTCTTTCCCTATTAATTATCACTTCTAAATGTAATGATATTCCTTGTGACATGTGTAAACATGGACATTGGCCAGATTGTTTAAAGGCTAGGTGATTTGTTACTTTTTATCACTGTTTAGTAAAATTTCTATGCACGTATGCCTTGTCAAGCCTGTGTTATTCCCGGATCTCAGAATTCACGGTAAAACAGCCTCCGCTGAACCATATCATCCTCAATATGGTGGCATACTAGGATTTGAAGGAGATTAAGTAAGAACTCCACCATCAGTTCTGAGCTGCATTAACCATGAACCTCCATCATTCAAGTTATGAGAAGTTGATGATTACTCCTTTATCTGTATGAGCCACCGTAGTTGCACCAGTCACTATCAGCATACCCCTCAGGCCTTGCACTGGATATAACAAAGTGTATCCGCCCTTTGTACTACAATTCCACACTGCATTCAAGATCTCTGTCTGCTGTCAGTGAACTGAAACATTCTCTTTTGTATTCAGATACCAAAAAACCCAACCTGACCTGAAAGATGCCTGTCCACGGTGGAGAAGCCTTACTTATGTATCAAATGAGCTTTGCAAACTGTACGATCCATATGAAAGATAACATTTCCCATAGCTTCTCTCCAAATCTGCCTTTTGTTAATAGTAATGGATAGGAGAGCAGCAACAATCTAAGTGCACCTTTGGGCAGTTAAAAGGCTCTTAACATTGTTATTGACCCTATAAAATCCCTGGAGCCCATCAGCAAGTCTAAAAGACTATGTTATACCCAGCTCTTCTTGAGGCAACTTAAAGACCGTACAGTGTGTTGTGAAGACTGATTCAACTCCTTGATCAGGCGCCATGTACAGAGATTGCTGCTGTATTTTCTCAGACAGTTCCATGAACATAAAGCTATTTTCTTGGCCACAGGCTGTAGATAAAGAAAACTGTTTCTGTCTGCGCTGTCAGCTGATTCAGAGGAGGCTCCAAGAACAGCCAGACTGTCTCAGAGAACTACGGCCTTGGCACATAGTTATATTTTTTATATTTTAAGAGGTGATGAGTAACAGTATGTGTTGTGCATTGCTTTATGGGCGAATTTTAAGAAGAATACTAACTACTATAATACTGCTCCTATGTACAAGAATCTAACTACTATAATACTGCTCCTATGTACAAGAATCTAACTACTATAATACTGCCTCCTATGTACAAGAATATAACTACTATAATACTGCTCCTATGTACTAAATAATAACTACTATAATACTGCTCCTATGTACAAAATATAACTACTATAATACTGCTCCTATGTACAAGAATATAACTACTATAATACTGCTCCTATGTACAAGAATATAACTACTATAATACTGCTCCTATGTACAAGAATATAACTACTATAATACTGCTCCTATGTACAAGAATATAACTACTATAATACTGCCTCCTATGTACAAGAATATAACTACTATAATACTGCTCCTATGTACAAGAATATTACTAACTACTATGTACTATAACTACTATAACTGTACAGAATAACTACTCTGCTCTATGTACAAGAATATATACTACTATGTAAGAATATAACTACTATAATACTGCTCTATACAAGAATATAACTACTATAATATATGTACAAGAATATAAGCTACATAGAATATAACTACTATAATGCTCCTATGTACAAGAATATAATAACTATATACTGACTATGTGCTAGAATATACTACTATATGCTCTCCTATGTATAAGACTATAACTACTATAATACTGCTCTATGTACAAGATATAACTACTAATAATACTGTCCTATGTACAAGAATTAACTACTATAATACTGCTCCTATGTACAAGAATATAACTACTATAATACTGCTCCTATGTACATACTATATATACTGCTGCTCACTACTACTGATATGTATACTACTATAATACTGCTCTATGTACAAGAATATAACTACTATAATAACTGCTCCTATGTACAAGAATATAACTAACTATATATACTGCTTATGAATATAACTACTATAATACTACCCCTATGTACAAGAATATAACTCTATAATACTGCTCCTATGTACAAGACTATAACTACTATATATACTGCTCCTATGTACAAGAATATAACTACTAATACTGCTCCTATGTACAAGAATATAACTACTATAATACTGCTCCTATGTACATGAATATAACTACTATAAAACTGCTCTATGTACAAGAATATAACTACTATAATACTGCTCCTATGTACAAAATAAACTACTATAAACTCTGCTCCTATGTAGAATAAATACTACTATACTGGCCTACGATGTACAAGAATATAACTACTATAATATACTGCTCCTATGTCAAGAATATAACTACTATAATACTGCTCCTATGTACAGAATAATAATACTATAATACTGCTCCTATGTACAAGAATATAACTATAATAATGGCTCCTATGTACAGAATATAACTACTAAATACTGCTCCTATGTACAAGAATATACTACTATAATACTGCTCCTACTGTACAAGAATAATACTTAATACTGCTCCTATGTACAAGAATATAACTACTATAAATACTCCTATGTCATAGAATATAACTACTATAATACTGCTCCTATGTACAAGAATATAACTACTATAATACTGCTCCTATGTACAAGAATATAACTACTATAATACTGCTCCTATGTACAAGAATATACTACTGTAATACTGCTCCTATGTACAAGAATATAACTACTATAATTACTGCCTTCTAGTACAAGACTATGTACAAGGCTCCTAATATATAACTACTATAATACTGCTCCTATGTACAAGAATATAACTACTATAATACTGCTCCTATGTACAAGAATATAACTACTATAATACTGCTCCTATGTACAAGAATATAACTACTATAATACTGCTCCTATGTACAAGAATATAACTACTATAATACTGCTCCTATGTACAAGAATATAACTACTATAATACTGCTCCTATGTACAAGAATATAACTACTATAATACTGCTCCTATGTACAAGAATATAACTACTATAATACTGCTCCTATGTACAAGAATATAACTACTATAATACTGCTCCTATGTACAAGAATATAACTACTAAAATATGTTTCCTATGTTGAAGAAAATGGAACCGAGTTATTTGTAGAATCTGTCATTATAGAAATGACCTGTGTGTGTTGTTTCAGGTAACGATGTTGTGGAGTGGCTCATACAGAAGTTGTCCATCAGTGATGAAGGTGAGTGACTGATTTTGGTTGTTGATATGTGACTGATGGGTGACTACTCCACAGGATATACAACTGTATCACAGTCATTAGAAGGGCTGGTGGTTGCTCATTTTTACAGTCAAGGCCACCAGGTAGAAGAACATGGTTACAGGGTAACAGTGCTAAATTACTGACTGTTAGTTTATTAAGATTATTTTTTAGCAACATTTCAGATCACGCTATGAGCATTAATTGATAGACACGTACGGTCACTTGCTGACTGTCTCCACTTCTTCTTAAAGTAGATGTTAGCTTCTTACATGTATGGGTTTAAAGGGGTATTCCCATCTCACACATGTAGTTTGTATAGTTAGATATAGCAATACCAGTATTATTACTAATAGAATGTATTTATATAAAATGTATCGTTTAGAAGATTTCCCTATTTGTATATCCATTGTCCCACACACATCAGTCAGGCCGTTGCCCCTAGTTACGGCCACCGTGGCCATGTAGTAGTGGTGACCGGCTCAAACCCGCTCTGAGGTAACTGCTGTATTGTGAACGCACATTGTATGAACATGCGGAGAAACATCTTAGGATTATAGCATTTTTGTCTGCGCTTCCAAAACGCAGAAAAACGTATCCTGTTCCAAGATTAATTAATCTCTATGGAGCAGGATCCGTTTATAAAGTCTGCGTTTTGGACTGGTAGGGTCCAAAACGCAGATGTGAAAGTCCCCTAAGATGTCTCTCCGCATGCTCCTGCAATGTGCGTTCACAATACAGCAGTTACCTCAGAGCGGGTTTGAGCCGGTCACCACTACTACATGGCCACGGTGGCCGTAACTAGGGGCAACGGCCTGACTGATGTGTGTGGGACAATGGATATACAAATAGGGAAATCTTCTAAACGGTACATTTTATATAAATACATTCTTTTAGTAATAATACTGGTATGGCTATATCTAACTATACACACTACATTTGTGAGATGGGAATACCCCTTTAAGCCAAGTATATTACATAACATACATTGTTTCTTATCTCCTTGCCTTGTTTGTGTGTTTCTTTTGTTTTCTGGATTTCTTTTACATTCTTCTTCCAGCTATTATAGGGGAAGGTCCTAAAGCAAGTCTGTGCAGCCTGTAGAGGCGGTGTATTGTACAGCAGATGCAGCTTCCTGTGACCACTTCATGCAGTATAATGGTGGTCACCAGGACAGGAAGTTGAGTGGGTGCTAGGCAATCTGATCTAAAGACAGATACAGAAAACCTTACTAGCTACAAGAAGAGATTCTGCAAAGTAATGACTTAAATAAAGTCGCTTTTTAGCAAGAATAAATCTTGCTTAACAGTGCCTGCGTCCGTTAGTCGGCAGTCAGGGTGGTCCAGCAGTGGCAGACCTCCATGACTACTTCTGGATCAATGAGAGAGCTGTGTTCTTGCACACTTCTCTCTCTTCACACCCGACACCGATCCGTGTGATCAGTGCAGGAAACTTATGAGGAGGACTTTGAGGAACACCCCATGCTGAAGGTCCCTAGACTCTGACTTAGTGTAGCTAAAGGAACTCTGATGATGTCACCAGTGGGAGGAGTCAGATCAATAAGAAGATGAGGACTTCACAGTGGGTTCTGTACTGTACTGTGCACTGTTACTTGTGACCACACGCGCCATTGCTGTGCGGTTTGTAGTATGGTCAGCAGATGATGCACTAGGATTAACAGGAGCTGACTGTAAACTATTAACCCCCTCAACCCCACACATTGACAGCTCCATTTCATAAAATTTCAAGGGAAGTTTCTAAATCTAAGAAAATATTTATTTTCTGATTTCCTGTTGTCATCTTATAGTCTGAAAAATATGGAATGATATCTCTCCTTGGCTTGTAACGATGTTCAGTCCTTTGTTAGTGGCAACAATCCTTACATAATGTCTCATTAGCTAAGAGAATGGAGAATTTCCCTGATCTGATGCATCTCCCTCCTCCCCTCCCCCTCTCTGCCTCGCCACTCTCTTTTGCAAAATCAATGTATTTAGGCTGAATGCAATCTCCTATAATCTGCCGTTTCCTACAGAAAGCGCATCACAAACATTTGGGCACCGCTGCCCGGCTGTTCATCGCTGGGTTTGTTTGTGGTTTTTTTATACTTTTTTTTTTAAAATGTGCAAGATGTTGATTTTTATCCTTGAGGCTTTGGAGGTTTTTTTTTTATGTTTTGGATTGAAATGTATTTTTTTTTCATATTTTAGGTTATTTTATGTTTGTCTTCTAAGTATTGAAAAGCTGCTTCAAGCTGTTGGTTCGAGATTTTTGCTTTTTCAATATGGTTTCGGCTTGTCATACAGCATTGATAAAAGCCAAGTCAACAAGAAATATAAAAAAATGTATCATATAATATAAAAAATAATGAGTTATAACTTGGAAATTATAACCAATTATAAACATAACTTGATGCCATGGTGTCTGTTCTGTTGTCTGCCTTTGTACTGATCTTCTGCCCTTTTACTGTATTCTGACCCTCCGCTGCCTAACCTGACCTGTGCCTGACCACCGTATTGATCCTTCTTGCCTCCCCTGACCTCAGAACAGTTTCCGTATTTTATGTACTCTGCCAGCCCTGTCCTCAGCTTGCCTCTGATTTTGCTTGACCCCTTGGTACCCTGCACCGGTGTCTCTGACCCCCTGTGGGTCAACTGTTAATCACACAGAGACTACTCCAGGAGGTAGCAGCCTGTTGGCCCCTCTACAGCAAAGTCAGAGGTTATAAGGTGAATATCAGGATAAAGTCTTTAGGATTAGCGCAAAGTCAAATCTATTGGTTGACACAGTGGTTCCACATCTACTGCCGTAACACCCTCAAGGCTGCAGATTTCTCTTTCTTCCTAATTCATTCAAGTTATCATTGTTTGCCATGTGAAAGATACAGTGGAGCTGCAAAGTGGTCACCGGTCACTGTGTCTACATAGAAACTATCTGCTAAATCAGTGCAGATGCTGCTGTGATCACAGGATTTATTTTGTGGTGATCAGACAGAGCATACGTACCAACAGAGACTACTCCAGGAGGTAGCAGCCTGTCGGCCCCTCTGCAGCAAAGTCAGGATCCCTGTATAGAGGTTAAAAGGTGAATATCAGGGGACTGAGTCCTTAGGATTAGCGCAAAGTCAAATCTATTGGTTCACACAGTGGTTCCACATCTACTGCCGTAACACCCTGAAGGCTGCAGATTTCTCTTTCTTCCTAATTCATTCAAGTTATCATTGTTTGCCATGTGAAAGATACAGTGGAGCTGCAAAGCAGTCACCAGTCACTGTGTCTACATAGAAACTATCTGCTAAATCAGTGCAGATGCTGCTGTGATCACAGGATTTATTTTGCAGTGATCAGACTGAGCATATGTCCCAACAGAGACTACTCCAGGAGGCAGCAGCCTGTTGGCCCCTCTACAGCAAAGTCAGGATCCCTGTATAGAGGTTAAAAGGTGAATATCAGGGGACTGCCAGGATAAAGTCTTTAGGATTAGTGCAAAGTCAAATCTATTGGTTGACACAGTGGTTCCACACCCACTGCCGTAACACCCTCAAAGTTACAGATTTCTTTTTCTTCCTAATTCATTCAAGTTATTGTTTGCCATGTGAAAGATACAGTGGAGCCGCAAAGCAGTCACCAGTCACTGTGTCTACATAGAAATCATCTTCTAAATCAGTGCAGATGCTGCTGTGATCACAGGATTTATTTTGCGGTGATCAGACAGAGCATACGTACCAACAGAGACACTTCTCCAGGAGGTAGCAGACTGTTGGCCCCTCTGCATCAAAGTCAGGATCCCTGTATAGAGGTTAAAAGGTGAATATCAGGGGACTGAGTCCTTAGGATTAGCGCAAAGTCAAATCTATTGGTTGACACAGTGGCTCCACATCTACTGCCATAGCACCCTCAAAGTTGCATATTTCTCTTTCTTCCTAATTCATTCAAGTTATCATTATTTGCCATGTGAAAGATAAAGTGGAGCCACAAAGTAGTCACTGGTCACTGTGTCTAGATAGAAACCATCTGCTAAATCAGTGCAAATGCTGCTGTGATCACAGGATTTATTTCCCTAGAAAGTCCTCTGTACAGACAGAGCATACGTACCAACATGTGAAAACCAAATCATGGGGGTTTTTAAGCCCTATCCCTTTTCCACCTGTAATCTCTCCCAAAATGCAGAAAACAAGCCATTTAAAAAATTTGCATCAACTCTATGCCTTCTGTGGTCAGGTTCTCTCTTTTTCTGCAAAGAAATATTAGATTTTACAATTTATAACCATTAAAGCGATATGAGCCAGTCCTGGATCTAAAACAAGCCTGTTTATCATGGAGAGCTGGATACGTTCACACGCTAGGAGTGACTGCTTCGGTGATCTGATTGGTTGCCATGAACAACTGTTTAAGTTCTTGTCCTACTGGCTTGGGAAAAAATGGTTGCCCTCAATGTGATAAGCCTCCATTTATAGACTCATCCTCCCAATAGACATGTGCAGGTGCTAAAATAATAATTAAATTATATTGACTAATTACAGAATAAATAGACAGAATTCCCAGGAGCCCCCGACTTAGAAGTGGCAGTAACAGTAGTTACAGTGTTTCCGCTATTCCCAGACCCTGGGGACCACCCCCATCATCCTTTTTTTTTTTTTGCTTGCAGTTTTTCCGCAAAGTCTATTCCCTCTAGAAATTTCTTTCATCTGCCTAATGCATAAAAGGCAGAGAAATGAATTTGCAGAGATCTCTGTCACGCGATAGGTTTCGGCTTTACATCACGTTCCAGGTCCTGAAACATAGAATTAGGAAAATGATAGATAAGCGGACTATGTTCTTCTATACGTTCCATAGAAATTGATAGGGCAGCCCACGTATGTTTCTATTGAAGTCTACTTGGAGAACAGACATAGCGGCTGCCGTTACATCAGTCTGAATTTAATGAGGAGAGATAAAAATAACCTGGTGCCAATTAAAGGGGTTTTCTATACATTTATGGTATAGCGGTAGGATATGCATGCTTATTGGTGGGGGTATGACCTCTGGAGCCCCCATTGATCAGTAAATTATGGGCTACGGCTCTCAGTTGTCATGCACCTATGGCCCATGCTAGGCTTCATCCAACCTCACGACTCTTATGGTGGACAGGGCTTAATGGGGCACGGAGTGGGAGGGGTCTCAATGGTCACGCCCCCACTGATAAGAGAGTTATGGCATATCCTAATATCTAATGTCCTCAGCCTCATGACTCTTTCTGTGGAGTCTTGTTTAAAGAAAAACCCCAACAAGCATGACCCCATGAAGAGGAAAGGTGAAGCAACTGAAAAATTCTGCTACTTTTTATCCCTCCCAATTTTTTTTGCACTTTAAGGGGATGTTTAATGGGCACACACTCTTTAAGCCTGCCCTGGTGTTAGGTACCCTCGAAGAATGGTTTCTTAGTTATAGTTGCTTCTTAAAAACCAATATGGCCATCCTATAGGTGTTGTCACCATGCCTTCCCTGTGTAAGTATCTGAAACCTGGGTGACCACCCATAAAGATGCCGTAGTGGTGGCCATATTGGCTGTCCCTAAGCTTTGTCTAGTAATAGGAGTTTGTCAAGAGTGTAAGGGCCACAGAGGCAGACCATGTCGCAGCAATCTGGCACTTAGAAAGGGTGCTCAGCCCTGATTTGTTCCATCCCTGTTCCTAGTGGGCGGGATAACTCATACAGAATGCCCCTCCCCTGAGGAACCACATTGTTTATAAGCAGAGCGGTGAGGAATTGGCCTAAGGGTCATGCAAAGGAGGTGGACAGGGGAACAAACATTAGGCGATGCTGTGCCAGTCAGCTAAATCTGGCACCATAGTTTGGCCCCCTCTTTACAAGTATCATTGCTGGGTTTCTTTATGGATTGGTGGATGTATAAAATTTAGATTTTACTTTTTTTTTTTACAATTTTGTTTAATACATAACATTGTCATATTGAAGCTTTTGGCAGGAGGTTGATGGTGTTTGTGACAGCGCAGGCTCGGACTCACTCAGCATCTGTCTCCACGTTTTGTGTGGGAAAACAAAAAGCTTGGCATCAGCGGGTAGCGGTACTGATGTCTGTTCCATTACAGATTAGGGAGTCTTACATCATCAGGGCTCTTTAATTATGCATGAAATGAGTGAGGGCGAGTGAGGCAGCGACAACGTGCTCCAAGGAAGACGGGAAAATCGTGAACATTCATTTTTTAGTTGTATTATATAATTTTTAAAAATTTCTAATTAATGTTTTATCTTTATCTTTTTATTGTTTTTTTTTTTAATTTGTTTTACTCAGAGAAATCATTCTTTGTCTTTCTCGGTTCTTGCAGAAACTCGGCTGTTACACAATGATAAGAAAAATCCATTTTGTTACAAAACCTTTGTAGTGCATTGTGCACAAAAACATAGAATAAAAATTATATAAAAAAGAAAAAAAATAGATGTATACATGTATAGTAAAATACCTATTTTTTGCACTATTAAGGCATATGGATTTGATTTGGGGAGGGGCTTGGATTGTTGGGGGCGGGGCTTTAGCTATTCATGATGTCTGGCAGTAGAATGCTTGACCAGGCCTTTAATCTGACATGACTGGGACTTGGTAGGTGCTGGATTATCAGAGATTCTGGATTTCTGTAATGCCTGCCATTCATGTAAGTAACTCATGTACCGCCACATAGTGCTTCTGTATTGCACTGTATGGAGCAATGCTTCTAGGATAGAATATATCTAGAATAGAGTATCTCACTGAGCATGCCACATGTGGAGGGCCCATAGGTGTCAAACTGTATAAAAATATTACACATAAACCTTCGGTGGTGCAATATTATTTTTTAATTGTATGGACTGTATGGACATACAATGCCTGGTGTTGTCTTATGTGATGTGTTTTTGAATGTTTTTTTTTTATCTCCTAAACATACTTATTTTCTTCTTTTCTTTATAGAAGCGCTGCACCTTGGAAATTTGCTAGTCAAGTACGGTTACATTTATCCTCTGAAGGACCCCAGGAACCTTGTTCTTAGAGCGGATGATTCCCCCTACAGATTTCAGGTACATTTTTACCACTAGTACGGCTTAGTATGTGATTTCCTTCAGAACAAGCTCTGCAGTGCCCCTAGTGGTGGGTGGGCTGTACTACACCTATCACTGTGGAACAAGCTCTACAGTGCCCCTACTGGTGGGCGGGCTGTACTACTCCTATCACTGTGGAACAAGCTCTACAGTGCCCCTACTGGTGGGCGGGCTGTACTACTCCTATCACTGTGGAACAAGCTCTACAGTGCCCCTAGTGGTGTCTGGGCTGTACTACTACTATCACTGTGGAACAAGCTCTACAGTGCCCCTAGTGGTGTCTGGGCTGTACTACTACTATCACTGTGGAACAAGCTCTACAGTGCACCTAGTGGTGGGTGAGCTGTACTACTACTATCACTGTGGAACAAGCTCTACAGTGCCCCTAGTGGTGTCTGGGCTGTACTACTACTATCACTGTGGAACAAGCTCTACAGTGCCCCTAGTGGTGGGTGAGCTGTACTACTACTATCACTGTGGAACAAGCTCTACAGTGCCCCTAGTGGTGGGTGAGCTGTACTACTACTATCACCGTGGAACAAGCTCTACAGTGCCCCTAGTGGTGTCTGGGCTGTACTACTACTATCACCGTGGAACAAGCTCTACAGTGCCCCTAGTGGTGGGTGGGCTGTACTACTACTATCACCGTGGAACAAGCTCTACAGTGCCCCTAGTGGTGGGTGGGCTGTACTACTACTATCACTGTGGAACAAGCTCTACAGTGCCCCTAGTGGTGGGTGGGCTGTACTACTACTATCACTGTGGAACAAGCTCTACAGTGCCCCTAGTGGTGGGTGGGCTGTACTACTCCTATCACTGTGGAACAAGCTCTACAGTGCCCCTAGTGGTAGATGGGTTGTACTACTACTATCACTGTGGAACAAGCTCTGCAGTGCCCCTAGTGGTGGGTGGGCTGTACTACACCTATCACTGTGGAACAAGCTCTACAGTGCCCCTACTGGTGGGCGGGCTGTACTACTCCTATCACTGTGGAACAAGCTCTACAGTGCCCCTACTGGTGGGCGGGCTGTACTACTCCTATCACTGTGGAACAAGCTCTACAGTGCCCCTACTGGTGGGTGGGCTGTACTACTCCTATGACAGATGAGGCCAGCTTTTTTAAATAGTCTTGGATGACTTACATAATAGAAAATGGATGCAATCCATAGACAGGGTACAGGCTGCCATAAAATTGTGCCTACAGGGCTAGGGGAGGGTATTTGAAGTGCCTGCAGCCCTGCGTGGCTTCTTCTCACCTGCCTGTAACATGAGCAATTCTGATAACAATATATTAGGCAATCGCTAAAAGTGCAGTTCCTCAACATTTCCAATAACCAGGCCCCATGCTACATACGGGTTCCTAAGCATTTTTTGACCAAATTGTATGAAAATTGGGGGATGGTTTAACCAAATCTTATCTGTAGAGCAGGCAGACCACGGGCTACAGAGCAGAGCAGTTAGCGGCTGACATTAGTGACAGTGTGCCGGCCGATTCTTCATCGTGAAGCGTTATCGATTAAGCATCCTCCTACTTTCATTTCCTGTGCATCCTTCAATCCAAAAATCAACATGTTTCCTGCCTTAGGGCTTCTCTCTCATCAGATTCTCCCAAGAAGATTGAAAGATAATTGGACTCTAATGCCCTGGAGTATTGTAGAGGCTGCAAATAGCTGGTGTTATAGAACCGATCCTACCGCACTGCGAACAATCCCAGGAAGGTCTAACTATAGGCGGGGAGGAAACTTTACTGATTGCGTCACTCACAACAGTTATATTCATGTGTGTACTGGGCAGTATTATAGTAGTTATATTCTTTTACATAGGAGCAGTATTATAGTAGTTATATTCTTGTACATAGGAGCAGTATTATAGTAGTTATATTCTTGTACATAGGAGGCAGTATTATAGTAGTTATATTCTTGTACATAGGAGCAGTATTATAGTAGTTATATTCTTGTACATAGGAGCAGTATTATAGTAGTTATATTCTTGTACATAGGAGGCAGTATTATAGTAGTTATATTCTTTTACATAAGAGCAGTATTATAGTAGTTATATTCTTGTACATAGGAGCAGTATTATAGTAGTTATATTCTTGTACATAGGAGGCAGTATTATAGTAGTTATATTCTTGTACATAGGAGCAGTATTATAGTAGTTATATTCTTGTACATAGGAGGCAGTATTATAGTAGTTATATTCTTGTACATAGGAGGCAGTATTATAGTAGTTTATATTCTTTTACATAGGAGCAGTATTATAGTAGTTATATTCTTGTACATAGGAGCAGTATTATAGTAGTTATATTCTTGTACATAGGAGCAGTATTATAGTAGTTATATTCTTTTACATAAGAGCAGTATTATAGTAGTTATATTCTTGTACATAGGAGGCAGTATTATAGTAGTTATATTCTTTTACATAGGAGCAGTATTATAGTAGTTATATTCTTGTACATAGGAGCAGTATTATAGTAGTTATATTCTTGTACATAGGAGGCAGTATTATAGTAGTTATATTCTTTTACATAGGAGCAGTATTATAGTAGTTATATTCTTGTACATAGGAGCAGTATTATAGTAGTTATATTCTTGTACATAGGAGCAGTATTATAGTAGTTATATTCTTTTACATAAGAGCAGTATTATAGTAGTTATATTCTTGTACATAGGAGCAGTATTATAGTAGTTATATTCTTGTACATAGGAGGCAGTATTATAGTAGTTATATTCTTTTACATAGGAGCAGTATTATAGTAGTTTATATATTTCTTGTACATAGGAGCAGTATTATAGTAGTTATATTCTTGTACATAGGAGCAGTATTATAGTAGTTATATTCTTGTACATAGGAGCAGTATTATAGTAGTTATATTCTTGTACATAGGAGCAGTATTATAGTAGTTATATTCTTGTACATAGGAGCAGTATTATAAGTAGTTATATTCTTGTACATAGCAGTATTATAGTAGTTATATTCTTGTACATAGGAGAGTATTATAGTAGTTATATTCTTGTACATAGGAGGCAGTATTATAGTAGTTATATTCTTTTACATAGGAGCAGTATTATAGTAGTTATATTCTTGTACATAGGAGCAGTATTATAGTAGTTATATTCTTGTACATAGGAGCAGTATATAGTAGTTATATTCTTGTACATAGGAGCAGTATTAATAGTAGTTATATTCTTGTACATAGCAGTATTAAGTAGTTATATCTTGTACTAGGACAGTTTATAGTAGTTATTCTTGTACATAGAGCAGTATTATAGTAGTTATATTCTTGTACATAGGAGCAGTATTATAGTAGTTAATATTCTTTGTACATAGGAGCAGTATTATAGTAGTTATATTTTACATAGGGTTATAGTTTTTTACATAGGAGCAGTATTATAGTAGTTATATTCTTGTACATAGGAGGCAGTATTATAGTAGTTATATTCTTCTACATAGGAGGCAGTATTATAGTAGTTATATTCTTGTATATAGAGGCAGTATTATAGTAGTTATATCCTTGTACATAGGAGCAGTATTATAGTAGTTATATTCTTATACATAGGAGCAGAATTATAGTAGTTATATTCTTGTACATAGGAGGCAGTATTATAGTAGTTATATTCTTGTACATAGGAGCAGTATTATAGTAGTTATATTCTTGTACATAGGAGCAGTATTATAGTAGTTATATTCTTGTACATAGGAGCAGTATTATAGTAGTTATGTTCTTGTACATAGGAGCAGTATTATAGTAGTTATATTCTTGTACATAGGAGGCAGTATTATAGCAGTTATATTCTTGTACATAGGAGCAGTATTATAGTAGTTATATTCTTGTACATAGGAGCAGTATTATAGTAGTTATATTCTTGTACATAGGAGGCAGTATTATAGCAGTTATATTCTTGTACATGGGGGCAGTATTATAGTAGTTATATTTTTGTACATAGGAGCAGTATTATAGTAGTTATATTGTTGTACATAGGAGCAGTATTATAGTAGTTATATTCTTGTACATAGGAGGCAGTATTATAGCAGTTATATTCTTGTACATAGGAGCAGTATTATAGTAGTTATATTCTTGTACATAGGAGCAGTATTATAGTAGTTATATTCTTGTACATAGGAGGCAGTATTATAGCAGTTATATTCTTGTACATGGGGGCAGTATTATAGTAGTTATATTTTTGTACATAGGAGCAGTATTATAGTAGTTATATTGTTGTACATAGGAGCAGTATTATAGTAGTTATATTCTTGTACATAGGAGGCAGTATTATAGTAGTTATATTCTTGTACATAGGAGGCAGTATTATAGTAGTTATTTTCTTGTACATAGGAGCAGTATTATAGTAGTTATATTCTTGTACATAGGAGCAGTATTATAGTAGTTATATTCTTGTACATAAGAGGCAGTATTATAGTAGTTATATTCTTGTACATAGGAGCAGTATTATAGTAGTTATTTTCTTGTACATAAGAGGCGGTATTATAGTAGTTATATTCTTGTACATAGGAGCAGTATTATAGTATTTATATTCTTGTACGTAATAATGGTTTTGTGTCAAGCATGGAGCCAGGAAGTATTCAAACAAAGTAGGTGTCCTGAGCTTAATAATAACAAGGACATTGCTGTAAGGAACGTGCTGCTAAATTTGGAAAAAATAAGGAGATTATGTCAGTTACATTTTAGGACTATGAATATCTTGTGTTCCTCGCTAGGGCGACAGGATATTTATTTTGACAGGAGCACTGCCCAACATGTCAAGACGCTCTGCCATCCCCTGTTATTACTGTAATCTCTTTTGGAGAGTATAAGCCTAGTAGACATGAAGCTTCTTCTCTTCTGGCTCTGAGAGGACAATGAGAGGAGCACGTCAAGAGGGAGATTGATTTAAATAGGTTATGGAATCGTGCCTGACTGTTTCCTGCTGCATTCTAGTGGCCAACATGGGCTTCAGGAACCAAACATCTCTGAACCCCCATCCCCCCCACTCATTATTCCACACTAACAGCTCTTTGCTGCAGCTTTCTACTGTCTCATAGTGTGTGTGCGGAGGAGGATAGGTAACACTGGGGTAGCCGCTGGTGTGACAAGACTCCAGCCAGAGTCCCCCCTTAAGGGGCTTGTTCCTCAAAAAATATTTTACATTTTTTAAACCAGCAACTGGATCTGAATAATTTTGTAATTGCATATAATTAAAAATTTATTATAGCCACTGAGTTAATCAATAAAATTTATTTGTATAGCACCACCTGCTGTTTGCTCTTTTTATTTCTTGTCCACCTCACTGAGGTGGTCGCACGGGCTCAGTTTAAATCTTCAACTGTCACCAGCCATATCATTTGATAGAAGCTGTGGCAGTTCCAGGGTAAAAGCTGCAGGACAACCCACACGCCCCCTGAGCTGTTACATGAAGAAGCAGACAGCCAGAATCGGCTGCCTGCTTCTTACATCCTCCCTCTCATCCCCCCTGCAGCTCTCCATACCTCTAGTCTGGGAGGGGGCGGGGCCGGCCGACAGTCAGCATTGGCTCTGCCCCCTCCAGGCAAGAGAAGCTGATGTCCTGCTGGTGATGCTGCTGCTAGGAAGAAGGTAAGTATAAGGTTTTTATTTTTTTTAACTTTCTGTAAGGGGCACAATGTGGGTACATTACTGGGGGCACAACATATTACTGGGGGGCACAATGTGGGCATATTACAAGAGGGCACAATGTGGGCATATTACAAGAGGGCACAATGTGGGCATATTACTGGGGGGCACAGCAGGTCATATTACTGGGGGCACATAACTAGGCATATTACTGGGGGCACAGCTAGGCATATTAATGAGGACACATAACTGGGGAATATTTACTATGTGGAGCAGTAAGGGGACTGGGTGGGATTAGGTGTATAGTGGGCAGAGTTAGGGGCGTGGCCTAGTGCTGAAACAATTTGCTGTGGCGCGCTAAGTGTGCCACACAATGTGTCCCTCTTTGACTCTTTACAAAGTTGGGAGATATGCATTAACAGTGTCACAGCCATGGTCCTCCCATTAACACTGCGACAGCCATGATCCTCTCATTAACAGTGTCACAGCCATGGTCCTCCCATTAACAGTGTCACAGCCATGGTCCTCCCATTAACACTGAGACAGCCATGATCCTCTCATTAACAGTGTCACAGCCATGGCCCTCACATTAACACTGTGACAGCCATGATCCTCTCATTAACAGTGTCACAGCCATGGTCCTCCCATTAACACTGATACAGCCATGATCCTCTCATTAACAGTGTCACAGCCATGGCCCTCCCATTAACACTGCGACAGCCATGATCCTCTCATTAACAGTGTCACAGCCATGGTCCTCCCATTAACAGTGCCACAGCCATGATCCTCCCATTAACAGTGCCACAGCCATGATCCTCCCATTAACAGTGTCACAGCCATGGTCCTCCCATTAACAGTGCCACAGCCATGGTCCTCTCATTAACAGTGCCACAGCCGGAGTTCCCATATGAAGAGTGCCACAGAAGCAGAATTCCTCCATTAATAGTAAGAGAGTTCCCCATTAACATGGCCCCAACCACGGTCCCCCCATTAACAGCTGGAGTGTTCACCAATATAAAATCGCAGTCATTGAGTTCCTCCAGGGGATTCTTCGGCCAGATGGCTCCTGACAATGCAGATATAATTGAAAACACTGGCGATTAGCTCCCTTAGAAACGGTCCTGGCCGTAGGCCACACAACGTGGTATTATGGGTCATGTGTGGCCCCTGGGACAGAACCTTCTCTCCTATTGTATCCGTTACTGTTGTGTCAGACTGTATGACTTTTTTGGTAATTATATAATCTTTGATGTTGTGTGGTGGAGTCGGGGATGGTGTAGTTTATAATATATTAATATTTTTTTAAATATTTTATGTTATATTTTTTTCTAGACCCCATATTTCTGGACCACCAATAAATGGCCAGCCACAGAGTTGGACTATGGTAAATTACACTTGTTTAATTATTCATATCGTGCCAGGTGTAATAATGCTTGTGTCTCAGAAGTTACAATATCCCCATGACAACTCTTCCTGCTTCTGTACTGTGATAAGGGTGCTAGGCCTAATAGCAACCATTCAGTATTTCAGCCTGTGATCCTCGTGGGCGGTGCCACTACTTCATGGCTTTGTCCCCAGTGGTTGAGTTCCCATAAGGTGTGTTTATGTATTTGTTCCTAAACTGTGGCTTTGAAGCTGTTCTGAGACCACAAGTCCCAGCATGCTCTGACAACCACAAATAACCATGGTTCCGAACTCTTCAGTCATGTTTATGGTTCCTCCTGGGAGGATCATGGAAAGGGCCTAATAATGACCTGCAAATGGGAGGGAAAATGCTGATAAGGATGGAAGTAACATGATTCTTATATCTTCTGTTCAGCAATTTATCTGGCAAAGAAGAATATCAGGAAACAAGGAGACCTGGTGGAGTATGAGAAGGTCAGTTATGAATTTGTATTGAAAGCTGGGTGACAATCAATATGGCCGCCATTACAGCTTCCAAAGGGTTGTCAATCAGCTTTCCTTTATTCCTTAAAGACAAATATGCCTTTTTAGGAAATGATAGGGGAGATGGGAATGCATCCCTACATAATCTGGCTTTAAAGATAGATGAGTGGAGACCCCTACTGGAGCTATAATGATGGCCATATTGATTGTCACCCAGCTTTTCCAGAAACAGATATGACTGTTTTATAGCGACCGGTCACCTCTCTTGACATGTCTGTTTTAGTAAATACTTGTATTCCTCATGTTTATGTAGCTCTTACTTCTGGAATACTGTGTTGTGTCACTCCTCTGTTATTCCTCCTGGAAATGTATGAATAAATTGACAACTGGGAGTTACCTTTCCCTTTATCACTAGGGTGTGTCCCATCACAGTTTGACAGTATCAGATTTGGGGAGAGTTTCAGGATGGTAACCCCCAGCGGCCAAAATATCTATACATTTCCAAGAGGAATAACAGAGGGATGGCAAAATGTAGAGTATTAAGAAAAAAATGTTCCAGAACAGATGTCAAGATGGCTGTCACTCTGTAGGTACATCACCTGGTTTGTGTTCTGGCCATATGTGGATATTTCGTCTTGAGCTTTCTCTTCAGTGTGTGTCATCCGTTATTTTTTTTTTTCTTGGGATCTCACAGGATAATTATAATCAGCTGCACAAGCGAATTAATCACACCTGGGACTTCGTGGTGATGCAAGCAAGAGAGCAAATCAGGTTTGTGGACCTTCTTACTTATTTGAAGTAGTGTGGGCAAAAAGTGGGGTGTGACCCATGAGAGCCAATCATTTTACAGCTTTCCCAGCCTTAAAGGGGTTCTCCACCTTGGTCAAGCCCTACTTATTAGAAGAGTTCCTTGACAATAAGCTCATCCACTCATGAGATCTACTGCAATCCGCTTTTATCTGTGATCAAACCTGGCAGTAACTGTTCATGTTCCCTGCAGCACCACCACAGGGGAAATTAAGTACTACACAGTGCCCATTCAGGCCATTGGGTTGTCTCTGTAATGCAGGACAGGACAAGTCCTCCAGAGCAAAAGACACTCTTTGTAGCAGCTCTCCAACTCTCAACTATATGGGGTATATGAGTTTTTAAACTGGGAAACCCCTTTAAAGTGAAGAAGGGAGGCCTGTTGTTGAAGTTGATCACAAAGCATCCTGCTGCACGGACCTCCAGAGGTCCACCACAGTCTTTGAGAAAATCTGGCAGCAAGTGTTCAATTTCCCTGCAGCACCTCCACAGGAGAAATGAAGTATTACATGCTGCAAATTGGGAAATCAGTGGATTGTCTGTGTTATATCCTCCAGAGTGAGAGATTCTTTTTTGTAGCCGCTTTCCGTTCTGGCTAACAGTTACGGGGTCTTAATGGGAACATCGCATCTATTCTCTCAGAACCCCCCTTTAATAATTCTTAAGTAAAGGAGGGAGTCGTATCCACAAAATGGCTACCTCAAAGCTGGAAAACAGCTTATCACATGTGCCCCTTCCCTCTGTGAACCACTGAGCTGGAAAGGTGATGTGATGCTCAAAGCTGATTCATTAGAACAAGAAGTGCCTTGTTTCTAAAGAGTCAAGGGGGTGGAGCCTACTAGGAGAAATGTCAACTTCTAGCTTGGCTTTGATGGAACTTCATATGTTCATCTCCTTCTTATTGACACATTCACTTTAACAACGGTCCTGTCCATAAGATGGCTGCTGATGGAGGGTCATATGACCAAACACCTAATTCAGCCTCCATTCAAGCATACTGCGTGGTGCACCCCAAATGAGAAATAAGTCCAGAGAGTCAGAGTTTGCAGTAAACCAGTGTACTTCCTTACTGGAGGAACTCAAGTGCAAAACAATACAGGCAGTGCACTGAGCTGGCTTCTCCCTGGCAGAAGAAGGTTTTGTGCTGGGGAACAGCCTGAACTAGCTGTCCCTCTCTCTCTCCGAAGGCTGGTGGCCCAGGATCCGTGGCAGAGTCTCCCCATCTCAGAGCCTTTTTCTGGTCACTAATGCAGTCTGGCAGAGTCTCTCCTACTAAACACTGGTCCCTATCTGCAGACAACTAGGGTCTCTGACTGCTCTCTTTATATACAGTTTCTAACTGAACTAGAACCTTCTAATGGGAGAGGTGGAGTGGAGAAGCACAGCCTAAACAGAAACATTGTTACAATTTTTGTCTGTCATAGACTTGTATAGAGCTTCAATGCAAGTCTATGGGAATGAATACCCAGTTTTCCAGACATAAACACGTCTTCAGACATAAACAACAGAGCTAAACCAGACAGTCAAAAGGTCAATGTATCTGTTTTTCCCTTCAACACTTTGCATAGGTAGAAAGTCATAAAGTCTCTCAGTATTAGCTGGCTGTGCATTAACCCTTTCCACAGTGCAGTACAGCTATAATGTAATAACAGTGCAAATGAACAAGATATATTACAATAAACATGCAAATGCAGTTCAACAATATACGAGCACAAATCACAGTGCAAGTTAACCTTTCAAAGTTAATAAATTAGTGAATGGCTTTGCATAGTACCAATAAGGGCAAATATCCACAAATGTTCATAGTCTAAAGTCCCCTTGCTCCAGGGCACTATATTTGAAAAAAAAAATAAAAAACACACACACAAAAAAAACAGCGCCACACCTGGCCGCAGGATGTGTCTGGTATTGTGGCTCAGCCCCATTCACTTCAATGAAAATGGTTGCAATAGTAGACACAGCCCCTGGACAAGTGTAGCGTAGAGATGAGCGAGTATGCTCGGCCGAGCATGCTCGCTCATCTCTAGTGTAGCGCTGTTTCTGGTAAATGCACCATGTCCTTCTAATCTAATCCTGTCCCTTTAATGCTAGAATTGTGCACCACCCCACAAATGGCAACAGTTCATGCCCCTTTACCGCACTGACCCATAGCCATCCTGTAATACCTTCAGCTCTGACAGCTCTCCCTTACATTGCTGCCGCACTTCAAGACGTGCTTTTTTTTGCAAGAGCGTCTTAAACCCCCCATAAATAAGTAAAGTGTTTATGCATATTCTTAATGCAGCCGGTGCATATAAAATATTCATACAAATCCATCATGAAAAATTCAGGATCGTGTGGAATATTTGTATGGATTTTCCCGGACGCACGCAGCAGTGCCTTGTGCAGAGTTATTACAGCCGGCCATCTTCTATCTTGCCTTGTACAATGAGATGTTAGGACGTGGACGCATTGTTATGTTATCAGTTTACTTAATGGATCCCTGAACCAAACCTTTCGGGATACGCTCCCTCCCTATAAACCCTGCTGACAAATTATTATAGGCAGCCATCTTATTATAGGCAACCATCAGTGATAATGTGATAATGATTTAGTTTGCCCCATGACATCTCTTCCTGGACCCTGTGCTTGAGCTGAATTATGATGTACTAAGGACTCATGTACACGGCTGTTCTTGACTGTCCCGCTATTATTTGCCAATCTGACCGCAAAATTTATGGAAAATATATATGGAGAATATCTGTGTACATGTGGCATATGGCAGAATATGGAGGCTGTACTGCCATACGCATTCTGTGCCCTGCACATGGTGTCCCTATAACACAAAACACCCAGCACGGGCCTAGCTAATGCAGTAGGCCTCATTTATCGAACCTGGACCTGTTGCCCATAGCAACCAATCAAAGCTTAGCTTTCATTTGTAAAACTGCTCTAGAGAAATGGAAGCTGCGCTCTGATTGGTTAGTATGGGCAATAGTTCTGATAAGTGATTTTGTTTACATGCATAGATCCCTATGGACTTGTCTAACATGGCGGCATATAAGAGCTGAGAGCCCACCACCATAATGTCATAAGGCTCTGACATTTTTCATACTACTTTTATATTATGTTCTTGTTTCCGCTAATGCACAGAGCCGCCAAACAGCGCCGCAAAGGAGACCGGATTGTGATAGAGTGTCAGGAGCAGGCGTACTGGCTCGTTAGCAAACCATCGGTAAGTTGATTATCCTAAATACAAGATAATGGTGATCCTTATATGCTCTTCTGGACACTATAAAAAATAAAGTTGATTGAAAAAAAAAAACATAGGCCCTGATTTATCAAAACTGGTGCAATGGAAAACTGGCTTAGTTGCCCCAGCAATCAATCAGATTCCACCTTTTATTTTCTAAAGGAGCTCTGAAAAATGAAAGGTGGAAGCTGATTGATTGCTATGGGCAACTAAGCCAGTTTTCCTTTGCACCAGTTTTGATAAATCTCCCCTCCACCCATAGATCTGTGGGCCCATGCCTTGTCCTGGACATGTACGTAAACAGAGAGATCAGTCCCTATAACCCTGGCCTGTAACCCTGGCCGCAGATTTCTTCTCAAATTACTTTAGAGAATATTTTGCAAATTGTGAGGCTACATAGTGATCCCTTCAATAAACTTTATTTATAATGAATCTTAGGATACAAAGCATACTTGCTAACTGTCCCAAATTTGCAATGACTCTCCCTAAATTTCAGAGTCAGTCCCAGCAAATTCAGGCTGCCCTGGGATGGAAATGGGTGGGACTAAAGAAAGCCCCACCCATAACTGGGTAGTCCTAGGTGGGTTTGGGGGCATAGTTTGCACGCCCCGAATTTAACAATTAAAATATTGGTAAATATGATAGAGACAAAGTAAAATTCCAGCACTTTGGCACAGAATTTCACAGATGACACAATGATCATGCTTTATAAATGGCATAGGCCTTAGGAAATATGGGTGCTGGATGACATAAGGCACTAAGGCTATTGCTATGTCGGTTCTATAGGTCAAGACTACAGGAGTGATGGGTATATCATCCTCAGTGCAAAACAGTGGATGCCCATCTCAACAGGTGATCCAGGGTAGTCACCTGCTGGCTGTGATACCTGTTGCTAGGCAACAGCCCAAACTTATCCTGATTCTAGCTAGTAAACGGAGCCACGGATTCTAAAGGAATCTCTAATTCATTTATTTTTTCGATTTCGATTTTTTATATGTATTGTAATAAAGGAGTATAAAACCACACACTGCTCTATAATTCTGGCACAAAGCAGCAGGTTGTGAGTCACCGCCGTTGCGTCTCCACATCTGTCCCACTCAGGAGGCTCTCATGCACGTTCTCTCCCACGCCTTCATCGCAGGGTCTGCTCTTCCAGGCCATGATAGCTACACTTCTGATCTAGGAAAATACTCAGGGATCAGTAAGAAATCAATGGGGGGGGGGGGGGGGCGTTTGCATGTCACCTTCAGACAACTTTGACCTCCCGATTCCCCACATTGCTCCTCTTTGTGTTGTGAAGAACAAGGTTTGTATGAGCAGTGTATAATTAAATGTGTATATCGCCCCGTTATATGGTGCTGCTGGCATTCCTTTTTATTACTCTAAATATAGCCTCACTGCTTGGCATGTGTTCAGACATAAAATTAATGTAAGCAATCAACTTGTCACAGAAACAAATTTAAAATTTTAGATAAGGTTTAAAGGGGTTTTCAGTTAATAATGACATTTTACCAAGCGTCTGCAGCCTGCCCCACCAAGCTAAGGATTCACACTTACCTGCTCACAACTGCCCCAGTCCTCAGCGCTGCTTCCGATGTCTCCATGTTCTGGTCCCTGCTGTCTTTACATACAGCGCAGCATCAGCAAAATCACAAGCTCTGCTGCATTCAGTGACTGGCTTCAGCGGTGATGTACTGTTTCTGGCCATGTCACTGTGTTGTAAGGGTATTTTATGTACTTAATTAAGTACTGATTGAGTCTGTCCCCTTTAATTATTATCTCACCTTCTATATTCATATAATGTAGTAAGTTAGGGATAGTAAGATAACATATACAAACGCCCCCATTGTGCAGAGAAGGCCACATTCCTCAGAGTGACTACCTCAGAGACAAGTGTACTGCACAATGGACATCCAGGGACTGAAAGGTATAAACTTTTCTACACAAAGCCAAATAACTAGACCTCTACTGAGGACATCATACAGGTAGTATGTTGTAAGGTCACTATCTCTCTCTTTTATCACCATGGGGTGTCAGCAATGTGCTATGACATGGTGACAGGGTTCCCCCCATTGTATTGCCAGACAGGTGATTGATTATTATTTACCTTTACCATTTGTATGTGATTTGTTTGCTTTCATATTTATATATTTAATCATATTTAGTAAATGTTTTTATCACGTAGCCTGTTTAAGCCTATTTATTCTCAAATCGTGAATCCAGCCATTGACTATAACAAAAAGCTCTTTGTGTACTGACTTCTTGCTGAACTTGAGCATATGAAAAGCAGCCGATCTGAACATGCAGAGCTGCGGTGTAAAGCATGGAGGACAGCAATGGAAATTTTTGTCTGAAACACATATAGTATAAAATAAGGCTCCTCTTTGTAACCCTGTTAACCTTCTATCCAGGAATTGCAATTCCCTGATATACAGTATATATGGACAACCCCTTTAAGTAAGGACACCCCCTTTAAGTACTGCTAGGATTAAACCTTTGACACGACTGTGTGTTGATGTTCCTGATGTGAATTTCAGCCGGGATGTCTAAATGTGATGGACCGGGGGCCTGAGAGGGGAAACTGCTACACAGGAACAATGCCACTGGTGAGTTTATTTCTTTCAGTTGTTTAGACAACTTTTGACTTTTCTTTTGGTGTCTGATTCTGAAACTGGGAAAAATAGCAAAAGTCAAAAATCCTTCTGTTTTTTGCTGTCGGACCTGTATATGAAGAGGGTGTCGGCGTTTTGGAGCTTTATGTGATTAGGTTGTCGGAGTGTGAAAGCATTATGTGAAGAGGTTGTCAGAGTGTTGAAAGTTTATGTGAAGAGGTTGTCAGAGTGTCGGACGTTTATGTAAATAATTATAACTAATATTACTTTTTTTCAGGGAAGAAATGTTGATTATTACAAAAGAGAGGTGAGTATAACTTATAATATTTGGTGACACTATTGTGTTTTCTCCCTGTGCAGCATTGGGATTAGATATAGCACAGTTATTTCTGCACTGTATGGTGGTATTTTTGACTACTGTATGGTGGTATTTTTGACTACTGTATGGTGATATTTACTCTGGTACTGTGCGGCACTGTATTCTGTATAATTTTATTTTTGTAGTATATGATGGTGGTGACTCTGTATAGCATTGCTGTTTAGACAGCTGTGCAGACATATTATTTGGCCGCCATATGGCGCCGCTATTTGGGCACATGATGGTGCTTATAATTAAGCACTGTACAGTATAGATATTTGTACACAGTACACCACATGGGTGGGTGCCACCTGAAGGTACTGCACGCGGCGAAATATCCATGTGTACAGTCTCTACAGTAGCTGTCTGACACCTACCATTGTCGGCCATGTTGGTTGTCACGGGGCTACCTGTTTCGGTCACCCACAGGCTACTCCCCTGAGGGTTGCCAACCGTCCAGAGATTTCTGGACAGCCCATAAAAATTGGTCACAGTAAATCCTGGTGATGAGTTCTTATCAGCATATTGAGCTGTAGACTTGTATTACTCATAATCTTCATCATTTATTAGGTTTTCCAATTTGTCCGTAAAAAATGTTTGCTGTCCGTGATTTTGAACCATGACAACTAAGATAAAGTGTTACGATAAACATATTCTTAGAATTCATAATCCTATTTATTTTTCGTACCAGGTGGAGTACCTCAAAAAAGCCACGGCGCGTACGAGAGTGAAATCGTCCATCTGTCTGGAAGGGTGAGCTACATTTGGACATCTAAAAACAAGAGGTCCTTACTCTTCTCTACACCTTGAACCTTAATCTTCTGGGTCCTAACAAAAAAAATCTGTATTAGAGACCCACCTACCATGTGTCATTTATAATACTGGGGCCTTCTTATGTGGCTACCAGTGCCCAGGTGTGATTGCTACCTTTGCCCCCTCTATGGGGCATCTGTATTTAATCAAGGTAGTCCCCATTCCAATTCTTATTGTGTGGCCAATGGACCAGGGAGCCAAGAAATTGAATTTGATACTTCGTCCTTGGCACCATCTCCATAGGCATGTTCCACTGATGAAACATTAATTTACAATCTGAGTACAAAAATACTTTTTAAGAAGTTCTTATCCTTCTTGCTCTAAGAAAATTCTAAGAAAAGGCATCAAGGCTAACTTATAGACGTAGCGGGGAGTTCTTTAAAAAATATCCCATGCATATCTATAACAGCGTCTGCAATTTGTTACTTTGTGGTTTATTATTTTCTTATCTCTCTTGTAGGTTTCTGAAGTTCAGTGAGCAATATCTCCCTCACGATCCAATTATGTCTGGCTGCCTTCCCAGTAACCCATGGATCACGGATGATGTCATGTACTGGACAATGAACGCCCTCATGTACGTAGAACACAGTCTGATGCAAAAGACCAAAAAATTTTTCCTTACAGAATGTTTCTAGCTTTAGTCTAACTCAGGAAGACTCATAGATTGAGATCTACTCTTGAAAGGTCACATAATTCGTTAATTAATGAAAGTCTAAGTCGGACCTGGGAAGGTGCCAAGACTTTCGCACACCAATTTCTGTGTTTCATTTTAACAATGCAAAAATATATCACATATTAGTTCGTTCCCTAAGGATTTTGACTTCTTTTTTTACGTTGATAAGGAACAGAACTTGACTTGTCAAGGGCCGCCAAACCTTTAGCATGAGGCTGTATTTTTTATATCCATGTTCATATTACCACCAGGGTCCCAATGCCGACTAAACTGCGAGTGGAGCGATGGACTTTTAATTTCATGGAGCTCTTGAATGACCAACGTGGCCGGAGGGAGTTTTTGCAGTTCTTGGAGAAAGAATTTAGTGGTGAGCATCAGTCAGGACATTTTCTTGGTCTTCCTGACAGAAAGGTTCTAGTGTAAGAAAGCTCAATCATTTTGTATTTTATTTTTGTTTGTAGCTGAAAATCTGTATTTTTGGGAGGCGTGTGAGGAGTTACGATACGGGGAACAGTCCAAAATGGTGTCTACAGTGCAGTCCGTCTATGAGTAAGTCGTCAACGTATCTGTCTTCCAGATGATCTTAATCAAACTGAAAGTGCTAACAAAGTTCTTGGCTTTCACCAGATATGGGAGGAGTGTAAAACTCCCAGTAATTTGCTTCTCTGGGTCTATGATTAAAAGATGAAATAACAAATAAAGGTTTTAATATGTCTGAGATTAATTCCACATTGTTATGTTTTCATTCAGATACTTAAAGGGGTTCTCCAGAAATTAAGAAAATGAAAATTCTTAAATATTACTTTTAATATTACTTAATGAATACCTTTCATTAGGTATAATGGCTCGTTTTGTCTGGGGAGCAATCATCATGGGAAATAAAATGGCGGCCGTCCTATTAGTTCACACAGAACCTGTCCTAATCACAATCACAATCTCTGCTTGTCAGGGATTATGATCCTGAATACAGATGATAAGATCTTCAGCTGAATCTCTGTAGGAATGGAGATCATGAGGAGACATGAGAGGACGGACAGGACAGACTGTGGTAATGGAGACTGTATACAAGAGCTGCTGATTATTATCCACATCTACTCATGAACTCCATTCCTACAGAGATTCAGCTGAAGATCTTATCATCTGTATTCAGGATCATAATCCCTGACGAGCAGAGCAGAGAGGAGGATGAGGCAGATCTTTACCTCAGTGTTGTGAAGTAACTTGTCCTCCTGTGATTAGGACAGCGGCCATTTTATTTCTCCTAATCATTGCTCCCCAGACAAAGCAAACCATTATAACTAATGAAAGGTATTTGGGAATATATTTATAATAAAGTTATATTTACGTATTTTCATTTTCTTAATTCTTGGAGAACCCCTTTAAGACAACTGCACATATACAGTAGTTATGAGACTAGAACCTTCATAAATTTCATCCAAAATACTGTTTGATCTGAATTGGACACTGGGCATGGACCTACTGTGCCAACTAATCAGTATGGCCTTGAGCTAACCAGTATGGCCTTGGGCCATGGCCATAAGGGCATTGTCCTGGCTTTTACTGTACAGTGATGTAGACTTCGCTGCAGGGAACCAACCCGGCCACCATCTCCTGGAGTAGACCCAGTGTTGTTGGCAGCTGACCCAAGTGGGTCAGAGGCACTGGTGCGGAGCACCAAAGGATCAGGCAACTCTCAAAGTCAGGAAACTGGCCGAAGCTAGGGCAGGCAGAGTTTGTGTGTATCTGAAGAACTAATCTGAAGTCAGGGCAGGCAACAGAGTATCTGAGTCGGTAAACAGACAGAGTAGCAGACCTTCACTGGTTAACTAGATAACTAGGAATCTAAAGCCTAGGCACCCTCTCACTGAGGTAGGTGCAGTAAGTACCCTGGGACAGCCAGACTTAGGATGCGCATGCACTGGCGCTTTAAAAGCCAGGCAGTGTCTGTGCCTGCCCGGACCAACACTGTCTACATCAGTGTAGGCAAAAACCTGACCCCTTCTAGAAGAAGATCCATGCCAGTCCATACTAGTGAATGTTCAGTCCTACAAACCACCCTTGGAGACGTCTATCTGGTCTGTGGTTGGGTTGTCGGTGGAGGTCAACCTAGAGATCAGGGAGGTAGCCATAGCAAAATCAGGTTTATGCAACATCACCCCCTGTGGGTCTGTGGTGCTGACTTCACCTATGGTAGGCATGTCAATAGGAGGGGGGGGGGTGATGACAAGGTGCAGATAAGTTGCCATTTTGTTTTTGTTTTTTTTAGGCATTTTTTGGCCCCCGGAGCAACTCGCTGGGTAAACATTGACAGCAAGACAATGGAGAAGACTTTAGAAGGTATAAAGAACCCTCATCGTTATGTGTTAGATGATGCCCAAATGCATATCTACATGTTGATGAAAAAGGTGGGTTTTCAAAAATTCACTGCTAGTGTTGCCTTATACAGAGCTGGGCTTTTCCGCAGCTACTCACTGGTGCCCCCTACAGGCAAAAAATATAGTTAGCTGAATGTAATTAAAGTAGGTGAAGAGAGGAAGATGATGGTTCATACAACCTTACTGACCCCCATGATACAATGTCCTCAGTCATCATCATAAGGGCACATTATTCATGCCCGTCTACCCGCCCACTTGGCACTGTGAGTCTTTATAGCGAGTGCAACTTCCCTATGAGCAGTATGGACCTGCACGGGAGAAAGAAACCTTCACGTCCTTATGCCCGTCTTCTCCTTTTTTACAGTGGCCTGCAGCCACCACTAGGGGGAGCTCACTGCATACAGATTTATTATTGAGCTCAGTGTATAAGCTGTCTGCAGGAAGATTCTGAGCTCCCCCTAGTGGTGGCTGCAGGCAGACAGGATTTTTTTTTCATTTGACTCATGTCCATTCAGGGGATTTGGAGCTCCTGTATCCAGCAGACTCTGGACCCTCATATCTATATACCAGGGCCCATCTCTGTTTTGCTTGCCCAGGGCCCTCTGTCTAAAGCGGGCTGCTTCAGGTACAAGTGCCCTTTAAATTCAGTTTAATATAGCGGATTTATGGCGAGTCTGGCGCCGGGTAATAAGTGTCTTATGTCACTCTGCGGGGACTTCCAGGACTGACTGATTGAAATGACTGGCGATGAATGATTGCTGCTGCTTGAAACAATTTCTCTATAAATGACCCCTGCGGTGTTACTATAATTACTTTACAGGTGGAGGGGGCTTAAGTGCTGCAATCACCGCAGTGCTGACGTACGCATCTGCACCTGTCTCTGGAGCTCAGGATTTGTCATATTCCTTGCACTTTTTTTTTTTAAAACCCATTTTTGTGTTTTTGCAATATGTCAGACAAGAGGTGTCTTTGATGTCCTGTGCGGGGCGGTAAAATGGCGCCATTACCACGTCGGGAGGAATCAAGATTGTAGGCAACCTTCCGATGATTGAATAATATCCAGCCAGATTGGACTTTTTTGCAATAGTTGTATGGCGCAATTTAACCCCCAATTCTGCAAAGTCTTTACTGCAGTGTTGCATTTTTTAATCGTGCACCAGGAGGCGCAGCATGAGCAATACCAAAACAGACAAAATAACTGGTGAATTTAGAAAGCAATGCTGTGTTTGTGACTGTCATTCAGGGCATTGTTACACACCATACACAGGGATGCAGCTATATACCCCCAGTCATGGGGCAGTTAGTACCCCTGTGGTGGGGCAGATCAGGAGGAGATGTAATTGACTCATTTTCCTTCGCTCCAGGATTCCTATCCTCGATACCTGAAATCGGAAATGTACAAGAGTCTTCTTGGCCAAGCCTTCATCCCTCCTGAGACAAAGAAAGGGTTTGTAAGATTTCCTGAGGGTTTTAGGGGTAGGGGTGGCAGTAGCGGTGGGAGGGGGTGGGCAGTGGGGGGCAGATAGTCGGGGGGGGGGGGGGGCTTTATGGTGTCGACATGCCCAATCTTATGTAAGTTAAATTATTGTATAATGACCAGTTCTACAACTTTCTCATAGACGTGTATGTACCAATTAAGCACAGTTTCTAAGATCTCTGCTTGCTGTCAGTGAATGGAGGCATCTGGTGTCCTATGCCACTATGGATGTCACATAGGAGCAGCTGAAGACGCACGGGATCGGCGGTGGGAGACCGGGATGGGATTGAGTATTTCAAGTCCGGATCGATCTTAAAGCCACAGAAAACTTGTTCATTGCCACTTTCACAGAGCTGCAGTTTGTCACAGTGTATCAGCACAGGCAATTCCCTATATTAATAAAACAAATATCAGCAGCACCAGTGCCCCCTCGACACCGGGTTTGTACTAATACATGGTCACAAACCTAAGAGCTTTAGATCCACTGACAGCAAGCAGAGGAATTGAAAATGGAGAAAAAAGCTGCAGAACCAAACATTATAAAATGCTTTATTTAAAGGGCATCTGTCAGCAGTTTTGTACCTATGACACCGGCGGCTTGGCAGCTGAAGACATCTGTGTTGGTCCCATGTTCATATGTTTCCACATTTCTGAGAAAAATGATGTTTTAATATATGCAAATGAGCCTCTGGGAGCAACGGGGGCGTTACCATTACACCTAGAGGCTCTGCTGTCTCTGCAACTGCCGCAACCTCTGCACTTTGATTGACAGGACCAGGCAGTGTAAACGTCATCACACCTAACCTTGTCAATCTCAGAGATCGTTGCAGAGACATCAGAGCCTCTAGGAGTAGTGGTAACGCCTCAGTTGCACCTAGAGGCTCATTTGCATACATTAAAACATCATTTTTCTCAGCAATGTGGGCACATATGAACATGGGACCAACACAGATGTCTTCAGCTGCTAAACGCACATGTAACAGGTCAGCCGATGTCATAGGGACAAAACTGCTGACAGATGCCCTGTAATGCAGCGTAGGGAGGCAGTCTACTCTACAGCACAGGAGGCCGTAGAGACGTCTTGTCTTACTCCCTGTTGTTACTATTGCAGCGTATTCCCCTTTATGAGACGGCAGCGCCACTCCAGCCCGAGCCCCGCGTTCCTCTTTCCACCAGGAGATCAAGATCCGAAGTCGGATGGAGAAAGCAAGTCCGGTTCTCCGGCTGCCGTGTCCCAGGTGCCACCGAATGAGAGGTTTACCTTGTAGTTGATACTAGTGGTCTTAAAGGAGCCCACTTAAAGGGCTGTTCCACTGGAGGGAATTTTTTTTCGCTTAAAGGGAACCTGTCGGCTCTGAAACACCCCCTGAACTAGAGTAAGCGTTGTATAGTGTAAGTGATGCTGAATCCGAATATGTAAGTTTTATCTTCATACTCACTTCCATTTCGACGCTGTGCTCCCACAAACCAGCAGTAAAATGCACTCACTGGACTCCGGTGCTCACTGACATAATGGAGAGGACTCAAAGAAGAATCCTCTAAATGTATTTTACTGCAAGTTTGTGGGAGCACAGCGTCAGACTGGAAGTGAGTATGAAGATAAAACTTACACATTCGGATTCAGCATCACTTACACTATACACCACTTACTCTAGTTCAGGGGGTGTTTCGGAGACAACAGGTTCCCTTTAAGTTAAAGGAACACTCCTGTTTAATAATATACAGTATCTGAGATACTGACAATGCTGTCTTTGACTATGGGAATGAATTAAAAGTGTTGTGTGCTTTGAACACCCCTTTTACATGTCCTGTTAGCTCATGTGACGGAATCAGAGAGAGGCCCCATAAACATAGTGTATTCTCAGTATCAGGCTGTTTATGGGGGCTGAGGTGAATAAGACAAAAACTCTGTCAAAGTTTTGTGTTTCATAAGTTTCCCATTATGTGTACAGTAAAATGTAGAACGGAATGTACCACTCAGCGGGGAAGCAGGAATTCTGATTATTGTCCATATATAGGGCCGTCCAGATGTACAGTATATGGAAGTGTTTACATACCAGTCATATACTGCAATCTGTTCTGTAACTGAGAGAAAAGAGACATTTAACTGAGGTCATGATGGGGGCAGTATTATAGTAGTTATATTCTTGTACATAGGAGCAGTATTATAGTAGTTATATTCTTGTACATAGGAGGCAGTATTATAGTAGTTATATTCTTGTACATAGGAGCAGTATTATAGTAGTTATATTCCTGTACATAGGAGCAGTATTATAGTAGTTATATTCTTGTACATAGGAGCAGTATTATAGTAGTTATATTCTTGTACATAGGAGGTAGTATTATAGTAGTTATATTCTTGTACATAGGAGCAGTATTATAGTAGTTATATTCTTGTACATAGGAGCAGTATTATAGTAGTTATATTCTTGTACACAGGAGCAGTATTATAGTAGTTATATTCTTGTACATAGGAGCAGTATTATAGTAGTTTATATTCTTATACATAGGAGGTAGTATTATAGTAGTTATATTCTTGTACACAGGAGCAGTATTATAGTAGTTATATTCTTGTACATAGGAGCAGTATTATGGTAGTTATATTCTTGTACATAGGAGGCAGTATTATAGTAGTTATATCTTCTACATAGGAGCAGTATTATAGTAGTTATATTCTTCTACATAGGAGCAGTATTATAGTAGTTATATTCTTGTAACATAGGAGCAGTATTATAGCAGTTATTATCTTGTACATAGGAGCGGTATTATAGTAGTTATATTCTGTACATAGGAGCAGTGTTATAGTAGTTATATTCTTGTACATAGAGCAGTATTATAGTAGTTATATTCTTGTACATAGGGGCAGTATTATAGTAGTTATATTCTTGTACATAGGAGCAGTATTATAGTAATTATATTCTTGTACATATGAGCAGTATTATAGTAGTTATATTCTTGTACATAGGAGCAGTATTATAGTAGTTTATATTCTTGTACATAGGAGGCAGTATTATAGTAGTTATATTCTTGTACATAGGAGCAGTATTATAGTAGTTATATTCTTGTACATAGGAGCAGTATTATAGTAGTTATATTCTTGTACATAGGAGCAGTATTATAGTAGTTATATTCTTGTACATAGGAGCAGTATTATATAGTAGTTATATTCTTGTACATAGGAGGCAGTATTATAGTAGTTTATATTCTTGTACATAGGAGCAGTATTATAGTAGTTATATTCTTGTACATAGGAGCAGTATTATAGTAGTTATATTCTTGTACATAGGAGCAGTATTATAGTAGTTATATTCTTGTACATAGGAGCAGTATTATAGTAGTTATATATTCTTGTACATAGGAGCAGTATTATAGTAGTTATATTCTTGTACATAGGAGGCAGTATTATAGTAGTTATATTCTTGTACATAGGAGCAGTATTATAGTAGTTATATTCTTGTACATAGGAGCAGTATTATAGTAGTTATATTCTTGTACATAGGAGGTAGTATTATAGTAGTTATATATTCTTGTACATAGGAGCAGTATTATAGTAGTTATATTCTTGTACATAGGAGCAGTATTATAGTAGTTATATTCTTGTACATAGGAGGCAGTATTATAGTAGTTATATTCTTGTACATAGGAGCAGTATTATAGTAGTTTATATTCTTGTACATAGGAGCAGTATTATAGTAGTTATATTCTTGTACATAGGAGCAGTATTATAGTAGTTATATTTCTTGTACATAGGAGGCAGTATTATAGTAGTTATATTCTTGTACATAGGAGCAGTATTATAGTAGTTATATTCTTGTACATAGGAGCAGTATTTATAGTAGTTATATTCTTGTACATAGGAGCAGTATTATAGTAGTTATATTCTTGTACATAGGAGCAGTATTATAGTAGTTATATTCTTGTACATAGGAGCAGTATTATAGTAGTTATATTCTTGTACATAGGAGGCAGTTTAAGTATTTCTTGTACATAGGAGGCAGTATTATGTATTATATTCTTGTACATAGGAGCAGTATTATAGTAGTTATATTCTTGTACATAGGAGCAGTATTATAGTAGTTATATTTCTTGTACATAGGAGGCAGTATTATAGTAGTTATATTCTTGTACATAGGAGCAGTATTATAGTAGTTATATTCTTGTACATAGGAGGCAGTATTATAGTAGTTATATTCTTGTACATAGGAGCAGTATTATAGTAGTTATATTCTTGTACATAGGAGCAGTATTATAGTAGTTATATTCTTGTACATAGGAGCAGTATTATAGTAGTTATATTCTTGTACATAGGAGCAGTATTATAGTAGTTATATTCTTGTACATAGGAGCAGTATTATAGTAGTTATATTCTTGTACATAGGAGCAGTATTATAGTAGTTATATTCTTGTACATAGGAGCAGTATTATAGTAGTTATATTCTTGTACATAGGAGGCAGTATTATAGTAGTTAATTCTTGTACATAGGAGCAGTATTATAGTAGTTATATTCTTGTACATAGGAGGCAGTATTATAGTAGTTATATTCTTGTACATAGGAGCAGTATTATAGTAGCTATATTCTTGTACATAGGAGCAGTATTATAGTAGTTATATTCTTGTACATAGGAGCAGTATTATAGTAGTTATATTCTTGTACATAGGAGCAGTATTATAGTAGTTATATTCTTGTACATAGGAGCAGTATTATAGTAGTTATATTCTGTACATAGGACAGTATTATAGTAGTTATATTCTTGTACATAGAGCAGTATTATAGTAGTTATATTCTTGTACATAGGAGCAGTATTATAGTAGTTATATTCTTGTACATAGGAGCAGTATTATAGTAGTTATATTCTTGTACATAGGAGGCAGTATTATAGTAGTTATATTCTTGTACATAGGAGGCAGTATTATAGTAGTTATATTCTTGTACATAGGAGGCAGTATTATAGTAGTATAATTCTTGTACATAGGAGCAGTATTATAGTAGTTATATTCTTGTACATAGGAGGCAGTATTATAGTAGTTATATTCTTGTTACAAGGAGCAGTATTATAGTAGTTATATTCTTGTACATAGGAGCAGTATTATAGTAGTTATATTCTTGTACATAGGAGCAGTATTATAGTAGTTTATATTCTTGTACATAGAGCAGTATTATAGTGTTATATTTCTTGTACATAGGAGCAGTATTAGTAGTTATATTCTTGTACATAGGAGTAGTATATAGTAGTTATATTCTTGTACATAGGAGCAGTATTATAGTATTTATATTCTTGTACAGTAGGAGCAGTATTATAGTAGTTATATTCTTGTACATAGGAGGCAGTATTATAGTAGTTATATTCTTGTACATAGGAAGCAGTATTATAGTAGTTTATATTCTTGTACATAGGAAGCATATATAGTAGTTATATTCTTGTACATAGGAGCAGTATTATAAGTAGTTATATTCTTGTACATAGGAGCAGTATTATAGTAGTTATATTCTTGTACATAGGAGCAGTATTATAGTAGTTATATTCTTGTACATAGGAGCAGTATTTATAGTAGTTATATTCTTGTACACAGGAGCAGTATTATAGTAGTTATATTCTGGTACATAGGAGCAGTATTATAGTAGTTATATTCCTGTACATAGGAGCAGTATTATAGTAGTAATATTCTTGTACATAGGAGCAGTATTATAGTAGTTATATTCTTGTACATAGGAGCAGTATTATAGTAGTCATATTCCTGTACATAGGAGCAGTATTATAGTAGTAATATTCTTGTACATAGGAGCAGTATTATAGTAGTTATATTCTTGTACATAGGAGCAGTATTATAGTAGATACATTCTTGTACATAGGAGGCAGTATTATAGTAGTTATATTCTTGTACATAGGAGCAGTATTATAGTAGTTATATTCTTGTACATAGGAGCAGTATTATAGTAGTTATATTCTTGTACATAGAAGCAGTATTATAGTAGTTATATTCTTGTACATAGTAGTAGTATTATAGTAGTTATATTCTTGTACATAGGGGCAGTATTATAGTAGTTATATTCTTGTACATAGGGGCAGTATTATCATGGACTCCTATTTACTATTTTATCTGGACATACCTTATTATTTTCCTCTTGAATTTGTATTTATAAAAAAAGAATACTTAGCTATGTCCTGAATGGTTTATCTCATCTCCATGACTTTTTGTTTTCTGGATATACATCCTCTTTAATTTTTTTATTTTTTTTTACTCCCATTAAACTCAAGGATGTTTGTAATTCCTGTGACCGCACTTGTGACTTCTGGCAGTCGGTGGTCAGGTTAAATACTTGTGGTCTCTGCGGTTCTGTTAATGTGGCCAAATAAAGACTGAATAAGCATAGCAGTGAAGATCCCTGACCCCTGTAATGTGTGCAGTCCCAAAATGAAAGAGTTACATTACTTTCTCTAATATCTCTGCTTGCTGTCAGTGAATTACAACCTTTAACACCACATTATAACAAAACAGTACCATATTATAAAAGGTTTTCAGGCTCTGTGTGTAAACTAACTTTCCTTTGACAGCAAGCAGAGCTTTTGAACTGCTGAGAAACTGAAACACAATGCATATTAGAAAGAACAGTAGAACTTTTTATTAAATAGGGATTGTCTCAGTAGGTTAGTTGGTTAGGAGTATATGCGAGAGGTCTTGAAAGCCAGATGGTGACTATTGTGGCTTTTTTGTTAAAGGTATTTCATCATTATATTCATTCCTTCCTGGAGATGGGGGTCATTCACATGACAACCATCTATAATTTCAGGCCTTGTGCACCCCTGTAGCTTTCTACAATGTCATATCTGTCCTATAGGCAGGCAGTACGTAGGCTGAAGATCTAGATGTGATCTCATATATGCACATATGGTACATAATCTACCACATCTGTCGTCCATTGCAGTGTAATAGACCATGATCCTCTGCCGCCACCTACTGGACACATGAAGAAATGACATCATTATTATTTTCAGTCTGCACCACTCGATCTACATGAGGGGATAGCGTAATTTTCTTGTTTAGATATTTATAATACAAGATTATTTTCTCTTTGGATCATTGACAGGAAACCCTGCTTTTCATCATTTTTTATCTTTTCCGAACGAGACTATTCCCAGGCCTCTTACATTATAAAATCTCATTCTGTTTCTGCTTAATTCCCCAGGGATCAGTTTTTGGCAGAAAAGCAAAGTTTACTGTTCCCAACAAAGACTGCTTTCCCATATTTACACATGCCACATGAAAGTATCCAAAGCAACAGGAGGTCTATGATAGCTGTGGTGGGGGAGCTGCAGGGGTCCTCAGAATGTTCACATTGGAACACATTTATAAATCCAATATTCTGTGCTAATTTTTTTTTTTATATATTTTTTTTAGGAATCAAAGCTCCTTTTTTTCTGATACACAGCTTCACATCCGCTGCATACACACAGAGGTAAATGTTACAATTCTGTCTACCTGCAGCCACCACTAGAGGGAGCTCCATGCTCACTGCAGTTTAAAGGGGTTCTGCAGGTTTTAATATCTGATGATCTATCCTCTGGATAGATCATCAGTATCTGATCGGCGGCAGCCCGACACCCGGGGCCCCCGCCGATCAGCTGTTTGAGAAGGCAGCGGCGCTACAGGAGCGCCGCGGCCTTCTCAGTGTTTACCTGCAGGCCAGTGACGTCACGACTAGTATCACTGGCCTGGGCGGGGCTAAGCTCCATTCATGTGAACAGAGCTTACATCAGATACTGATGATCTATCCAGAGGATAGATCATCAGATATTAAAACCTGCAGAACCCCTTTAATTTACAGACAGTATGCAGTAAGCTCTGGAGCTCCCTCTAGTGGTGGCTGCAGGTAGTGAGAAAACATGTACCTCTGACTATAGGCACAGAATTCTGGATCTATCTAGGTGAATAAAACAACATGGTCATTTGGGAGTTCTTCATGTTTCTTGCCTTTGTGTATAATCAGCTTCCCCTTGCTCCATGTTCTCCTTCTCATTGTCCTTTGTCTCCTTTGTACAGCTGTCCCCATTAAGCAGTCCCTTGGCTAAATTACCCGGAAACCTCTTACCTGCTTGTCCTGAAGAGAGACAGCCCTGTTCCCTGCACGGCACCTCCTCTTCTCGCCTGGAAGCCTCTCCCACCTTCCCATCTCCCAGCGCAAATGGCTCTGAGAGGTTTAGTCTCCGGTCACTTTGTTTTATTTCTGGGCTTTGCTGTAATAAGACGCAAACATTTCCTGTCTATTGCACTTAAAGGGGAGACATATGGTCAGGTTTTACATATGTTTTGTAGAACGAATGAACTTTTTGTCATTTTTTTGTACAAAATGACCTCATTTTGATGCCTTATTCGAGTATAAAGTGGGCTTCTGCCTAGTGCAGGCGCCCAATTTGTGTAAATATGAGGACTACACAGACATGGCGTCTTATTATTGCATCGTCGTGGACAAGTCTAATGTATGTTTGCTAGTCTTGAGTGCATGTCCAGATATATATGAGCTCCTGACTCCACTTAGGGTCCCAAAAATTGCATTTGAGGTCCAGATAGGAAATATAAACAATAAAAAATGAAATTTATTAAATTAGAAAAATATTAGATTTACTTCACATTTTTGGAATCTTGGTTATGATGCAGCCGGGGGGGGGGGGGGGCATTTCCGATCAAGCTTTCGTCCTCCCTCTCCCTTCCTCTCTGTGGGACTGCCAGAGACAACTGAGCACCGCTCTCGGCTTTCTTCAGCAGTCCCATAGAGAATGAATTAGCAGTGGGCATGCTCGACCACCACTTCATTCATATCGGAGGACACAGAATCCCCACTGTCGTGATGGTTGGACTCCTCATGATCAGACATGATACCGACTGTCCTGCAGATAGGGGATATGTTTAAATCTTAGCACAACCCCTCTGAGACTGAGATCGTGAGCAGCCATGATGAAAACAGCAAATTGCTTCCAGTGGAAATACCTTCATCCTGGCACTGGTCAGACGACGGTCCGATTGGTGGGGATTCTGATATAAATGAGGTTGGAATATTTGACAGTATTTTTAAGGGAGGTCCCCAGGAATTACATAATGATGACCTATCCTCAGGAGAGTTTAAATAATTCCTCGCCACGATGGGTGCACATCCCTTTTCGGGTCCTTCTCCACCCTTCGGACCATATATTAGTCAGAAGGACAATTTCAGACGGCACAGCAGCTTTGCGTTTTCAGTATGCGTATCTTGAGGTGCAGTGGTCAAGATCATCAGCAACGTTTCGGGTCTGTATTTGAAACGACCCATTTTTCGAGCTAGTAACGGTGTGAGGAACAAAGCCAGTGTGCCGTCTGAAACTATCCTGAGGAGAGGTCATCAATGTGAGATTGGTGGGGGTCTGACCTCGACACCCCCGCCGATCAGCTGTTTGAGGGGATCGCAGTGCTCATCAGAGCCTCCTTGCAACTAACCAAGCACAGCACCGTCCATTGGATAGTGGCTATACTTGGTATTGCAACTAGGGCCATGTGACTGATAAACATAACGCCAGGAAGAGGCCTAAGCACTCATGGCCTCTTCATACAGTTGATCCGCAGGGGTGCTCGGTGTCGGATCCCCGCCAACCTCATACTTAAAGAAGAACTCCCGCAAAAAATTTTATTCTCTGACCTGTTAGAAAGGTGCATGATATAATCTGTAGTGAATGCAATCTTCTCATCAGAGACTGTAATTCTGAGTTATCCCCTCTCTTTTAATTGTAGCTGGGTCATGTGACCAACTCCCTGACCTCCAACTGACCCAGGACAGGAAGCCAGTCACTTCTCTATTCATTCCTATGAGACTGAAAGTGAGGCTCCCATAGGAATACATAGAGAAATAGACTTCCTGTCCACACATAAGATGCTGTGTTATCTGGTGAGTCTGATTGCTGGTCACATGACACAGATGAGAAACATCAGGGAGATATAACTCACAAATACAGACACTGGTAAGAAAATTACATCCACTACAGATTACATCATGTACATTTCTAGAAGGACATGGAATACAATTTTTTGCGGGAGTTCTTCCATAAGGCCTATCCTGAGGAATAGGCTATCAATATCTAAATCCTGGAGAACCCCTTTAAGGGGGTTGTCCGGCTCATAAGATTTCTAAAATTAAGTGGTCAGAATGCTATAAAAATATCATAACGATCCCTCGTCTGACACTTCCCGGTTCCCTGCCGGTTTCTTTTTACTGATCTCTCTTGACATGGAATCCACCAATCACCTGCTGAGGCGGGTCACAGTGACTGGTGGACTGTCACATTTCCTGTGTTAGGAGGGAGCAGGAAGTAGACACTAGATGCAGCGGAGGTTTGGGTGACGTCTATAATTTTTGTACATAATTTTGACCCTTTTTGTTATCGGCCAGACAACCCCTGTAACGTGAATTACCAGCATCCGATGGCCACGTATGACACAATTTTTTAGTGTTTTTTTTGCAATAAAAATTTGGAAAATTTATCTTGGCCCTAGAGACTGTGCTCTGACCTATTTTACCAGGGATTTTTTTTCCTTATTTGAATCTGCCTTTGTGAACACGCAGCCTCCATAACCCACTTCGAAGCAATGCTTTTCTTAAGTCGAGTGAAAAGACGTCTTATTTCGCTTTTGTTCACAGGCCTTTTAATATTTCCCCGTGCTAATCTTACATTCACAGCTGGAGGGGCCCCCACTGTGTTGTGCCGTGCTCCCATCTCTTTATAATAAAATGCTTTCCGCCAGCTGAACATTTCGCATAAAAAAAAAAAATCTAAAAAAAAAAAAAAAATTAAGCCTCAGGCCAGCTTTAGATTATTTAAAAACCATCTGTGATCCTTCTTAAAAATTACATAAGGTCCATTATGCACGAGATTTCACATGAAGAGAGACTTCGCTTGAAATCGACATAGGCACAATATAACGCCATCTGCAAGATTTTTTTTCAATATAAAAACGCTATGACCAAAATGTGCAATTCGACATCAAAGGTTTTGTAAAAAAAAAAAAAAAAAGGTTAAAAAGTTGAAAATGCAAAAAATAATGCAATAAAATATAAAAAATGAACTAACTATATAAAAAATGACAAAATGGTATAAAATATATATATAAAAAAATACAGTGCACACATAAAAGCAGAAATATTTTACAGCATATTTCAGATAAATATATAACATTAAAAAATTTATGATATATAGCAAAAATATTGCAATCTTTTTTTTTCAATAAAACAACTTATATTTTATGATGGTTTTAATTTTTTATCTCAATTTTTTCCTGATATATATATATATGTATTTATATATATATTTATATATATATTTATATCAGGAAAAATTTGTTTTTAAATAATTTAAACAAATTAATTTGTTAAAAAAAATATATATATATATTTTATTTTTTTCACTTTTTTATACATATATATATATTTTTTTGTTTAAAAACAGGAATAAAAAAATAAGGTTAAGTTCAAAAAGTTGAAAGCTAAAACAAATAAAATATAAAGACAAGAATTCACAAAAATATATATAATTATATCGCCAGTATAACAACATGATTAATATTTTCTATTTTGGATAAATACAGAATATATAAAAAAAAGAATAAAAATGAAATTTTCGCCTTTATATAAAATCATATAAAAAAAATACGAGAATGTATATTTGTCTAGAACAAAAATATTCAACTTTGCTTTTCTATTAAATGTAAAAAAAAGTTACATGTTTTTAATTGTTTTTTATTTTTATTTCTTATTTTTCATTATATGTATTTTTGTTTTACATTTTTAAACAGGAATGAAATTCCCCTGGAATGCCAAATCTATATGGTGGATAAAGTCTTCACTGCCCAGCCAGATTCCCGGATATCACAGACAGAGGAGGATACAGAAAGCTTAGAGTCTTCCACTGTGTTTTGATGCTGCCTCGGCCTTCTTCAGGTGCCTTTATGCAGGGGGTGATGTGCGGCCTGTAAATAGTCACTCTGCACATGGCGGACATCGGTGTATACCGGTAATAACATTATTATTACCGCTACATATCTATTTGACGCGTAATAAACCTAACTTATTATGAAGTTGAATGTGAACCTTCTTGATTTTGGATACGTTTGGGCCCTTTAAGAAGCACCGTATAGCACATTGTGCCGCTGATGGGGTCTGACGGCACCTTATAGAAATCGACAGATGCTTCCATTGAGACGTCTGTGATTTCATGGGACCCGTGCCATAGGCCTGTGAGGAGGCAGGACGTCCTGTAGAGTCAGCAGCAGGAGGCGAGCGTGCTGCTCTTGTGGGAGGGCAGTGTGCGCCATGTTGTTAGTGAGGACAGGGACAATGTCATGATGGCGGGAAAGGAATAGAGACAACAGCAGGACAGAGTATTTAAGGAGAGAAGTGGGCCTGTCCACTCTTATGGAAGTGTAACTGAGGACGGGGCTTCATGTGACAGGGGTCCTGTCGTCATAGGAGGAGTATAGAGAGACCAGGGGTATAGGGCCCTCAGCTGCACAGAGCATTTCAGCAGAGGAGTGTGCTGATCCTATGACCTGTCCAACTCGAATAGTGAGGTTTGCGAGAATGGAGACATAAACTGAGGGTGACATAGCGGAAGGAGCAGAGCTCACAGCAGCACTGAGTATTTATGGTGTAGGACGCCAATCCCGTGACCTGTCCACAAGAGGAGAGCGGACACAAGTGGAAGGTCCCAGACTGATGGTGGAAGGAGCAGGGTCATCGGATAGTAGCTTTTTGTAGCAGTTGTGATGTGCCAGCAGCCTTGTATTTCTGTACTTACACGCCCCCTAAAACTGATTGGGCGGAGCTTGACACAAGGTGACAAGGTGTGTCCTGCCCCGCCCCTTCAGGCACTGCACTAGGGGGAGAGACCCTCTAACACTTTCTGTTACATGAAGCAAATACGCACTGAACAAAAATGGTATAGATTAATGGGGAAAGTCACGAATTTGGAAGATATGGCACCTTTTTACCCTTTATATGCCAGGTCATGTTGAACAGGATATGGACACATGCTACTTACCAACAGTGTTTAAAGGGAAAGTACATAGATTTTTAGGGCTTTGACACCCAAGGGTTTGGGGGCCCCCAGGGAATACTGCCTTCCCTTCCTTTCTGGATGTGTGGGTATTCCAGCTGATACATCCCTCAATGCCATGACCTTCTGAACGTCTACATGTCCAATGCATTTAGGTAGTTTCCCCTCCCCCGTTAAATACCCAGCATGCCTTGGAAGTGATGCTGGAGCTGGAGGATCCTGAACTCTTCGCCTGTTCTTAGCAATGTATAGGGTGGCGGATTTATTATATCTGAGGTCGGTGGTCTATTTATAATACGGTTATAACGTCACTATAATAAAACGCTTTTTAAAACAACCTGACGAATTCTGTGATTATTGATTTGGTTATTAATCTATTCCACGTCTTGCAAAAGTATTCACACCCTTGCCAAGTTAAAACATCTTGCAGTGAAATGAGTTCCTTTGCGATATATATTACACCTGGTGTCCTTTTGTGGGAATCTTTTCGGTGATAATAGCAGTGTATGAGAAGCAGAACTGCAGTATAAAGCATGGGGGAGAGGCCAAGTTTCTGATGAGTCAGGATGTGGATTTTAGACTCCAGCAGACGGTGCAGTGAAGGTGGAGTCACTCATCTCAGCTGTGGCTCTGGCGAGCTCTGCAGCCTACTCGCCGCTTACCAAGCACAGCACCGTCCATTTGATAGTGGTTGTGCTTGATATTGCAGCTCAGCCCCATTCACTTCAATGGGACTGAGCTGCACCTAGGCCACATGACCGATGAATGTGAGGCCTCGGAAGACGCCTTAGCGATCACAGAGCTCTGCAGCCAGATCAGTGGTGATGCCAGGTGTAGGACCCCCACCGAGCTGATATTGATGACCTATCCTAAGGATAGGCCATCAACATCAAAATCCTGGAGAACCCCTTTAAGATCGCATCTTGAAATCTCCTTTAAAGAAGAACTCCCGCAAAAAATGTTATTCTCTGACCTGTTAGAAAGGTACATGATGTAATCTGTAGTGAATGTTATTTTCTTACCAGAGGCTGTATTTGTGAATTATATCTCCCTGATGTTTCTCATCTGTGTCATGTGACCAGCAATCAGACTCACCAACTCACACAGCATCTTTCTTATGTGTGGACAGGAAGTCTATTTCTCTATGTATTCCTATGGGAGCCTCAATCTGAGTTTCATAGGAATGAATAGAGCAGTATCTGGCTTCAGAGAGTTGGTCACATGACCCAGCTACAATTAGAAGAGAGGGGATAACTCACAAATACAGTCTCTGATAAGAAGATTACATTCACTATAGATTACATTATGCACCTTTCTAACAGGTCAGAGAATAAATTTTTTTTGCGGGAGTTCTTCTTTAAGGGAATATTCCCATCTGGGACATTGATGGCATATTGCTAGGACAGGTACAGTGACTGAGCCCTTGCTCTGCGGATAGTGAATACTTCATGCTCCAGGGTACTTTTCCTTTAAAGTATATTAAGGCCATAAATTGGGGCCAAGCGGAGCTGATCTTTAAATCTTTACATAATGTCATCCAGCGTCTTCTGAACGGCCGGATCCCGAGGCAGTTCGTTTCCTTGGCAGGAGAAGCTGAAATCCTCACAACTCTCTAAGCATAATAATCCACGTGCGTCATCGCCCATCGTCAAGGATCTCGGGTGATCAGGATCCGAAGTGTCTCTGTGAGGATATATATATACAGCTCCGCTATGTCACCCTCATCTCTCCATCGTAGTCTAATGTTATATACAGCTATATCTGTACCTGGGAAAGCTAGGTGACAACCAATATGGCTGCCATGACAGCAGTCGGAGAGGTTGTCTCAGAGCGGAAAAGAAAAGACTAAGATGCCACAATCGTTAGTGATCGTGACACCAGTGGGTTGTCCCCTCGGTGTCATAATTGTTGGGGCTAAAAGTGTTATATGGATAGGCCACAGAGCTGAATGTGATTTTCTTACCAGTGGATGTATTTGTGAGTTATAACCTCCCTTCTGATCCTCAGCTGTGTCATGTGACCAGCACTCAGACTCTCCAACTGACACAGCATCTTATGTGTGGACAGGAAGTCAGTTTCTCTGTGCATTCCAATGGGAGCCTCACTCTCAGTCTCATAGGAATGAATAGAGAAGTAACTGACTTCCTTTCCTGTGTCAGTTGGAGATCAGACTGTTGGTCACATGACACAGCTGAGGATCAGAAGGGAGAGGATAGATCACAAATACAGTCACTGATGAGAAGATTACATTCACTACAGATTACATCATGTACCTTCCTAGCAGGTCTTAGAATAAAAATGTTGTCGGGAGTTCTACTTTAAGATCCTTTCAATTTGTTGATGAGTGCCGATCAATTATAGAAGGTGCCGATCGTCGCTTGTTTACATTCATTTTCACTTTGCAATTATCGAGAGGGGTTTGAAAGAATGATCGTCCTTGGGATCGTTCGATCAGATCCCTTATTTCCTTGAGTACATTGTTTGAAAAAATTGCTGTGGGCAGGCTCAGAAAATGAAAGAACTGTTACTCAACTCACCAATCCCCTGCCGCTCCTGTTCCAACACCCCATTAACACCCCTTTAAGTTACGTAGTTTCTTTTTTTAATAGACTGGTGATAATGCATTGGAATATAGAGTTAAGAAGTAATGATAAAAGTTGTCTCATGGCAGAGAAAATTCAGAATAAAATAAAATATGAAAAAGAATAATAATCTACACACACACATAGTATCCGGGTCCAGCCCTTTGGAACATTTGTCCATTTAGACTTTAACCCCTTCGCGCCCGGAGCTTTTTTCGGTTCTGCATTTTCGTTTTGCGCTCCCTGCCTTCAAACAGTCATAACTCTTTTATTTTTCTGTTCACATAGCTGTATGAGGGCTTGTTTTTTGCGGGACAAGTTGTACTTTCCAACGCCTCCATTTAATATTGCATACGGTGTAGTGGGAAGCGGTAAAAAAATTCCAAACCGGGTGAAATTGCAAAGAAAACGCTATTCCGCTACAGTTCTACGGGTTTCTTATTTACAGCGTTCGATGTGCATTAAAACTGATCCATTACTTTCATTCTACTGGTCAGTACGAATCCGGCAATACCTAATATGTATAGTTTTTCCTGCGTTTTCATAGTGATAAAATAATTAGAAAGTTGCCCTTTTTTTTTTTTTTTTTTCCTTGTCAAATCTTGACCCCTATAACTTTTTGGTATTTATGTGTACAGAGCTGTATGGGGGCTCATTTTTTGCGGGATGATCTGAAGTTTTTATTGATACCATTCTGGGGTGTGTATGACTTTTTGATCACTTTTTATTTAATTTTTTTTAGAAAAAAAAAGCGACAAAAAACGGCAAATCGCCATTTGGACGCTTTTTTCCGCCACACAATTCGCCGTATTGGAATTTTTTTTTTATATTTTAAAAGTACGGGCGTTTTCGGTCACGGTGATACCCATGATGTCTATATTTATTGTTATTTAGGTATTTATTTTTTACTTTTACGGAAAGGGGGGTGATTTGAACTTTTACATCTTTTTTATTTTTTATATATTTTTTAACATTTTTTTTTAATTTTTTTTTACTATTAGAAAGCTCAAATATGGGCTTATAAATTGTGGCTTTTTTTTTTCTTTATGAGCAATTCTGGGTTTTATAGACTCAGAAATCCATCAATTGCTCATTTCTTATCCTGGCCTGCCATCTAGTGGCCAGAATAAGAATTGCACTTTGAAAACTGTAATCCTCACCAGCGAGGATTACAGTTTTCATATGGTGTACAGACACCCCGATTGGCCACACGGGGTGTCTGTACACCACCCGGAAGCGAACGCTTCCGGGTTTAGACGCAACTAGATGCCGTGATCACGTGTGATCACGGCATCTAGTCACCCCGGAAGACGCCGCCGATGGCGGTAAGTAGCGGCAAGTCTCTGCTGTTAGAAACAGCAGAGACTTGCCGGCCATGACGCCCGCCGCACCCGCGAGCGGGCGCCATGTGCCCGCATCGCCCCAGCGCCGTACATGTACGGCGCTGGTCGCGAAGGGGTTAAAGGGTTTCTGTCACCAGTTTTTTCAGTATGAATCAGGCTGACATTAGAGATGTGCTAATGTCACCTGATTCCAAATATATATCTGTTTTATTTACTGGTGCCCCCATTTTTATATAAAATTAACTTTTATTTTATGCTAATAAGGCCGCTAGGTGCAAGGGGCGTTACCCCTGCTCCTAGAGGCTCTGTTGATTGACAGGACCAGGCAGAGAAGAAAATACTCCATTCACCATAGCTTTTAAGGACCTTCAATGATGTCATGACCATGTGATCAGTCACATGGTTAGGATCACACAAATAGCCTGTCTCCTCTTAAACCATGTGACTGATCACATAAAATTATTGGCAGCCGGTGTGATAACAACACTGAGCTTTAAAATGTATATCTTGTTGTGCTGGATAAAGTGGGACAAACGGGTCATTATTAAATAACCCCAATATACAAGTAATATATAATCTACATAAAAGCTGGCTTAATGTGTACATATATCACCGATACTGAGTTACATCCTGTATTATACTCCAGAGCTGCACTCACTATTCTGCTGGTGCAGTCACTGTGTACATACATTGCTTATCCTGTACTGATCCTGAGTTACATCCTGTATTATACTCCAGAGCTGCACTCCCTATTCTGCTGGTGCAGTCACTGTGTACATACATTACTTATCCTGTACTGATCCTGAGTTACATCCTATATTATACTCCAGAGCTGCACTCACTATTCTGCTGGTGCAGTCACTGTGTACATACATTGCTTATCCTGTACTGATCCTGAGTTACATCCTGTATTATACTCCAGAGCTGCACTCACTATTCTGCTGGTGCAGTCACTGTGTACATACATTACTTATCCTGTACTGATCCTGAGTTACATCCTGTATTATACTCCAGAGCTGCACTCCCTATTCTGCTGGTGCAGTCACTGTGTACATACATTACTTATCCTGTACTGATCCTGAGTTACATCCTATATTATACTCCAGAGCTGCACTCACTATTCTGCTGGTGCAGTCACTGTGTACATATATTACTTATCCTGTACTGATCCTGAGTTACATCCTGTATTATACTCCAGAGCTGCACTCACTATTCTGCTGGTGCAATCACTGTGTACATACATTACTTATCCTGTACTGATCCTGAGTTACATCCTGTATTATACTCCAGAGCTGCACTCACTATTCTGCTGGTGCAATCACTGTGTACATACATTACTTATCCTGTACTGATCCTGAGTTACATCCTATATTATACTCCAGAGCTGCACTCACTATTCTGCTGGTGCAGTCACTGTGTACATACATTGCTTATCCTGTACTGATCCTGAGTTACATCCTGTATTATACTCCAGAGCTGCACTCACTATTCTGCTGGTGCAGTCACTGTGTACATACATTACTTATCCTGTACTGATCCTGAGTTACATCCTGTATTATACTCCAGAGCTGCACTCCCTATTCTGCTGGTGCAGTCACTGTGTACATACATTACTTATCCTGTACTGATCCTGAGTTACATCCTATATTATACTCCAGAGCTGCACTCACTATTCTGCTGGTGCAGTCACTGTGTACATATATTACTTATCCTGTACTGATCCTGAGTTACATCCTGTATTATACTCCAGAGCTGCACTCACTATTCTGCTGGTGCAATCACTGTGTACATACATTACTTATCCTGTACTGATCCTGAGTTACATCCTGTATTATACTCCAGAGCTGCACTCACTATTCTGCTGGTGCAATCACTGTGTACATACATTACTTATCCTGTACTGATCCTGAGTTACATCCTGTATTATGCTCCAGAGCTGCACTCACTATTCTGCTGGTGCAGTCACTGTGTACATACATTACTTATCCTGTACTGATCCTGAGTTACATCCTGTATTATACTCCAGAGCTGCACTCACTATTCTGCTGGTGCAGTCACTGTGTACATACATTACTTATCCTGTACTGATCCTGAGTTACATCCTGTATTATACTCCAGAGCTGCACTCACTATTCTGCTGGTGCAGTCACTGTGTACATACATTACTTATCCTGTACTGATCCTGAGTTACATCCTGTATTATACTCCAGAGCTGCACTCACTATTCTGCTGGTGCAGTCACTGTGTACATACATTACTTATCCTGTACTGATCCTGAGTTACATCCTGTATTATACTCCAGAGCTGCACTCACTATTCTGCTGGTGCAGTCACTGTGTACATACATTACTTATCCTGTACTGATCCTGAGTTACATCCTGTATTATACTCCAGAGCTGCACTCACTATTCTGCTGGTGCAGTCACTGTGTACATACATTACTGATCCTGTACTGATCCTGAGTTGCATCCTGTATTATACTCCAGAGCTGCACTCACTATTCTGCTATTTATTACTGGAATCCGTGAAGGAATACGCCTAACATCTTATAATGCAGTGATTTTGTCTCTTTTTGTCGATCAATACCCATGTACGGCTGTAATCTACTCTTACTGGAGGATGAATATGGAAATCCAGTCCACGCTGTGGTGCAACTTACTGATTGCTGTGTAATTACGGTGGAATGTGTCTCCACAATGAGTCTGCTGAAAAATACAGTATGAGCGAGAGAATAAGTGAAAGTTCTTGTATTTGTTCTTCTTTCCCTCCTTCCCTGTCTGCTCTCTCACATGCAACGCTCACATTTGTCCTCTGATGTCACAGATTAAATATATGCTTACTCAGACGTTCTTCCGAATTTAGCTCCAAGACAATCAGGTAATGTAATCCCTTCACGCAGATAAAGCCACTCCATGGGTCTGGCCAGGAGAATGAGTCCTGAGGCCTGCAAAAATTTCCAGCGACATTAACTTGAAAATGCACAAAGTACTCGGCAAAAAATAGTAGTTTATATTATCATACGTATTTTATGTGTGTATACAATGTATCACATAATAGTGTGTTATTTTTGTGTTGAGTTAAAAGGGTTGCCTTTGATATTGTTCTTGATATTGATGGCCTATCCTCAGCTCAGCCTTCTCTTTATTATATCAAGAGTAATACATAAGAGGTAGAATAAGCCCCTATTGCTGTTCCTTAAGATTTGGCTGTATAAACAATGATTGTTTGTAGCACTCAGGGGCAGACTGGGAACTTAAAGTGGCCCTGGAAAAAATACTAAAAGTGGCCCAGTGTTGTAGTTGAGTCCAAACTAATGCAAAAAAGGGCATACATTACCATATAGCAGCACATTATACCACCCCAACAGTCTATCACAAAATACATCCCCAAAAGCTTCCACTGGACGGCTGTGAGAAGGGCCCAGGGGGCACCATGGGCATCGGCCCACCAGATGATTTCCCTGTGAGGTTTAAGGCCAATCCGCCTCTGGTAGCACTACCGATGCACAAATAACTGACAAATGTAAGGTTATGCACACGGGAGGGAATAATGCAAGTCACCAGTACATACTGAATGGTAAAATATTGGATAACTCTGACATGGAAAAGGACCTAGGAATTCTAGTGAACAGAAATCTAAGCTGCAGAAACCAGTGTCAGACAGCTGCTGCCAAGGCCAATAAGATAATGGGTTGCATCAGAAGAGGCATAGATGGCGGTGATGAGAACATAGTCCTGTCACTTTACAAATCACTAGTCAGACCACACATGGAGGACTGTGTACAGTTCTGGGCTCCTGTGAACAAGGCAGACATAGCAGAGCTGGAGAGGGTTCAGAGGAGGGCAACTAAAGTCATAACTGGAATGGGTGGACTACAGGACCCAGAAAGATTATCAAAATTAGGGACGACTGAGGGGAGATGTAATAACTATGTATAAATATATCAGAGGTCAGTACAGAGATCTCTCCCATCATCTATGACTGTGATGAGGGGACATCCTCTGCGTCTGGAGGAAAGAAGGTTTGTACACAAACATAGAAGAGGATTCTTTACGGTAAGAGCAGTGAGACTATGGACTCTTTACAGTAAGAGCAGTGAGACTATGGACTCTTTACTGTAAGAGCAGTGAGACTATGGACTCTTTACTGTAAGAGCAGTGAGACTATGGACTCTTTACTGTAGAGCAGTGAGACTATGGACTCTTTACTGTAAGAGCAGTGAGACTATGGACTCTTTACTGTAAGAGCAGTGAGACTATGGACTCTTTACTGTAGAGCAGTGAGACTATGGACTCTTTACTGTAAGAGCAGTGAGACTATGGACTCTTTACTGTAAGAGCAGTGAGACTATGGACTCTTTACTGTAAGAGCAGTGAGACTATGGAACTCTCTGCCTGAGGAGGTGGTGATGGTAAGTTCACTATAAGAGATCAGGAGGGGCCTGGATGTATTTCTGGAGGTAATAATATTACAGGTTATAGTTACTAGAGAGGGGTCGTTGATCCAGGGAGTTATTCTGATGTCTGATTGGAGTCGGGAAGGAATTTTTTCCCCTAAAGTGAGGAAAATTGGCTTCTACCTCACAGGGGTTTTTTGCCTTCCTCTGGATCAACTTTCAGGATAACAGGAAGAACTGGATGGACGGAGGGCTTTTTTCGGCCTTACAAACTATGTTACTATGTTCATAACACATAATAGCCTATAAGGGTGCACCTACTGTGTTCCTGGTGCCTGCCTCACAGTGATTGTGCCCCATCTAAATTATCAGGGGCATTTTTTCATTTCATTGATGGTATTATTTCAATATTTTAGTATTACTTCCACATCATCCTGCCCCATACACAGGCGGCAGCCATATTCCAGTTGATAGTATCAGTGTTAAATAGTTAATCTGCACTGCATGTGAGATGCAGCCTGAGACGTGTGTCTGACGGCTCAGTACTTAATGATGTCAGTGAGCTGCTCTAAGTCGCTATTAATACGCTCTAACACTCAGCATGCGGCTCAATTAGTTCTTCTCGTGTTTACAAATTATCTAAGAAGCAAATCGTCTCATCCCGAGAGGTAAGATTCGTCTCATTTTACCGCTTACATTTGTGAATTTGCTTCCATTGTGATTGATCCCTACAATATATCGATCAGTCATAGCATTAAAACAAATGGCACCTGTCAAGGGGAGATATAATAGGCAGCAGGTGAAGAATCAGTTCTTGAAGTTGATGTGTTGGAAGCAGGAAAAATTGGCAAGAGTAAGGATCTGAGCGACTCTGACAACTGTGATGTGTAGACAACGGGGTCAGAACATCTCCAGAACCACCGGTTTCGTGGGGTGCTCCCATGATGTAGTGATTAGTATCTATCAAAAGTGGTCGGAAAGAGGACTGACCACAGGGTGCCCAAGGCTCCTGGAAACTGAAGGCTAGCCCAGCTGGTGTCATCCCACAAAAGAGCCAAATTACTGACAACATTACTGCTGGCGATGATAGAAGGGTGTCAGGACACACAGGGCATCGCAGTTTGTTGTGTATGGGGCTGCAGAGCCACATAATACACAATATTAGCAAGGTTGTTTTCATATTATACTTGAGGATTTAGGCCACGCTAAAACAATGGGATTTTACTAAATGTAAAAAATGTAAAAAATTTTTGAAAAAGAAAAAAGTATAAAAAAAAATTCTGTAGCAACTGGAAAACAAAATGCAAAAAACTAAAGACTGTATTACATAGAGCGATACAGCAGGCGACTGTTGGGAGGGAATCGTTCCTTCCCAGCAATCCCCTGCTTGTTAACGGAGGACACCAGGGATATTACATGCAGCGATCTCCTCCACAGTATGTATGGGGAGGAGTGATCACTAATGCCAACGCTCGTCCCCATATTGACTATGTGTTTGCCGGCAGCAGATCGCAATTACACAGCATGATCTGCCTCCGGCAAACCAGAATGTGGTTTGCTCGTTCATTGGGTAATCGGCGGCAGTATTACACTGCCAGATCATCGCTAACGAGCGTTACTACGGACTCTCATTAGTAATGATCTGGCAGACTATCTGTACAAAGCCTAGAGGTGCAGTCAAACAACCGTAAGTGTTTTGCGGTCCTCAAATTGCGGATCTGCAAAAGATGGATACTGGTCGCGTGCGTTACGCAATTTGCGGACCAAACATGGCCAGCACACAGTCAGTGCTTGATCAGTGATTACCATCAGTGACTGTAAGCCAAAACCAGGATTGGAGCCTCCACACAGATCGACCGTATTTTATGGTCCGCAAATTTTTGGATATGCAAAATACGCATGCCGTCCGTGTTGCATTCGCATTTTTTGCAGACCCCTTCACTTCAATGGGTCCAGGGTCTGCATTTTGCGAACAGTATAGGACATGCTCTATTCTTTTGTGGAACGGACATACGGATGTGGAAAGTGCACAGATCATCCGTGTGTCCGTTCCACAACGTGGTGATCTCCAACTTGTGGCTTTCCAGTTATTTCAAAACCATAACTACCAGCATGCTGGGAGTTGTAGTCTCACAATAGCTGGAAAGCACTGCTCTATGGGAAGCAACGTAAGAAGAGTTGTAGTTTCAGATCAGACCAACCGCCCCCCCCAACCCAGCCGCCATTGGTTGGTCGCAGCGTTAGGGGCCTGGATGACCAACCCAGTGCTGCAAACAGGCAATGTCAATGGACTTCAATGGCATCCACTGTCTTTACTGAACATTGTGGAGCCATTCAGTACCTTTAGACAAGTCAATGGTCCAAAAATCTTGGTGGTCTAACCACACTAAAAAGACATCCTACAATCCTGTCTATTAGAGCTATCCGCTATCTAGGAGGAACCTATGGTCATCTTCATCCTCAGTTTCCTGCCTCATGAATATAACGCAAGGACGATAGAAATGCCCAAATTACTGCGGCAACAGAACAGGGAAAAGAACTCCGCCTATCAATATGGACGTAGAAGTCTCTATAATCATCTATAGGATGGCTGAAGATGACTAGACTTATCTCACTCCAGAGAACTTCTTTCCAAAGACCTATTGGGGCGCATGGGTGTCACAGGGGGGGGGGGGGTCCCAACTCAGCTCCCTAGTCTCTGAGCGAGGGTATCCTCTGACTGCAAACAACTTAGTTTCATGCAGGGACGCACCACCAATGAGGCCAGGTGAGGCGATCGTCTCAGACGGGACCAGGTGGGTGCAAGAGAGGGGCAGTGGAAGGGCCATGGGCTGAAGGGAAGGGGCTAGGTTAAGAAATTGGCATGGGGGGGAGGGGGCGCCGTTTCAGTTTTTGCCTCAGGCAGCAGAGAGGCTGGGTGCACCCCTGGTTTCATGGAGGAGTGCAGCTCATTTAGGATATTTTTTCTTGCCTATCTATGCAGTTCATCAGGGATCATCCTGTTAATACTCTATGACAGTTTGCGTCAGGGCTTATCATCTACATAATCTATATGGATGAAAGTTAGTCGAGCTGGGGGGCACCATTTTATTTAAAGGGGTATGACCAATACTAAGGAAATCATCACTACGCAGGATCCACAAGGAGACACATTCACAAATAGGCATCGGTGATCCCATTCAGTCCATATCAACCTGTATTTGATACCAGTAAAACCCTGGCTGGACGCAGACCTTCTGTCCGAGTGACCACACGTAACATATACTGTGATGTGGATATGTATCTGCCATGTTCAGAGCTTCCCTACTATCGAATATCAATCATGCTGGCTGAATATTAGATCTAATTGCTTTGTCAGGGAGTCTCCTGCTGACCTCACGGATCACCTTCTGGAGGTCGTCTCCAGGTCTTACAGATCTGTCTTAGACGTGGCTCCCCCTATACTGCTTATGCGCTGTCCTTGTGCAGATGTGATGAAAGTGGATTATTCCAGAAAAGTGCAACTGAGCATTTACAGAAGTGCCGGGAGCATAATCTGATTACATGTTTACATACACTGAATCCTTCTATGAAGCCGCCCACGTCCCGGCTGTCAAGGAGAGCATGCAGGACAAAAGTAGGATGACGCTGTGATGAGTTGCATCTAGTAGAGTTACACCATGTACCTCTTTATCCCCCATGTTGCTATACCTAGACTCAGATTAAGGTCTGTGGAGGCTTTTAGTTTAGTGCCCTGGAGAATTGAGGACATTTGCCCCTATTACAAAGCCATTAACTCACTACTTTGGTGCACTTTGAGTGGGATTAACTTGCACTGTGATTTGTGCCGTTGTTTATACTGTTGAATTGCATTTTGTATGATATATCCTGCTCATTGCATGGGTTAATGCAAAGACAGCTCACTGAGAAGCTAGTAATTTTCCACTGCTGTCATAAGGGACTATGCAGAGCTGAGTTTTGGAGGGAAAAGCCAGACGCAGTGAACGTTTGACCATCTGGTGTAGCTCTGCCAGATGACTGTTGATGGCAGCCTTGAACTGCAACATTGTGTCTGTTTAGGCTGTGCTTCTCCATCTTCCTCCTCCCATTAGAAGGTTCTGGATCAATTAGAAACTGTATATAAGGAGAGCAGTTCGAGCCCCTAGAGATATGCGGATAGGGACCAGCATGTAGTAGGAGAGATCCTGTCAGACTGCATGAGTGTCCAAAAGAAGATGTTGAGATGGGGACACTCTGCCATACATTCTGGGCCACCAGCCTGTGGCCAGGGTACCAACCTTCTTAGAGAGAGAGGGGGACAGATAGCTCAGGCTTCTTCTGCCAGGGAGGAGACTGGAGAAGCCAGCTCAGTGCACTGCCTGTATTGTTTTGCACTTAAGTTCCTCCAGTAAAGAAGCACACTGGTTTTACTGCAGACCCCGACTCACTGGACTTATTTCAAATTGGGTTGCACCACACCTTACCATTGGCTCCAGAGAGCAACACCATGTGGTGACACCTTCGACCATGTCTGGGGGACCTAGTGTAGCATTGGGGGCTTCTCAAACTTGGCCCCTGGACTGGGCATAAGGTGAAAAGTGCTCTCCTAAGAGTAAAATAATTCAAAAACATTGCCAACAGGTTGGCACCATACTGTGTCTAAACAACACAGCACATATTATAACCATGTAGCGCCTGTTTCATGCTACCATGTGGCGAACAAAAACAGCATCTCGCCCTACAGAGCCTACATAGTAGCGGCATACAATGATTATATAACATACAGTGCTTCAGTAATACTTTATAGCCAATAAATCGGAAAGAACTGGCGAGTGTTTGCAGATGGTTGACATGGGAAGTTTCTTAAATGGTTGGCGTCCTGGAGTAATTGCACCTTGTAACCGAGGTACATATGACCATTGATCGATATTGCTATGACTGAAGCTGACATGTTTTTCCTTTTGTAGATGGAGCTGGATGACTCCGGAGGAGGGAAATTAACGAAACATGAGCCATACAAAAGAAAACATCGATAAGTATCTACCAGTTACTGACCATTTGTAAATGTAGGAGGAGATATGGATATGCCATCTCAAATCCAGTGGTGACCATGGCAACCTAACTGGAAGCAGTGACACCTGAACACCTCTACTGCCATGAGTAGAGACATCTCTAGGCCATTAGCAGTGTAGGTCAGACCATGTAGACCAACTATGAGAAAAATATGGATTAAGTTATGGGGTAACACACCAGAAAAATGGGCAATGTTCTCCATCATGACCGTGGTCTTTGGGGCTCTGAAGGCCAATAGTATTTATAGAGATTTTTTTTCCCTTTACAGGATTAAAACATCCACGCCATCAGATGCGACGGAACCGACTGAAACACAGGCCCAGGTCTCCATAACAATCACAGATACCAATGACCAAGAGCCTCAGGAGAAAAGGAGAGAGTCTGTAGACCAAAATAACATTCAAGGTGGGCCTACTATAGAAGAACCAAATGAGGACAATGAAGGGGCAAATGCTGAGCCGGAACTAGAGGAGGTGAAAGAAGATGAAGCAGAGAACAAGCCTGAAAAAGCTGCACCAAAAGAGATACAGGAGACAAAAACATTGGCTCCAACAGAAAACAGCCCACTGCCTCCAGCAAAAGCAGGTCCAACACCCAGAAAAGCTCCAAAATTTAAACAGAGGGCGTCAAGGCAATTCAAGAGCAAACCACCAAAAAGGGGGATTCTAGGGTAAGAACATGGGAGTATTGTTCCCTGATCAACCTTATTCAGCGATGGTAAAGGCAAACTGAGCTGAATGTTTATGACTTCCTAACCACTTCATTATTTATTGTAGACAGGTATACAACTAATATACTGCCCCCTATATCCATGAACATAACTACAATAATACTGCCTCCTATATCCATTAACATAACTACTATAATACTGCTCCTATGTACAAGAATATAACTACTATAATACTGCTCCTATGTACAAGAATATAACTACTATAATACTTCTCCTATGTACAAGAACATAACTACTATAATACTGCCCCTATGTACAAGAATATAACTACTATAATACTGCTCCTATGTACAAGAATATAACTACTATAATACTGCTCCTATGTACAAGAATATAACTACTATAATACTGCTCCTATGTACAAGAATATAACTACTATAATACTTTTCCTATGTGCAAGAATATAACTACTATAATACTGCTCCTATGTACAAGAATATAACTACTATAATACTGCCTCCTATGTACTAGAATATGACTACTATAATACTGCTCCTATGTACAAGAATATAATTACTATAATACTGCTCCTATGTATAAAAATATAATTACTATAATACTGCCTCCTATGTCCAAGAATATAACTACTATAATACTGCCCCTATGTACAAGAATATAATTACTAAAATACTGCCTCCTATGTACAAGAATATAACTACTATAATACTGCTCCTATGTACAAGAATATAACTACTATAATACTTCTCCTATGTACAAGAATATAACTACTATAATACTGCCCCTATGTACAAGAATATAATTACTATAATACTGCCCCCTATGTCCAAGAATATAACTACTATAATACTGCCTCCTATGTCCAAGAATATAACTACTATAATACTGCCTCCTATGCAGGAGCGTAGCTAACGGCTCATGGGCCCTGGTGCAAGAGTTCATCTTGGGCCCCCCTTTCCTCAGTGCTTTGTGTATCTTCTTATACAGCACAAGGGTTTTTGGGCCCCCTCAGGCACCTGGGCCCGGTAGCGACTGCTACCTCTGCACCCCCTATAGCTACGCCCCTGCTCATATGTATAAGAATATAACTACTATAATACTTCCTCCTATGTCCAAGAATATAACTGCTATAATACTGCCTCCTATGTACAAGAATATAATTACTATAATACTGCCCCTATGTACAAGAATATAATTACTATAATACTGCCTCCTATGTCCAAGAATATAACTACTATAATACCGCCTCCTATGTCCAAGAATATAACTACTATAATACCGCCTCCTATGTCCAAGAATATAACTACTATAATACTGCTCCTATGTCCAAGAATATAACTTCTACAATACTGCCTCCTATGTACAAGAATATAACTACTATAATACTGCCCCTATGTACAAGAATATAACTACTATAATACTGCCCCTATGTACAAGAATATAACTACTATAATACTGCTCCTGTGTACAAGAATATAATTACTATAATACTGCTCCTATGTACAAGAATATAACTACTATAATACTGCTCCTATGTACAAGAATATAACTACTATAATACTGCTCCTATGTACAAGAATATAACTACTATAATACTGCTCCTATGTACAAGAATATAACTTCTACAATACTGCCTCCTATGTACAAGAATATAACTACTATAATACTGCCCCTATGTACAAGAATATAACTACTATAATACTGCCCCTATGTACAAGAATATAACTACTATAATACTGCTCCTGTGTACAAGAATATAATTACTATAATACTGCTCCTATGTACAAGAATATAACTACTATAATACTGCCCCTATGTACAAGAATATAACTACTATAATACTGCTCCTATGTACAAGAATATAACTACTATAATACCGCTCCTATGTACAAGAATATAACTGCTATAATACTGCCTCCTATGTACAGAATATAACTACTATAAATACTGCCTCCTATGTACAAGAATATAACTACTATAATACTGCCCTATGTACAAGAATATAACTACTATAATACTGCTCCTATGTACAAGAATATAACTACTATAATACTGCTCCTATGTACAAGAATATAACTACTATAATACTGCTCCTATGTACAAGAATATAACTACTATAATACTGTCCTATGTACAAGAATATAACTACTATAATACTGCTCCTATGTACAAGAATATACTACTACTATAATACTGCTTCCCTATATGTACAAGAATATAACTACTATAATACTGCTCCTATGTACAGAGATATAATACTATAAATACTGTTCCTATGTACAAGAATATAACTACTATAATACTGCTCCTATGTACAAGAATATAACTACTATAATACTGCTCCTATGTACAAGAATATAACTACTATAATACTGCTCCTATGTACAAAATATAACTACTATAATCTGCTCCTATGTACAAGAATATAACTACTATAATACTGCCTCCTATGTACAAGAATATAACTACTATAATACTGCTCCTATGTACAGAATATAACTACTATAATACTGCTCCTATAAATATATATACCTGCTCCTATGTACAAGAATATAACTACTATAATACTGCTCCTATGTACAAGAATATAACTACTATAATACTGCTCCTATGTACAAGAATATAATACTATAATACTGGCTCCTATGTACATAGAATATAACTACTATAATACTGCTCCTATGTACAAGAATATAACTACTATAATATGCTCCTATGTATAAAGAATATAACTACTATATACTACCTTATGTACAAGAATATATTAATATACTACTAATACTGCTGCTATGTACAAGAAATATGTACAAGAATATAACTACTATAATACTGCTCCAAGAATGTACATGTACAAGAATATAACTACTATAATACTGCCCCTATGTACAAGAATATAACTACTATTATATACCTATGTCCAAGAAATAATACTATAATACTACCTCCTATGCAGGAGCGTAGCTAACGGCTCATGGGCCTGGTGCAAGAGTTCATCTTGGCCTCCCTTTCCTCAGTGCTTTGTGTATCTTCTTATACAGCACAAGGGTTTTTGGGCCCCCTCAGGCACCTGGGCCCGGTAGCGACTGCTACCTCTGCACCCCTATAGCTACGCCCCTGCTCATATGTACAAGAATATAATACTATAATACTTCCTCCTATGTCCAAAAATATAACTGCTAACTGCTAATATATACTATCTATGTAATACTCCTATAGTCCAAGAAGCTATGAAATATAACTACTATAATACTGCCTCTATGTCCAAAGAATATAACTACTATAATATACCGCCTCCTAGTCCATGTACTACTATAATACTCTGCCTATGTACAAGAATATAACTACTATAATACTGCTCCTATGTCAAGAATATAACTACTATAATACTGCCCCTATGTACAAGAATATAACTACTATAATTACTGCTCCTATGTCCCTATAACTACTATAATAACTATAACTACTATAATCTATGTCCAAGATAATTAACTACTATAATACTGCTCCTATGTACTAACTGAACATAACTACTATAATACTGCTCCTATGTACAAGAATATAACTGCTACAATAACTGCCTCCTATGTACAAGAACTATAACTACTATAATACTGCCCTATGTACAAGAATATAACTACTATAATATGCTCTATGTACAAATATAACTACTATAATACTGCCCTATGTAAAGAATATAATTACTATAATACTGCTCCTATGTACAAGAATATAACTACTATAATACGCTCTATGTACAGAATATAACTACTATAATACTGCCCCTATGTACAAGAATATAACTACTATATAATACGCCTCCTATGTACAAGATATAAACTACTATAATACTGCTCCTATGTGTACAAGAATATAATTACTATAATACTGCTCCTATGTACAAAATATAACTACTATATACTGCTCCTATGTACAAGAATATAACTACTATAATACTGCCCCTATGTACAAGAATATAACTACTATAATACTGCTCCTATGTACAAGAATATAACTACTATAATACTCTCCCTATGTACAAGAATATAACTACTATAATACTGCCCCTATGTACAAGAATATAACTACTATAATACTGCCTCCTATGTACAGAATATATACTATATAATACTGCTCCTATGTACAAGAATATAACTACTATATACTGCTCCTATGTACAAGAATATAACTAATAATACGCTCTATGTACAGAATATAACTACTATATACTGCTCCTATGTAAAAGAATAATACTACTATACTAAGAATAACTACTCCTATGTACAAGAATATAACTACTAAATACTGCTCCTATGTACAGTACAAGAATATAACTACTATAATACTGCTCCTATGTACAAGATATATAACTACTATAAATTACTGCCTATGTACAAAATAACTATATACTGTTCCTATGTACAAGAATAATAACTACTATAATACTACGCCTCCTATGTACAAGAATATAACTACTATAATACTGCTCCTATGTACAAGAATATAACTACTATAATACTACCTCCTATGTACAAGAATATAACTACTATATAATACTGCCTCCTATGTACAAGAATATAACTACTATAATACTGCTCCTATGTACAAGAATACAAGAATATAACTACTATAATACTGCTCCTATGTACAAGAATATAACTACTATAATACTGCTCCTATGTACAAGAAATATAACTACTATAAACTACTCTATGTACAAAGAATATAACTACTATAATATACTGCTCCTATGTACAAGAATATAACTACTATAATACTGCTCCTATGTACAAGAATATAACTACTATAATACTGCCTCCTATGTACAAGAATATAACTACTATAATACTGCTCCTATGTACAAGAATATAACTACTATAATACTGCTCCTATGTACAAGAATATAACTACTATAATACTGCTCCTATGTACAAGAATAACTACTATAATACTACCTCCTATGTACAAGAATATAACTACTATAATACTGCCTCCTAAGTATAAGAATATATTAATGCATTTGTTTTTTATTCTTATGTTACTTTTGATTAACTTATTTTTCTTTACTTTGACCTCAGTTTTGGAGATGATATTCCCGGCATGGATGGACTTGGTACAGGTAATAGCTGTTACTCTCTCTTTATATATATATATATATATATATATATATATATATATATATATATATATATATTACGGTATATTCTGTATGTCTTCTTTTGCTGTAGGTTCAGTATATTATAAATCTGGTGAGCTCTGTAAGGATCATAGTCCCGAATGGCTGCTTTGCTTGGTTCTAGGACCAGACAGAGTTACTTCTTTAAACCATAGGAAAGTTGGGAGTCAGTAACTTTCAGACAGGAAATGTTTTTGTCTTTTAGTTTTTGCCCTTTTTTTTGTAGCATTTACTATAAAAAGTAAGAAAACTTAAATAAATCTATCACCATGCAGCGGTGCAGGATCCCCATTGCGATAATTGTTTTACTCCAAGCTGACAAAATGCATAACGCTTAAGAGGATTTTGCATCATCAATAAGCTCCTTAACCTCCCTCCCCCTCCATCTATCACACCCCTGATGGGAAAGTGAGGATTAGGGACAACAGGACATGATGCCAAGGAGAAAATAATCCTCATTTACTGAACTAATAAATATAAATGTGCGTTAACCCTTTAAGGAGCAGATGTCAGCAGGATCAACCCTATTAAACCAGGCATGCTGCGTAGTAGGGTTGATCCCGTTGATTAAAATGAAACTAGTCTTGTCAAAATCGGTTAAAGCATTCCCAGGAAAAAGACTTATTTTTCATAGAAATAAGAGCTTCAGTGCACCCAGGGGTGTGGCCAACACCAGACAGATGAGCTGCAATGAAGAACTTATTTGCAAAAAGAATAAAAGTTTTTTTTTTCTCGGGAACGCTGCAACCAATTTTCACAAGACAGGTATGGCTAGTTTTATAGGGTTGATCCTGCTGACATGCTCTTTAAAAAGCCATATTATATCCCATGCAGAGATATATGAACTGATTCTACAGATTCAGAACTCATCCCAAATTTCTTTTGATTTGTTTTGTGAGAGAAAGATGCATAATACTTCCCCGAGTAAGACACGGAAGCTATTGCTTCTTTCTAAAAGGCAAGAGTACCGAGTGTCTAAAGAAAAAACTACCCTAGTTAGCCAAGAGTCTTTGAGGGGTGCTCTCTCTCTCTCATTAGGGAGACCAACTAGTATGCCTGAAGAGTACTGCAGCCCAGCCAACTCTACATTTCTGGGAAACATATATTCAAATTAGCATATCTGCTGGCATCAGATAGGCCTTAGTGTTCTTTTCTTTTTGGAAGGAAAGCTAAGTTGCATAACTTTAGGTTTCTGGAAAAAGATATTCAAATTAGCTTTCCTTCCAAAAAGAAAAGAACACCAAGCCTGTCTGATGCACAGCAGGGTTGGCTGCACTACAATACTCCTCATGCATTCTAGGTGGTCTCCATAATGGGCTCTCTGACTTATACTTTTCTCTGGTTTTTGAGAGAATAAAGGAGTCCTAGGAGACCACAGAGTGCTATATACCAATTTTTAGGGCAATTGGAGCTTATTTGGTTTGGTTAGAACCCATTGAATTTTTTATAACTAGGCCCCGGATTGGGGATAAAGTAGTCGACATAGAGGCAGACTTTCTATAGGTCAGTAATATCGCAGAGATACTAAGTGCAGGGGAGACACAGATTGTGTTCCCTGCACCACTAATTTACCTAAATGATCTCTGGAAACCATCAAAGAGGGAGAGTGGACAGATACCTGGTCACCATTATGGTACTGGAACCTAACGTTCACTAGGTCAGATCCCTAAAAATGTGACAAACATACTTTTTGCCCCCCTCCAACCTCCTTCCCGTCCTCCCATTGATGCCAGGAGTTCGGGATTTCTCCTAGGCCTCATAAAAGATCTACCCATGCACTGAGAAGGCAAGAGCTAGTGTACACAACCCAGGCATCTAGAGAATACATGCAGTGAGATAATACCGCCACCTAGTGCCTACAAGGTGTAATGGCTATAGGCTAATGATCCCTTTCTCTTTCAGATATTACAGTGATTTGCCCCTGGGAGGCATTCAGTCACTTGGAGCTGCATGAGCTGGCCCAGTACGGGATCATCTGAAGATCTATTATGCTCGAAGGGATCTCATTTAAAGTGAACCCCTCCATGATTATTATGGCGGACCTTCGAAGATTTAGAGAAGTCCAAATGTAGAAAAAAACTTCTGCGCAGCTATCCAACGGCATAAATGTCTCATCGACAGCTGGAGTCCATGAGGCATCTTTCCCTGGATGCCCACCTTTAGTGGTAGCGGCCATTTTGTGAGCGGAATCGGAAAGCCCACCAGGAAATACAACAGTTTTCATAACCGATTTCCCCTAGACAGGATTATGCGACACTGGTTTCTAAATACTCAGATTCATAAATTGCTTGCCTCCGCCATTATAGATGTGTACCGTTACTCAATATTTAAAGTGATAGCATTTTGCAATGACCAGAGTATGCATGAAAGCAACAATACCGCCACCTAGTTCGCACTAGGTGTATCTCACCATTTTTTTATCACTTCTCTTACCCCAAAAAATTTGATCAAAAAGTCATACATACTCTAAAATGGTATCAGTAAAAACTATAAACGGCCCCACAAAAAATGAGCCCCCACACAGCGACGATAAATAAATCATTTTTTCCCCAAATTTAAATTAAAAAAATAAAAAATAAAACATGAGAAAAACAATATAAATGTGGTATGGATGTAATTGTACAGAACTTGAGAATGAAGGGCACAGGTCAGTTTTATCGCATAGGGAATGCCGTAGAGACAAAACCCGGTAAACTTTGTCAGAATTTCATTTTTTTCCTCCCCAATTCCATCCCATTTGGAATTTTTTTCCCCGCTCCCCACTACATTGTATGTCATATTAAATGGTGCCATTAGAAAGTCCAACTTGTCCCGATAAAAACAAGCTATGTGAATGGAAAAATAAAAAAAAGTTATGGCTCCGGAAGACAGAAAAAAAAAACGCAAAAATGAAACATACTCAAGGGGTTTAAAAGGGTAGCATACTGCAATGGCCATCGCTGTTTGTGTGAAAGCAATAACATGTTTCCACCACCTTATGCATATGAGCTATATCTTACAATGAACAGTGTTTATTGTGTGAAAGCAGTACCATAATACCGCCACCTAGTGAGTATGAGCTGTATCTTGCAATGGCCAGCGTTTCTGTGAAAGCAATATGATAATACCGCCATCTAGTGGGTATGAGAAGTAATTGCTACAGGTTTCTATAAAGTCAGTTGCTACAGTATATAGCTATATATGTTCTAGCACAGGTGTAATTAACTCACCATCCCACATGCAGCATACGCCTCCTCTGTAATTCTGGGACGTACGGGTAAATGACTATTCTTTTGCTTTTTTTATGAAATATTTACTATTTTTCTATATCAATTATCAGGACAATATAATACCTAGAAATACAGGGCCACGTGTTGAAACTGCCTCCCGGGAAATTAAGCCCTTTTTTTTTTTTACCATCTCAGCCAATGAGAGTTCAGCTTCGATTTCCCAAGCTGCCCTGGAAAAATGAAAGGTAAACTCTGATTGGTTGCTATGGGAAACCAGGCTGCATGTCCTGTGAAGCACTTTCCACAATGAAGCCCCATAGTTTATAATCCTATAGATTGTGTCCTTGGTCTCTGTGTGTAATAGAAAAGAATTTTGGCACAAATAAATATTAAAACTGAACCGAGTTGTTTGTGGGGGTGTTTGTAAAGGAAAATTTTGCTTAAAGGGATAGAACCACCAAATGCGGTGGCCTGAGGTAGCTTATATCGCTGTGTAAAGCCTTATTCACACGTCCGTGCTCAAATGGTGAGCAGGTGGTCAGTGAGGCATCCGTGAAACTGTCCGTGAAGCGAAGGATCCGTGTTGGGTCCGTTTTTTTGCTGTCCGTATTGCATCCGTGTTTCACTGACACTGAACAGCTGAAAAATAATTTTCAAAGCCTCTCTTCTTAATGATCCGTGAAACACAGATAGCATCCGTGTTGCATCCTTGGTTTTCACGGACCCATAGACTATAATGGGCCTGAGGGATCCGGGAACACTGATCAAGATAGGACATGCATCCCTGCTTAAAAAAACGGAACCACAGACTGTGATGAAACACTGATGTCTGAACACACACATTCAAATGAATGGGGACGTGTGCTGTCTGTGGAGAACACGTACAGGACACGTCCGTGAAACACTGACGTGTGAATGAGGCTTTACGCGTTATTCACACATCAGTGTTTTGGTCAGTGATTTCCATCAGTGATTTTGAACCAAAACCAGGACTGGAGCCTCCACAGACATAAGATCTACACCTTGAGGGTGTGTTTAGGGCCGCCTATCATCCTGTTTTTGTACTTCTTCTCCAATCACTACCAAAGCTAGCGACTGGCTTCTCGTTACCAGAGAGCAGTGCATTGTGGGCGCTCAAGTCTTAGATCCAAAGACAGAAAGCAGCCAAGCTTTTCTAATCCTGGACAACCCCTTTAACTAAGCTTTAATTCGACTGCTATGACCTACTTAATGGGGTCCCGTCTCTCCCTGTATCAATGGAGCGATGGTTGGGCATTGAAGGTGCTGCTCCAATCATCTCTATGGGACCTTAGAAGGACAGCTGAGCGCTGACTGAGGAGGCTGCGGGGCAATATCTGTCCATGGGCACTTAACAGGGGTGTCCCCACTTGGACATTCGGGTCATATCACTAGGCTAAGCCCCTGATGTGTGATAGGTGCGGGTCCCAGAGGTCCCTGAGGTGCGGGTCCCTGAAAACAGAGTCCACATGCGCAGCTGCCCTCCATTCATTTCTATGGGACTGCCAAAAATACCTGGCTGTTTCAGCCCCATAGAAGTGAATGAAGCGGTGGCTGCGCTTGCGCTGTGCACTTCCCATTCATTTCAATGGAACTGCCGAAAATAGTCGAGCGTGCTGCTCGACTATTTTCGGCACTCCCATAGAAATAAATGGAGGGCAGCTGTGCTTGCACAGTGCGCCCTCCGTCACTTTGCGGACTCCATTCTAAGGATAGGTGCAGGTCCCAGAGGTGGGACCAACACCTATCAGATATTGGGGGCATATCCTAGCGATATGACCTCAATGTCCTTGATGGGACGACCCCTTTAAACACTACCCAATCTGACACATCTTCAAATTTGAAACCAGAACTTTATTGTGAGTTGGGGTGAGGCACAAAAAGTCACTATCGTAAAAAGCACTGGCATCCAATCCCCACATCCTGACAGGAATGAAACGGTAACAATCAGACGGTAAGACGACGCCCCACCACCCCTTTAAACCATCCCTTAATTTTAGAAATTATTGCTTTCCGCCTCCAGAGGCAGATTCCCGGTCACATGCGATTCATTAGTGATTGTTCACACATTCGTAAAGTCGTTGCAGGTTACATCAAGTTAAGGCATGGAGTCATGCAGTCCAAAAAAAAAAAAAAAAAAAAATCCCAAAAAATTGGATTTAAATATTTTTGGTTCTAAAAATTGCATTTGCTGCTGTGTGACTAGAGTCATGAAAGATGCAGCAGAATAAAAAGAAGAAAAAAAAATGGCACCCGGGGGTCGGTAGTGCGCAATTCACAGGAGGTTTGAGCACCAATGTGAGTGGTATTCTTCATCAGTCTGAAAAATCAGGACCATTGCAGTGACAATCCCTCACGGAGGTAAAGAATAAAAAAAAAAAAAAAACGGCCGATCTTCAGTCCGTGGCCGACCCGATATTGTCCGTATTAAATAAAAAGAAGAGGAGTAAAAACTCCCTGTTCTTCTACTGCACAATGAGAGCGAAAAAAGTGCAAAAAGCACCCACTTAAAGTGACAGGCTCCAGGTCTCCTTCCCCTGGACGGAACGGTAAGAACGGATGGGTGATCATGTGACCACGTACAGTTCCTCGCGGTCGTCCTGGCAGATTTTATACCCGCAGTCCAGCAGCTGAGACCACTCCCAGGTCTTTTTACTTCTCTCGCGAGGCGGCAGAAGAAACGCAACGCTGGTGGCCACCATCATGTGCCAGAGGCTGTGGGTGTAGTAGTAGTTGGCGTTGGTTTCCGCGAAGACGTAAACTGAAATGGCGGTCAGGGCCAAGGCTATTCCGGGCAGGAGGAAGAACACCCAGCGCCGCCAGCTCGGAGGGTAACAGTGGCGACGTCTCACTCCTCGAGTCGTCTACAATAGAAATTTAGAGTAAATGATAGTAAATCTGTCGGACCACCTGAGGCCACGCCCCCACCGCTATAAATTTTGCATGATGAAAGGCTGATATTTACCCAGGCGATCACCAGGAGTATTAAAGCAAAGAGGCAGGGGCCCAGCATGTTCCAGATCCCACTGCGGTTGAGCTGCATAGACATTGCTATGACCAACGTCCCCAGCATGAAGAGGACCTGGGAAGAAAAAGCCAAAAAAAAACATTGATTTTTTTTTTTTAATTTACCAGATTGTAGACACTAGATATAAAAAGTCTAATCGCTTACATATTTGATGAATTTTTTCAGCCGGGCCATACACAGTATGGTCACCCAGATGGCGACGACAGAGCCGAAGAAGTCGCAGAACTGCAGGGTGTCGTAGTCCATGATGCACATGACGGTCACCCCCGGTTGGTCACAGGCGTGATAGAACTGAAAGAGCAAAAGATACAGGTAACTCACTGAAGGGAGGGCGGAGCAGAGATTTTGGGGGATGAAAAAAGTACTTGCACCCTTTGCTTTGGTATCAGAAACTGGTGACACAAGGGGAGATTAGGACAACGGACCTTTGAAAATTTGGTATGTTGGGTTAGAAGTCATCCAGAACCTCAGGAGACCAGGACAACAGGGTAATGATTTCTGGGAAGCCCACCAACGCTGAACCTCTTATTTTGGAAAGCCCACGATCTCCATCACTCAGAAGGTCCTAGGAGATCCATCTCCCAAGAGAGGTCAGGATTTTGCCATCTGGGGGGAGCTCTGTCACCCAGGAACCAAGCCCTGGAGTACTGTTTTCCAGGAGAACCCAGGAGCTAAATCACCCATGGCCAGAGGTAATTTACAAAAATCAACATAACTCAGTGGAAACTGAGGAGCCCGATCACCCAGATGGAAGCCAGGGACACCATCACTAAAGAGGGACACAGGACCAGCATCATCCAGGGGGAACCTAGAAACCCAACTACCAAGAGTTAACTAAGGGGCATGATAACCAAAAGGAACCCAGGAGCACCATAACCAAAAGGGAACCCATGAGAACTGTTGTTAAAGTGGAATTCAGGAACACCGTCACCCAGGTGGAACCCAGGAGTACAATAACCAAAGGGGAACCAGCAGCACCGTAACCAAAAAGGGAAACTCTCGAATACCATCATCCAGTTGGAACCCGTGAGTACTTTTGCTCAAGGGGAATTCAGGAACGCCGTCACCCAGGTGGAATCCAGGAGTACTATAACCAAAAGAAACCAGCAGCACCATAACCAAAGGGAAACCCATGAGCACCATCACCCAGTGGGAACCCATGAGTACTGTCGCTCAAGGGGAACCCAGAAACACTGTAACCCTGGTGGAACCCAAGAGTACAATAACCAAAGGGGAACCAGCAGCACCGCAACCAAAAAGGGAAACCCTCGAGTACCATCATCCAGCTGGAAACCATGAGTACTTTCGCTCAAGGGGAATCCAGGAACACCCTCACCGATGTGGAACCCAGGAGGACAACCGAGGGGGAACCAGCAGCATCATAGCCAAAGGCAAAGGAGCACAGTCAGCCAGGGGGAAGCCCCATCGTACCTACCGTTGAGAAGAACATGGTGTAGGCATAGACAGCAGCCTCTACAAAATATAGATGGTAGATAGCAACTACTATAGTGGGCACAAACATCAGGTTACTGAGCGTCAGGAATAATGTTGCTGCCAATTGCTGCCCCACCGACAGCGCATTTCGGTCATCGGTGCAACTCCAACCGGCCCAGCCTGCCAGAAAAACAAATAAAATCAGAGTCTGATATCACCAACCAGGTGACCTAAGGGCCCATATGGGCAACCCTTTGTAGGACACATGGAGGAGGCACTTATTTTTACTCTCTTGGCCCCCACACCTGTTGACATGAAATATGATGGATGAGGCTGACACTCTGTGCACCTGTGCCAAAGATCCGCAGAGGACTAGCCTCTCGTCATCCAATAGGGCTAATCTTTGGTTTCCATACAAAATCCCATAATATCTCCTCATTCTAAGCAGCGGATTTGTGAACGATATTTTCATACACGTGCCCGGGACGCAGACCGATGGCGGAATCCACAGCGTGTTTGTCCCATAGACGTAGTGTTTGATCAGCTGTGCGGCAGGATGGGCTTTATTGTCCCCTCCTTGTCTCCCCCTGCTGGCCAATAAATATTACTGCAATCTATTAGCAAAAGTAATTTTTCCTGGGGCTTGTAGTTGCGCAAATGTCATTTAGAAAATATTTAGAATTCAGGACTACGTAGAAATTACGTGTCAGTCTCTAGGACACAAAAAAGATCAAAGAAAGTTGAAGATAATAAACTGAATTTTAGACATTCACTGCTGCCTATAGGCTACTAAGATATGTCATACATATAAAGGTCATCTATGTACCGTATGGAAAAAGGAGTGTGCGTTCTATGGTAATGCCACCATGGCTGCGGGACAGGGAGTATGCATGTGACAAAAATATATCCCCATAATGTCTGGTTTAGAACAGAATCAGGGTGTCTCATGGGTGCAGACGCTGAATTTTGCTGTATAATCAGGAGAGATGTGGGTCTAGGTGCTTCCTTGTATAGCGCATTGTACAGCGGCTGTGCTTGGCATCACACTCAGGCCCATTGACTTGAATGTGGCAGAGCTGTTCCTGGGACACGCGAGCGATGAATGTGATGTCACTTGGCCTAGGAAAAGCCGAGAGAAGGCCGTGGTGTTCATAGGAGTGCTGGTGCCTTCTCAAACAGCTGATTGGCGGGGGGTCCCGGGTGTCGGACCACCACCGATCACATACTGATGACCTGTCCTGAAAATCTCAGAAAACCCCTTTACAGCAAGAACTTTCTAAGTCTCTTGACATCTGTTAGAGGTGTCATACACTGATACGATCAGCAGGGGGCACCCTGGATAAGTCCAATATCATATTATGAACACACCATAACTGGAGAGTTTATCTTTGATCCGATCTTTTTTACAGTTTTTGTGGTCACATAAAACTTTTTGCCCCAGAAGCAAACACTGAAGATGCACTGTGGTAATCTGGCAAGTTTACGAGACAAGGACATACCACCATGGCTCCCTAGGATAACAGTTCTCACCTGCTTTGCAGCTGCAGGCAGCGTACAGATATCCGTTCCTCCGGAGCAGCCTGCACTCCCCGTACGTCCCGCAGTCATCCAGGCAGGGGCTGAGGTAGGCCGTCACTATCACCCTGGAGACCTGCTGTTGGCATGTACTATAAAAAAAAAAAAGAAGCAAAAATATTCAAACTTTATCCTTTCCATTCACAAAAGCAGAAAAGGATCACATGACACTTTCCAGCAGCCCTGACTCTTCAGAAAAAGAAGGAGTCCTGGAAAGAGCGAGAGTCACTTCCTTTTTCCCCCAGGCTACTAATCTTGTGGAAGGTTTGATGGAAGTGATGGAACCCAGACACGTAGAGGTAGTGGTGACTCTGTACAAGGCACGATCTGAGGGGGTGCGTGACACATTGTTATTAAGCTCAAATATATTAATGCTACATGGTTTAAGAAATCCACAGACGACGAGGGAGGAGGCTGTTCACTGAGCTCAGAGCTGGCAGAACCTCTACAGCTCCAAATCCCTCTACGAAAACATACAACAGTATAACAATAGAGATGAATACACCGACACCTCCTCGTATTCACATGCCAGATATGTCAATATTTGTTGAAAAGAAAAACCAAAGAGTGAAATGTCATCAGCCGGAGGGAGAACCTATATTATGGAACATGAATAAGTCGTGCGGACAATACAAACACTCAATACATAGCAACAGTCCGTCCTTTATCTGGACACAGAAAAAAAGAAAACCAGATAGCACCTGACTGTAAGAGAGAACTGTTACATCATGTTATCTAAGAAATATGACACTATAAAGCTTCCATGCCCTAGTCAATGCCCCCTATATACAAGAATATAACTACTATAATACTGCTCCTATATACAAGAATATAACTACTATAATACTGCTCCTATATACAAGAATATAACTACTATAATACTGCTCCTATGTACAAGAATATAACTACTATAATACTGCCCTGACAGAATATAACTACTATAATACTGCTCCTACAAGAATATAACTACTATAATACTGCTCCTATATACAAGAATATAACTACTATAATACTGCCCCTATATACAAGAATATAACTACTATAATACTGCTCCTATATACAAGAATATAACTACTATAATACTGCTCCTATATACAAGAATATAACTACTATAATACTGCTCCTATATACAAGAATATAACTACTATAATACTGCCTCCTATGTACAAGAATATAACTACTATAATACTGCTCCTATGTACAAGAATATAACTACTATAATACTGCTCCTATATAAAAGAATATAACTACTATAATACTGCCTCCTATATACAAGAATATAACTACTATAATACTGCTCCTATATAAAAGAATATAACTACTATAATACTGCCTCCTATGTACAAGAATATAACTACTATAATACTGCTCCTATATAAAAGAATATAACTACTATAATAACTGCCTCCTATATACAAGAATATAACTACTATAATACTGCTCCTATGTACAAGAATATAACTACTATAATACTGCTCCTATGTACAAGAATATAACTACTATAATACTGCTCCTATGTACAAGAATATAACTACTATAATACTGCTCCTATGTACAAGAATATAACTACTATAATACTGCTCCTATGTACAAGAATATAACTACTATAATATACTGCTCCTATGTACAAGAATATAAAACTACTATAATACTGCTCCTATGTACAAGAATATAAACTACTATAATACTGCTCCTATGTACAAGAATATAACTACTATATAATACTGCCCTCCTATGTACAAGAATATAACTACTATAATACTGCTCCTATGTACAAAGAATATAACTACTATAATACTGCTCTGCCTATATACTACTGTAACAAGAAATATAACTACTATAATACTGCTCCTATGTACAAGAATATAACTACTATAATACTGCTCCTATGTACAAGAATATAACTACTATAATACTGCTCCTATGTACAAGAATATAACTATAATAATACTCCTACTATAATACTGCTCCTATGTACAAGAATATAACTACTATAATTACTGCTCCTATGTACAAGAATATAACTACTATAAGATACTGCTCCTATGTACAAGAATATAACTACTATAATACTGCTCCTATTACAAGAATATAACTACTATAATACTGCTCCTATGTACAAAGAATATAACTACTATAATACTACTCCTATTGCAAGAATATAACTACTATAATACTGCTCCTATGTACAAGAATATAACTACTATAATACTGCTCCTATGTACAAGAATATAACTACTATAATACTGCTCCTATGTACAAGAATATAACTACTATAATACTGCCTCCTATGTACAAGAATATAACTACTATAATACTGCTCCTATGTACAAGAATATAACTACTATAATACTGCTCCTATGTACAAGAATATAACTACTATAATACTGCTCCTATGTACAAGAATATAACTACTATAATACTCCTCCTATGTACAAGAATATAACTACTATAATACTGCTCCTATGTACAAGAATATAACTACTATAATACTGCTCCTATGTACAAGAATATAACTACTATAATACTGCCTCCTATGTACAAGAATATAACTACTATAATACTGCCTCCTATGTACAAGAATATAAACTACTATAATACTGCTCCTATGTACAAGAATATAACTACTATAATACTGCTCCTATGTACAAGAATATAACTACTATAATACTGCTCCTATGTACAAGAATATAACTACTATAATACTGCTCCTATGTACAAGAATATAACTACTATAATACTGCTCCTATGTACAAGAATATAACTACTATAATACTGCTCCTATGTACAAGAATATAACTACTATAATACTGCCTCCTATGTACAAGAATATAACTACTATAATACTGGCCTCCTATGTACAAGAATATAACTACTATAATACTGCTCCTATGTACAAGAATATAACTACTATAATACTGCTCCTATGTACAAGAATATAACTACTATAATACTGCCTCCTATGTACAAGAATATAACTACTATAATACTGCTCCTATGTACAAGAATATAACTACTATAATACTGCTTCTATGTACAAGAATATAACTACTATAATACTGCCTCCTATGTACAAGAATATAACTACTATAATACTGCTCCTATGTACAAGAATATAACTACTATAATACCGCTCCTATGTACAAGAATATAACTACTATAATACTGCTCCTATGTACAAGAATATAACTACTATAATACTGCTCCTATGTACAAGAATATAACTACTATAATACTGCTCCTATGTACAAGAATATAACTACTATAATACTGCTCCTATGTACAAGAATATAACTACTATAATACTGCTCCTATGTACAAGAATATAACTACTATAATACTGCTCGTATATGAACCAGTATTCACCTGTCATCCTGTGGGCACAGGACTTGCATAGAGATGTACCACCTGTCGGTCACAGGGTAGGGGATGTTTTGTGTGGCACTAGTTGCTCCGTCAGACAACGTGAAGGAATATCCCTGTGAAAAAGCTGCAGGAGACAGAAACATGGACACAATCATAATGCAGACATTGCGGTGTTCCTGGCGCACTGCCCTCGGTGTACCCGCTGCTGTACAGTACTCATACAGACTGATCATCACAACCCTGTCATTAACCCCTCTGTTCAGCAATGCAAATGATAATGATATAAATTTATAAAAATTATATTTAAAAAAAAAAATATATGTATAAATACCACCAACCCCTTCCCCCAGTGGTTGAAGCATAACCCGTCACCAAAGCTGTGGCCACAGGCGACATCTCCGCACGCTCCACTAATACTAAGGAAGAACATGAATCAGCCGGTCCGGCCTGTCCGCTCGGTGCCAATCCCGTCCCCGCAGGCGCTGCCGAGCTGAACCATGTACGGCAGGACTTGGGCAAACAAGGCTGAATCACACAAAGTCCTGCTTCGTTTCAAGATCTCCGCTTGCTGTCAGTGAGTGGTATGCCCTGAATGCTAAAAAACTTGTATGGATCTATTACTTACCACAGCTTGGGGTTTGCTACAATCGCATCCAGTCGTGAGCTAAACATCTAGGACTCCAGGTTGATACAATGTATCTAAGTGCAGATAAAATGTAACACACAGCAGAGAGTTGTGCTGCGGCCAGAGGATTGTCATGGCCTGGTGCAACTGTAACAAACCCTCAGCTGTGAGAAGTACAATATTTAAACAGGTTTTTAGCCTCTGAGGATAAAGAAGAACATTTCTTTTTACTGACAGCAAGCAGAGATGCTGAAGCACAAAGTACATGGGAAAGTGTCAAATCTTTTTTAGCACAAGGAACATCATTTACATAAATGTAGACTCCTCCTTTAAAAGGGACTGTCTATATTTGGGGAACTTCCAGGCACCCCCGATCCCCACATTGCCAGACCTGCAGAGGGAATCATATTTATGTGATCCCCACCGCTGGGTTCCGGCTATTGTCCGCTGAAAATTTCTTCCCGTTTGCTGTGGGTCACGTGGCTGCTGCAGAGGTGACATGTCTCCCCATGTGACATGTCATTAGGTCACATGACACATGGGGGGCAGCCACGGCCATGGGACCCACGGCAAACAGGAAGCTTACCTGCGGAAATCTGAGCTCTGCAGAGGGAAGCGAAGGATCGGGAAACCAGTGGTGTGGAGCAGGTATGTACGCTTCCCTCTGCAGGTCCGGTCAAGTAGGAGGAGTCTGCCCAAAAGGACACCGAATATGGACAATCCCTTTAAGGCTGAGTGGATGTCACAAAATTGAGCAAACCCCTTCAAAACGAAAGAAAATTGGGGTTCCATTACCTGTAGTGCAGCTCTGTGAGGCGTTCAGGGTGAGGATGGGGGCGGAGGGGTTCAGGCACGCCAAAATTGTGGTGTTTATGCTGCTCGCCCCTGTCTGGAAGATAAAACAGAACACAATGATGGGGGTGATTGTTCCTGGGGCTATAAAGGGACGTTCTCTAATAATACATCATATCGTTCCCATGACTCTGACCCCAGGGGCAAGAAAACAGCTTGACTGATAAGCCCCTCCCCTCTCTGAGCCTTTCAGCCAATCAGAAGTGTGGTGAGCGGTCACATGACCACTCCCTACAGCTCTGGTAAGTAGTCATGGCGACAGCCTACCTATCCTACTTTCTTGACTAGTTCTTTAAGGGGCATTTCATGAGCTCAGTTTGACCCACTAGTTGGGACACTATTCAGTTACTCAGGACTAAAGGGGGGGCTCAAAGTAGAGGAGAACCCCTTTAAGCCCCACCCTCCCCCAAAACATTCACCTTATTCAGCTGCAAGTTCACGACCAGCATCCCACCGCTGTCCATTTCCGAGTCGAGGTCGAGCAGGACCACGCTGGGCAGCTGGGAGACCACGGGCACGGATGGAGTGGTCACGGGGTAGAACCTGACCGATACCACGTCCAGGTCCTCCCGGATAACGGGGTACTTGCGCAGGCAGGAAGTAGGGGCCTCGTTCAGCAGGACGGCGGGGCCGGGGGTCGGCTGCTGGCCTTCTTTTAACGAGGTGGAGTTATCCATGGAGGAGAAGAGCTTCAGGAAAGCCAGGAACGTTCTGGGTCCTACACTGCCCGGTCTACAGACTGCAAAACAGGAAGGGGTTAAAAGGGGCCGTCCAGAAAGCTGGGTGACCACCCCGGGGGGAGGAGGGACAGACCGCGCCGTACCGGAGAGGTTGTACACCAGCTGGAAGGACACGTTGCCGCTCAGCGCTGGAGGCTTCTCCACTAGGACGGTCAGCCACTTCTCCCAGGGCGGAGACCGCAGGACCATGCCGCAGTCCGCACCGTCGCTGCAGTTGGTCTGGTGGGCGGAGGAGTCCGGCTCTGTCACCGACCCCACAGTGACAGTCAGTGGACATCCGGTGACATTAGAAGGGCACGTCAGTCGTAGCTGCAGCTCCCGGGTGTATTCAGGGACGAAGAGCCTGAGGAAGAAGTGTAGACATGGGTCATACGTGAGGGCTGCGTACGCCAAACGGGGACGTCCTGCAGTAAAGCTGCACAATGACCTAGTCTGAACTGACACCTACTTCAAGCTAGAAAAAAAAATGACTGGGCTTAGATACACTGACTCAGCTCACAGTATCACACAGGATAGACTTAGATATAGAGTCCCATCAGTCAGTATCACACATGATAGGATTAGATACAATGGCCCAGCAAACAGTACCACACAACAAGCTTAGATGCGCAGGTTAAGGAGACAGCATCACACGTTACAGGCTTAGATACAGTGGCTCAGGAGACTGTACCACACATGGATGGTTAAATACAGTGGCACAGCAGCATACTGTATCACACATGAGAGGCTTAGATACAGTAGCCCCGCAGCATACTGTATCACACATGAGAGGCTTAGATACAGTAGCCCAGCAGCATACTGTATCACACATGAGAGGCTTAGATACAGTAGCCCAGCAGCATACTGTATCACACATGAGAGGCTTAGATACAGTAGCCCAGCAGCATACTGTATCACACATGAGAGGCTTAGATACTGTACCCCCACAGCATACTGTATCACACATGAGAGGCTTAGATACAGTAGCCCAGCAGCATACTGTATCACATATGAGAGGCTTAGATACTGTACCCCCGCAGCATACTGTATCACACATGAGAGGCTTAGATACAGTAGCCCCGCAGCATACTGTATCACACATAATAGGATTAGATACAGTGACCCAGCAAACAGTATCACACAACAAGCTTAGATGCACAGTTTAAAGAGATAGTATCACACACAATAGGCTTAGATACAGTGGCTCAGGAGACTGTACCAAACACAATAGGATTAGATACACAACACAGCATACAGTATCACACACGATACGATTAGATACACTGGCTCTGCAGACAGTATTACCGATTACAGGCTTAGATACACAGGTTCTACAGGCCGTATCACACGACAGGCTTAGATACACAGCTCAGCAGATAGTATGATAGCCTTAGATACACTGAGATGGTTTTGCATGTGACAGGATTAAATAAAACAAATCAGCAGACTGTATCACACATAATGAGCTTAGATACACAGGTTCAGCAGTCAATATCATGCATAATAGGCTGAGATACAGTATCTCAGTGTATCTAACCAGTCACATATAAATATACGCTGCTTATCTATTATGACCAGTGTTTGGCCCTGTTTTTCTCTTCTCTTTCCCTCTTTGACCAGAGCGAGCGATTGTCTCCCCTCTCCAGCGATTGCCCTCATCTATCACTCACTGCCTTACGGGTAATTACTTGTATCGAGCCGAGTTCTTGATCGACCCCAGAATTTGCTGGACGGGCACATCCGCCTGCAGAACTGGCACCTCCACCTCCCGAAGGACGAACAGCTCTGGCTGGAAAATGTACGTGCAGGATTTGGTGAGACCCTGGAACGAAAGAGATGATGAGAGTGATACTCATTACTGTGCTTGTGATCTCTTCATGTAATTATATAAATCCCACACCCTCAGCACTGCCCTATAGGGAACAGATCAAGAACACTGTTCATCCTGAGCTTCCTAGTTCATGAATAAAATGTTAAACTGGCAGTATAGACTGGCACACTAGGATTGTCCAGACTGGATACAATTGTAACAATGCCTCAGCTATTGGATCCATTTATTCAGCCTGTGTTTGTTCCCATTCACTGACAGGAAGCAGAGATCTGGAAATGGTGAAGAACAGAAGCACCAGGCATACCAACTCACCTGAATCTCGATTTTTTCGGTGTCTTTGGGCAGGTGCGCGGCTACAAACCAGTCCCCGGGCGCGGGGTTGCTGATATTAAGGTACAGATGGCTCTGCATAGTATTTCGAAACGTCATCGTCTGAGTGAATGAGGACGGGACGCTCGTGTTTGGGGCGAAGCTGTAGCCCAAGGGGTTAATGACTGGCGGGGCGCCGTAACGGAAGTGTCTGGAAGAAAAAATAAAACACAAGAAACCGGATGATAGGAGTCCTGACCTAGAAGACTCGCCCAGACCCCGCCGGACCAGAGGGACCTACACCGTGATCGGCACGTCTTCACAGCCATGTCCATTCCCTCGAGACGCCTGAAGGAGCCACCTGAGCAGCACGGCGTCCGCCGGCACCCGGAACTGGAAGAGCCGCACGTTCCCGTACCAGCTATAGAAGGACAATCGCTGGGGGCTCTGCGAGAACATCTCCGTTACATAGGAGAGATCTGGAACGAGAAGATGAATACAACCATTTGTAATGATCCTGAGACACAGCAGCGCCACCTAGTGTCTAAACCACCATTAACTGTGAGACAAGACGGTACTTATTATACAGATCTGACTGAGAAGCAATAGCTGAGGTTGCTCTGTGCCTCATACCTCACCTGTTCCATACAGCAGTACATACTTACCAAACGTTCGTGATGGAAAATTTGGTGCTACTTAAGTCCTGCCCCCAGCTGTTCCTACTGGGAGGAGCTTACACAAGTCCCACCCATGGCAAATTCTGGAAGGTAGACCCCTCCCCATTTATGGGCAGGGCTTAAATTGTCCCCACCCATTTTCATCCTGTAAAAGCCCGAAACTTGCAAGAACTGTCTCTGAAAATTAGAGACAGTCCCTGCAAACTCTGGTTTCACTTAGAACAAATAACAAAAAAAAATGGCTGAATTATCATTTTTAAAGGGTCACAGAAATTAGCAAATTCACCTCATGGCGCTGACCAGAGAGCGTCCTTCTAAGTCTCCTTCAAGTGTAGATCATAGAAGTGAAAACCCCTTTTCAATATCTTACTTCTAGATCGAGATCAAACCACATAAAGTTACAGGCCCAAAGCCTGAGGCTGCACCACTGAGAAATTCTGATGATGACATGCCATGTGTGGATCCAAGTTCAGTTCTGGTGACTGGGGGATAACTCATAACATAACTGGGCAGATGTCCAGGCTGGGAAAGCTGGGCGACAGCCTCTGCGGAAGTTGCAATGGCGTAATTGCATACTGGGAGTTGTAGTTTCACAGTAGCTGGGTTGCCGAAGGTTGATGATCCGTGGTAAAGGCACTTGCCGCCCTAGACTTAGGAGCTGACATCCAATTTCACTTGCAGTACAGAATGGGGAGCCATTCTTCTAATCAGACAATCCCTCCAGACAGAGGTTGTCCTCTTGCTTTTCTCCCATCCACCCGGACAGGCAACGCTGACCAGTGCCGACATCTCGGCCTAGTCGTGTATCGATCTGCCGAAGTGATAAACCGAGGCCTCTCAGCTGAAGGAATTTGTTCCTCAGAGTTTGTGAAAGTGATAACTGGCATGTCAACGGGCAGGAGGCATCTCACCATCATCCCACACGACTTTGCTTTCAATCTGGCTTTCATGCCCAAACATGCCACAGATTGGAGCTAGGTGCTTGAAAATTAAATCTCATCATCTGCAGATCTTAGTGACACCCGCTGCTTCCTCAGTTTGTGTAACCTTACAGCTTCTCCTTCTTGGTGTTGTAATTTCAATGTTGAGCACTGTATAAGGCCTCAGTCACACCTCAGTTCGGTCAGTGACTGGGAATCAGAACCAGGTGCAGGTCCAAAACAGAACAAGTGCAGATCTTTCCATTCTACCTTATCTCAGATCAGGCTCCACTCCTGGTTTTGGCTCAGAATCAATGATGGAAAGTGTGAATAAAGCCTAAGGCAGGAAGTGTTTTGTGATAACAGGAGACTCGTCCGATTAATCATTAATGAAAAACATGAGTAACGCAGTGAACAAGGAACAGCGGCTGAGTCAGGAGAAGAGAAGCGGCAGGACGGGTTAGTCCAGGCCTAGAGGCAAAGGTCTCACTTGTTGGTGGGAATGATCCGGCTCCAAATTCACAGACATCATCTCTACGCCCGCGTAACAAGACCGACCAGAAGAGAAACCAATATGGCCGCCTCTTGAAGTTACCCTATGACAACATGTCTCCTCCTGAGTTCTGTCAGGTGTGTTTTGTCATGGAGACCTTGTGTGGATTACACTCACCATCTACATCCAAATCTCCACATATGTACGTGGGTTCTGCCGCCATTCAAGCCAGATAGGATGTAGATATTGATGTGAATGGAGATTTGAATCCACACAAGGGGGAGATTTATTAAAACTGGTGTAAAGTAGAACTGGCTTAGTTGCCCATAGCAACAACAACAAAAAACCCAACAACAGATTTTTAGGCAGCACATCCTTAGCAACCAGACTGTCAGACAGGATAAAGCGGGACAGTGCCGTTGCTAACACCAAAGAAGGGATGATCGAGCTGGAGATTGTGTCCTCATCTTAGTCAGCATTATTAATCAGATTTTCCAACTCCCCCATATTAAAGAATCTGGTTGTTAAGCAGTGTATCCTTCACAACCAGACTGGCAAAGTTGGACTGTGCCATTTCTGATGCCAAAGGAGGGGTGAAAGAGTTTAAGATCAAGTCCTCATCTTAGTCAGCATTATTAATCAGATTTTTTATAATCCCCCCATATAAAAGACTCTGGTTGTTAGGCAGTGTATCCTTAGAAACCATCCTTTCATACATGACAAATCTTAAAAAAAATGGGTGACCAAGCTATGACATCATATAATAGAGCTTTCCCGCGCACAGGATTTGATTGTAGCTGCGTTCAGTGGGTGGTGTCCCATACCCAGGCACCCCGGTGTGTTTTTATTCCCCCTGTGGAATATTTTAGTGTTTTTAAATTGACCCAATGAAGTTTACATTTTTGGAGTGCGTCCATAGTTTGGCATGTTTTCTTTCTTCTTTTTTGCACGTTCAAGCTTGACATCACGTCCTCATCCTAGCCAGCATTATTAATTAGATTTTCATTCTGTCCCCGTATAAAATAAAATCTCTGGTTGTTAGGTGGTGTATCCTTAGCAATCAGTCTGTCAGACTAGATAAAAGTTGGACTGTGCCATTTCTCACACCAAAGTAGGGGGTGACATTGTTTGAGATCAAGTCCTCATCTTAGACAGCACTATTAATCAGATTTTTCTAATTAAAAAGCGGCATTTCCCTACACTCAGCATACTGGCAGAAATTCATGTTAATAATCTCTTCATCCTGGTCCGCACCCTTGGTACAGGCAGACCGGGCAAACAGCAAATGTTCTCAGGCCTCTGTGTGGACACTTTATCAGCCTGTATACCTGCGGATTGCCTCGTGATTTTGTAGTCAGGCAGGGGATGAGTGATTAACCTCGACTGTTCCAGGGCCGCCGCAGCTGCTGCTGCCCGCCCCAGGGAGACAGTCAGGTGTGGTGCCTGCCTGTTAGTACATGCTGCTGCATACCTTTATCATGTGAGGCCCCGAATCAACAGAAAAACAAGTTAGACATCCTGCTGGGCCTGGGGCATCCTGTCGTCACACGGCCAAAAACTGCATAAGAGTGAGCTAACGATTTAAGGAAGAATACCGCCATTTTTCTGAGCATACACCAATATGACGTGAAAAAGAAAACGGCGCTGGCCAATGACAAACTGGTCCTGAACAGCCTTTGGTCCGTTCACAGAATACAGGCTGCTGTTTTTGAATTTGGAAAACAGTCAGAAGATAAAACTATACAAGACAATTGCTTATAGTGCAATCCCCCACAATGTTAAAACAACTCCAAACCAGAGTAGCTATCATCACACGATGAGTAGTAACTTCAATAAACAGTGCGTGACTTTTATGACCTCCAATAGATTAGGGAATTGTCTTATCAGCAATTTCCCTATATACCCACACCAGCTAAGTCACTGCTGCTGCAAGCAAATCCTCAGCAAATTCCCTGTAACTGTTTTACATCAGTCTGCATCCTGATTTCTCTTCACGGTTAACGGATCCTTAGACAATCGCATAGGTAGCAATTCCATAACATGTATTTATTATCTGAATTGCTCACTGTATCAGAAGGAGTAACCCCAGGAGGACTGCGGTGGAGACTAAATCCGCTATGGATTCCGCGCAGCCTGGGGGCAGAATATATTCTGTACGTGGATTCCAAATGCAATTCCAGGGACGTTGCGCTCCCTGAAGATTTCCAGATCCCTTTCAATCAGAATAGAGGTGATTGTAACAATACATGAATATTTAGGAAATCACCATTTATGCAATTTTCTTATGACACAATCAAAAGTTAATGAAAATTCACCTGCGGAGGAAGTCATTTGCACCGGGTGACCCACAATGACCACGCGGTGCGTCACCCGAGGAATCAATGGCGGGAGGAAACAATGGCGGGAGGGAAGACATTTATTACCAGATACTCATCTCACCGCTCGTCAGACAATCCCACCAGAGAAAAACAGACGGAACAGGTTCATTTACAACGGGAAATTCTACCAAGTGCTCAGCTGGCTGTAGATATTGCGATTTAAAGGGACAGTCCTCCATTACATAGCCTGGAATATTATAATACGTACGCCCCTTCCACCAGGAATGGACGGAGGTACATATTATACATTAAGGATCTGAGCTCTTGGACCTTCACCGATGAGATAGCGGGGCATACTGCAATATACATGTCTAGCTGTACTTCCCCTTTAAATATTAAAGGCCTCATGGATCTTGCAACCAATCAGAGGCTGTATTTACATATCACGTTCAGGTTGAAAACTGTAAGCTGAACTCTCATTGGCTGCTATGGTCTCCAAGACCATAAGTTAAAGGGGCCCTTCCTAGTGACCGATGCCATTTCAAGGGGTTGTCCACTCAGGACACCCTTCATACATGTGTCCTTTTAGGACCCACACATGTGGTCGTTCCTTCTCTGAGCCTCATTTTGAGACATCCGAGGTGGACAATTCCTTGAAGAAATGCGATTCCGACTGGGCTGCATGATATGAGGTTCTTTAATCCTGGCCTTGTAATCGCTCAGCTTTATCCTTGGAGCAGATATGGGGAAAGAACATTCCAGGTGGAAAGATAAACCAGCCCTAACTAATCACTTACCGAAAAGAAGAACTCTGCAGCGACTTCAGGTGAACCTCCCCCCCAATATCTTACATCTCACATGTAGTATCCACAGGGGTCCAAGAAGCTGAGATAGGAGGAGCTCTCTGCAGAGTCGAACTGCTTTAGCTGTCCCTGTGACATGGGGGTGTTAAGGTAGTCACCGGTGATTTTCCCTGGTGGACTACCAAAACATCGGCATCGGTTCTGGAGGGTCCGGAGTCAAAATGGACTTCTATTCCCTTGCTGAGAGGTCATTTTATTAGCACATTAAGAAAATACCCAGTGACTACTTTGTCACCTCCTAGATCACATATGAGAATCCTGTGCTCACCCATAGCAACCAATCAGATGCCAGCTTTCATCTTCCAGAGGGCTTTTGGAGGATGAAAGCAGCGATCTGATTGGTTGTTTGGGCCACTCCTCCAATCACTTACAGGTCAGTTCTATCTGATTCTGGAACGAGAACCAGTATGGTGGCCACAGAGGGGTGTCAGTTGGGGGCTTCACCCTGCTTTCCCAGGCTCGGGGGGGGGGGTTTGCGTCACCCTGGTTACCCAGGCTCCTGACTAGAGCCACAGGGGACGTCTAAGAGTTAAAACCTAGACTAAGCGTGTCGCCATTGTGAAATCTCCTCCTTGTGACGCAGTCATTGGGAAATACACATGACCATCAGGAAGTGCGGCTTATCCTTCCACGCTTATCGCAATTTAAAGGAACAGCGACCTGGCACATGGGGACGGATGCCAGGGATAATACCCTCTTTACAGATCAGCACCATATGGGTCCTTGAGACGCACAGTAAAGTAAAAATAAAGATGTAATACCCCTTTAAGGATCCTACCACTTACCAGAGAGACCCGTGGAAATATCCGATTACGATACCGGATTTTCCAGATTATCCAATGTCCTGTGCGGAGATGATCATGTGACACATCCAATAGTCCGGCATCACATCCGGCTGGATTACGGATCTGATGCAAACCAAGGGGGATACCATTTGGAGCAGTGCAAGTCTACTGACAGAGGAAAACGAAACAAAGAGGCCCTGTCCCTTTAAATAAGCTGGTGACTGCAAGGCATCGGAGCGGAGTGCCAAGGACTACGATAATTACCACCATGTACAGTAATTAACTAGTGGAGTATAAGCAGCGCCCCAGGGCATCTGCGCCGCTGAGCGGACACATCTGAATAGTTAATGGATGTTATGGGAAGAGGAAGTACACGGAGACACGGTGCCCGCGGGCATCATGGTGCCAACTCTGGTCTGTGCTACTGTGATGGTAGAAGTGGGCAATGACAGGCCAGAGAATGGCAGACCCCTGGGGCACTAGGGACGCCCGATGCGTGCAGTCAATAGGCAGCACCAGGGACATTGAATGCCCAGGGTGCCCCATAGACATCTATGCCCACAGCCTGTACACAGAGCCGGTGCCACCGGTCCATATGAAAGGAAGGCTCGGACAGCTAGGTGAGGACTCATTAGCTGCCCCCAGGGCACCCAGCTTTCCCACGTTCCCGACCAAAGCGATATAAAGCACCCACTATTACAGGAGCCACCTACTGTGAACCCAGAGAGAAGCTGCCAGCTGGGGAAGGGCATAGACCTGATGTGCAAGTACAATAGTATGGGGTGTAGGGGGTGAGGGCAGGGTGACCCTGTGGCTCATGTACAGGCAGAGCGGTCATCTGGGGAGGGGGGGCAGTCTGGTACTTACCCTGAGTAACACTGGCAGCCGGGGGGCAGATGACCCCCAGAGAGATCAGCAGCAGTAGGAGGATGGGGGTCTCCATCCCGGATCAGGAAGCCAGGCAGCCAAGCAGACACTTCCTTCCCTCTCCTCCTGCCACTACAACCACCATCATCATCACCTCCACCAGGCGGGAGTCCTCCTAGTGCACACAGTCCGGCCCGAAAATACCGCAAACCGCTCCTGCCCGAGGACGCCCCGCACTGCCCCGGCGCGAGGAGAACCGGCCTGCAGGGGGGCGGGGCTCGGCGCAGATACAATGTTGCAAACGTTGTGTCAGCGCGAAGTAACAAGGCTGCGCCCCGCCCATAAACAGTGTCTACACCTCCCCCTCAGGGCTCGGAGCCCCGCCCCCTCCAGGAAGTGCTCAGAACACCCGGCCTGGTGCTGCCCACTCTGGGGTGTGTCCTCCTGTCACTCTGCAGGTATAACACCCCCCCTTCCCCCTGCAGGTCCATGATCCATGTTCACCACAGGGGCGTTGATAAGAAAGTACAAAGGGACTGAGATTTAAATAATCCACTTTCACTGCACCCCTATCTGAAAGGGTGTGAATACTTTTGCAATCAGTTCTTTTATTGTTCCAATGGATTAAAAAAACAATTTTTGTCACCAGGAGACCCAGAGGGGCTATCAGGGGGGAGCAGAAGGAGCCCCCTGCCTTTGTTTAATCACTCAGATGCCTTTCTTGGGGTATCTAAGGGGTTAAGCAGCAGGGATCAGAGTTATCTCCAATCCCTCCGGTGGGTGTCAGATGTCTGGAGCGCCCCCAGCTCCTGAGCCCACCCTATATGCTTTCTTAGGACCCCCCTCCTCTTACACAGAGGGGTAAGTTGAAGAACCAGTCCAAAATCTTTAGCGGGGCCCCCACCTATCATGTGTTGTCTACAATAGTGGTGGCGGAGGGGTCTTTGAGCCCCCCCCAGTAGTGACTGCCCCCTCTGCACCCCCTGTAGGTTCACCCCTGCCCATACTGAAAGAGGTTAAAGGGAATTTCCAAAATTTTTAATTGATCAGTTTGGTTCCAAATAGAAAACCAGCAGCAAAAGGCTCATGCACACGAATGTAGATTTTTTTCACCCCTCTCAGGGGCTGAAATAAAAAAAAAACCTCATCCATTGGAACGTGTGGGGGCGCTGCAGGTCCTGCAGCATCCGGGGGGCAGCGGGTATCTCTGCGCGCTCTGGTGGATGCGGTAAGTGTTTGATATTTGTCTGCACTATCATGGGAGGAGGGGCTAAAGGGGGTGTTTTATACTGGAGGCACAAAGGGGGTTATTATCTATACTGGGGAGCACTATGGGGCCATTATCCATACTGGAGGGGATCATTATCTATACTGGGGAGCACTATGGGGGCGGGCCATTAGCTATACTGGAGGCACAAAGGGGGCCATTATCTATACTGGGGGGGGGGGTCCAAAGGGGGTCATCATCTATACTGGGGAGCTCAAAGGAGGCAATTAGCCATACTGGGGGCCCAAAGGGGGTCATTATCTATACTGGGGAGCACTATGGGGGCCATTAGCTATACTGGAGGCACAAAGGGGGCCATCATCTATACTGGGGGGTCCAAAGGGGGTCATCATCTATACTGGGGAGCACAAAGGAGGCCATTATCCATACTGGGGGCCAAAAGGGGGTCATTATCTATACTGGGGAGCACTATGGGGGGCATTAGCTATACTGGAGGCACAAAGGGGGCCATTATCTATATTGGGGTGCCCAAAGGGGGTCATTATCTATACTGGGGAGCACAAAGGGGGCCATTAACTATACTGGAGGGCAACTGGATGTCAAACTTCCATTAAAGACTGATAAACAGCCAGAAAATGGATGCAGTGTCATGTCAGTGTAGCCTAAGAACCTGTAGTGTAAGGATCAGCAACCTTCGGCACTCCAGTTGTTGTGAAACTACAATTCCCAGCATGCTATGGGAGTTCTTAGATGAGCAGAGCAATTATACATGATGGGAGTTGTAGTTTCGCAACAACTGGAGTGCTAGAGGTTGCCTACCCCTGCTGCAGGGGATGATACACTGTGTCTTGTTCATGGCTCCATTGGGGTTGTGCGCTGCCTCCCTCTAGTGCTAGAAACTGGAATAGCAGTTACTGAAAGTTTCAACCGCAAAATGGAAAATGAAGCAACTTTTGTAGTTGCTTTACCGTGGGTCATATCAGGTTCTGCTGATGCAATGTTTGGAGATCTTTCTTCAAACTTCCTCAATTTATACAAGATTATCCTCAAATAGAGAGGGCTAGCTTCAGGTAAATGTTATCATTGCATTTTTAAGGCTTTATGCTGAAGTTGTTAACGGGGTTGTCAGGGATGTTGCTGGAGTTTCTAAATATTAAGTTCCAATGTATATAAGTCAAATTCATGTTCCAACGCAGCCCCCTCCTCAGCCCACCCAGTGCCCCGAGTAGTTATAGTGCTCCCTGTAGTGCCCCTTTGCTGTACCCCCCCCCTACTTATGCTGCTCCTGCCATGCCCAGAGTAATTATAATGCCCCCTGGAGTGCCCCCTGTATTTTTAGTATCCCCAGTACTTATAGTGCCCCTTGTTGTGCCCTCCAGTATTTTTACTGCCCATCTGTAGTGCTTCCCCAAAAGCTATTATGCCCCCTATAGTGCCTCCCAGTATTTATAGTGCTCCCCGATTGTGCCCCCAGTACTTGTATTGCCCCTATCACGTCGACAGTAGTTATAATACCCCCTGTAGTGCCATCAGTACTTTAAACTCCCCCCTGTTGTGCCCACAGTAATTTCTGCCCCAGTTACCAGCTTCTCAGCTCAGGCAATCACTCTGATGTCATCTGCAGCCTGTGGCCTATTTGAGCGGACGGTGGAACAGACTCCCGTCTCTCATTGGCTCCCATGTCCCGCAATTATAGTCCTGAGGACAGCACAACGGTTGTATGCTCAGCACCCACTAGGTTCAGGGCACTAGACAAAACATCCAGGTCCCAAGCCCCGGATGGTATCACCTACTGACACTCTCGTGGGCTGTGCAGGATTAGAAGATTATGGCTGTATTTTTTTCTAGATACAGCGCCACATATATCTATGGGTTGTATCTGGTATTGCAGCTCGGCTCCATTAAATGAGGCTGAGCTGTAATACCGCACACAACCTGTGGACTGGTGGGGCACTGTTTATGGAAGACAACAGCCATGTTCTTCTTATCCTGTACAACCCCTTTAAGAATTTACTTCATTGGTCATCAAGGTGGCCGTTCACCTTAGACTAAGATCAGCCGAACGTGCCGGAGTCGTCAAGTTGCTAATTTAGTTCAATGTGTATGGCCGGCTTTATACCCCGGAGCTATCACCAACAGGTTAGAGGGATGCAAGATGAACCTGAAATACACCAACTATACAAATAGTATTACTGTATATGTAAAGGTGCGGACAGTATTTTACTATATGACGGCAGTATACACAGATGTGATCTGAACAGAGCGGTGTCAGCCATTACTGTCTCCTGGTACATGGAAAAGTGACTGGAACACAGCGCCATCTAGTGGACATAGATGAAAAAACATTCGAAGCTACAGTAGTAAGAAGGATGTAAAGTGTCGATTAGGTCGGGAACATTAGAAGATCACTGTCAGATCATCAGTACAAGACAGTTCTGATTCAATCTTCCGCTTCCAGAATTTTTTTTTTTATTGAATAAAAAATTCTTCACAATCATTGGTTTTCTGCACATATAAATAATCATAACATAAATTACATCTCTGTGCAAATGATATTATAAAATTATTTCCTCTGTTAAAAATTAATTGACCTTACGCAATCTTCCCAACTTCACCGGAGGTCAAAGACTTGTTCTTTGGAGTCTATCTTTGACCAAGATCCTTCTGTGTTCCAGGAGATCTTCTCTTCCCCCGGGTGAACTACACTGGTCCAAGAGACATATCTTTCAGATACCTGCCCTGGACCAAGAAGCCCACTCAAGATCATGACATCTTCTCTGATTAAAGAGGCCTTCTGTGTGTCTAGGAGACATGTCTGGTCCTAATATCCTGCTCTGGATCAAAAAGCCTTACATTGTCTAGGAGACATTCAAGTCCTCCCCTTGTCCAGTGGCCTTCCCTAACCAACTCTGCACCTAAAGTCTTTCCCAAGGCTAAAAGACATCCTGTGGTCGAAATGGCCTTCACTGATCCAAGAATACCACTCCGACCTTTCCTAATCTAGGAGATATTTCCTGGTTCATGTGATCTTCCCTGAACCAAAAAAGCTAATCTGGTCAAAGAAGCTTTAACAAGGTCAGGAGACATTCCTTGGTGCAAGCTGCCATTCTAATCCCAAGAAACCTACTCTGTTCTAAGATTACCTTCTCTAGTTTAGAAGCCATCCCCTAATCCAAGAATCCTATCCCGGACCATGAAGCTTTCCCTAATCTAGGAGACATTCCCTGGACCCAGTGGCCTTCCCTAATCCAAGAAACCCACCCTGGTCCAAGAAGCCTTCTCTAGTCTAGAAGATATCCCTAATCCAAGTGGCCTGCACAGATCCAAGGATCATACTTTAAGATGCCTTCCCTAATCTAGAAGACATTACCTGGGCAAATAAGTCTTCTCTAGGCCGCCCTCATCCAAGTAAAAGAAACCTATTCTGGTTCAAGAAGTCTTTCTTAATCTAGGAAACATCCCCTGGTCCAAGTTGTGTTCCCTAATCAAAGAAACCCACCCTGGTGCAAGGAGGCTTCTCTAGTCTAGAAGATATCCCTGATCCAAGTGGCCTGCACTGATCCAAGGATCCTACTTCAAGATGGCTTCCCTAATCTAGAACACATTACCTGGTCAAAGAAGTCTTCTCTAGGCCAGGAGACATCCCATGATCTAAGTGACCCTCGTTGATACAAGACTTCCACCCTCATCCAAGTAAAAGAAAGCTACTCTGGTTCAAGAAGTCTTTCTTAATCTAGGAAACATTCCCTGGTCCAAGTTGTGTTCCCTAATCCAAGAAACCTGCTCTGGTCCAAGAAATTGTCTCAATGAGACATTACTTAGTCCAAAAAAGCTAATCAAAGAAGATGTCCTTTGTCCAGGAGACGTATCCCGGTCCAAGTGACCCTCCCTGATCTACGAATCTTGTTATGGCTCAGGAAGCATTCCATAGTCATCCAAAGACATCTCTCCCCAGTCCTAGATCTGAAACCCCATTCTGTTCCAAGAAACTTGTCCTAGTCCCTCTCCAAAATCTATACAGTAGTCCTTCTTCCCTTACATTGTTTTGTTAACAAGCAAAGGTGAACGCCAGGCTCATTATACTGGCAAATGTATAACCGGGAGGATGCACAGTCACTGTAGCCGATGCCACCGTCATGTCCCAAGCATCCACGAAGCCAACATTGATCCCTTGAAAAACCTCCTTGAGGACCAGATACTGAGTGTATCCATGGAAGTCTCCTTGCCTTTCAACTGGGGCATAGATCTCTCTGGTGTTTTCAGTTTTTATGATGACCTTGGTGTCGGGACTCCTGAGGAAGAGTCGTTCCAGAGCTCTGCGGATGTTGACAGCTCGTCGAATGAAAATTTTTAGAGGGAACTGTCTAAAATGTTGTCCCATTGTAATCACAAAAATGGTATCCTTCCCCCCGGCGCGCTGGTCAATCTGACGACTGGTGTACAGGTCCTCCTTGAAGTAGTAGAAGCCACTGTGTTCCAATGGGAATCCATGCCTCTTGTAGGAAACATATATATCCTTCTCCATGTTCAAGGCTTCCAGTGTCAAAGCCCAACCGGCCCATCCTTTGTGATGGTATCGGAAGTATTTCACTACTGATGGAGACAAAAATCTCAGTCAGGGACACAGATCATAGGAAGATGTATCACCAACATTGAAAGTCATCAAGACACCCCCTGTCTATATGCCCTATTAGGACATATGGACATCATGGAGGAAGGGCCACCTCTCTGGACCTTAAGTAAGAGCATATTTCTGTCAGTTCATTCAAGTATCACATGCAATGCAGTGGCCTTAGGGGTGGCAGCAGTTGAAGTTGTGACCCGGCCCCTAAGTACCACACTCATCACTGATCATAGAGAGTACTGTGCAGCCGAGCAGTTTCAGCCTCTTCATCCTCTCTGTCCACTCCCTGCTCTCATCTTTATTTGCAGTGTAAGGAGAAAACAGGGAGTTACATGGAGAGAGAGAGGTGAGTAACCACTGGACCCTAAGTATGGAGCATTAAATCTTCCACTGCCCTACACTGGGGGTATTAAGATAAACCTCTCCACTGTCCTAGACCATCAGGGATACTAGAATTAACCACCTGCGATCCTTACATTAACCCTCTCACTGCCATACACCACCAGGTATACTGGAATTAACCCCCTCACGTTCCCAGAGCATCAGTTATATTAACATTAACCCCTTTGCTGCCCCAGACCACTAGTGGTATTAACATTTACCTTTTCACTGCCCTAGACCACCAGGTATATCAGTATTAATGTCCTCTCTTCCTTACACCACTAGTTGTACGGACCCATTCACTGCCCTAGACCACCAGGTATACTGGAATTAAGCTCTCACTTCCCTAGACAACCAATAATTTTAACATTTACCCTTTCACTGCCCTAGACCACCAGGTCCCTTCATGGCCTTAGATTGATCACCAAGAATACTGACATTGAGGATGCTGACACTGACACCTTTACTGTCCTAGACCACCAGGAATATTCATTTAATCCCCCTCACTACCTTTGACCACCAGTTCTACTGACCCATCCACTATCCTAGACCACCAGTTATACTGACCCATCCACTATCCTAGACCACCAGTTATACTGACATTAGCTCCCTTCATTGCCTTAGATTGATCACCAAGTAAACTGACATCGGAGATACTGACACTAACACCTTTACAGCCCTAGACCACTAGGTATATTTCAAATTAATCCCCCTCACAGCCTTTGACCACCAGTTATACTGATCCATCCACTATCCTAGACCACCAGATATACTGACATTAACCCCCTTTATGGCCTTAGATTGATCACCAAGTAAACAGACATTGGGGATGCTGACACGAACACCTTTACTGCCCTAGACCACCAGGGATGTAGTAATAAAATGGGACCTTTTACTCGGGCTAAAGACCAAGGGCAATTATTGGAAACAAACCTTCATCCAAACACTTGTTCTTGATCAATAAATCCTTTGTCAGATAAGCACATCTTTCACTGTGGCAGCTACAACATGCTGTGTAGTGGATGCAAGCGTTCTTGTTTACATCACAAAGCTGTAAGTCCGTCCTGACCTAATGCTTCTCGCAGCTGAGGGTTTGTTATAATTGCACCCAGTCCAGACTGATGCATTTCACTTGCACTGATACAATGTAACAATCCATCAGGAAAGGACAGGGGTTGGTGGTGCTGATGTATTGAGATTGTCTACCCTGGATACAATTGTAACAAACAAAGAAGCATTGGCTCTTCAACCTCTGCCAGTTGCTGACAGCAAGCAGAGTTACTGTAAATAGTGGGGAATTGAAACACAAACTGTATTGGAAAGTTGCGGAACATTTTAAGATGAAACGGGAATTAATGGGGTCCGACCATGGGGGTAATAATCCTTACTGTTGATCCCCTCAGTGAAGTGCATCATGAACTGACGTAACGTGGAATCTCCGATGAGGAAGATCTTCTTCCCCTGCAGACATTTCATGAAGTCGTCCCCCGTTCTATAAACCGTCATGTTACAGTAAACCGGATTCCAGATTTTGTTGTAGAAGTATCCGCTCGGGAGAGGCGAGCTCATTCCAGTCTGACACTTTGGTAGTGGGGCTTTTCCTGAAGCTGGAAGAGATCCAAGAACTTAATTAAAGGCGATGGACACCTTCGGGGGCAATTTTTTTTTTATGATTGCATTTTACTCATTCTGGGCTAAAAAAATCATTTTTTCAATTGGTCTTTATTAAAAATATTGAGCCGCTTTGTCACAAAGGGTTACCTGTTTGTCTAGCTGTGTGAATTGTACTTTCACTTTGTGCCGGTCATCTAAACCTTATCTCTAATTGATCAAAAAGTCATAAAAAAACTTACTTAAAATCATTCTTATCAGTAAGATAAGAATTGAGCTATAATGAGTGCTTAGGAGGTCAGAGAGCAGGAGTTGTATGTGAGTGAAAACAGACAGCTTGAGACTAGAGAATCTCAAGGCTGTACAGAGAAAAGGGCTCCACATTCTTAAAAGACCGATTAAAAATGATTTAAGTTTAAAATGAGTACAATGTAATAATAAAAAAATCCATCGTGCCTTAGACTCCAGTCACATCCAAAGCTGCCTTCAAAATTCTATTGGCTTCCTGTAAGATTCCAGTCTGCCACACTTTAAGGCTCACTATCGCCCCCTGCTGGCATAGTGTGTATATGGAGCATGCCCTGCTGTGCATTATGGAAGCTATAAAGGGAGAAGTGTCGAAACTGGCGAAAGGAATAAGTCAACCATGGGAACCAATCAGGTCACTGCACAGAAATGACAGGTGAAATCTGATTGGTTGCCATGGGCTCCACACCAATATGATATAGACAACAAAAAAATACAATGTGTAAGATTTCGTCGCATTAGAGGACAACATGGAGCTGACAGACTCCAGGTGACAGTATAGCAGAATTGTGAATGCTGCTCTAGAGGCGACCGACTGGAGAACAAGGCATGATGTAAGATGAGTACAAGAGCAGTAAAGCACAATAATAAATCTGTGTATGAGTTAAAAAACAAAAATTCTGCTTGTGGAATAGAAATAGAGCCCCTCTCAGCCATAGGCAGTGCTTGGTATTGCACCTCAGTCCTGAAAGGCTGTTTCTGGATAAAAGCAAGCCGTTTTTTGTCATTTTTCATTCATCCCTTTAAATGGGTATTCCAGGATTTACTATTGATAGCCTGTCCTTAAGTCATCAGTATCAGATCGGTGGGGGTCTGACAGCACGCGCCCCCGCCAATCAGCTGTTTGCAGGTGTCACAGTGTGCTGAATTAACACAGCGCCATACACTGAGCAGAGGCCGTGAAAAGTACTGCAAGCTCAGTCCCCTCTAAGTGAACGGCGTGCGGCTCCGAGAGGCATCGATACTGAAGTCCTGAAGCATCCCTTTAAATGTGTTTTTGGAAAGTCTTGCAGCACTATAAGGGCTCATGCACACGACCGTATGTATTTTGCGTCCCACAAAAAACGGATCAGCGAAAAATATGGATGACGTCTATGTACATTCCGTATTTTGTGGAACGGAACAGCCGGCCCCTAATAGAACAGTCCTATCCTTGTGGACAATAATAGGACATGTTCTATTTTTTTGTGGAACGGAAATACGGACATACGGAAACGCAATGCACACGGAGTAACTTCCATTTTTTTTTTGTGGAACCATTCATTTCAATGGGTCCGCAAAAAAAATCCAGAAGTTTCTCCGTGTGCATTCCGTTTACGTATGTCCGTATTCCTGTTCCACAAAAAAAATAGAACATCCATATGGTCCGCAAAAAAAATGGGACGGACGGAAAGAAAATGCGTTTGTGTGCATGAGCCCTAAAGCTGAACTGGCTCCCGGCCTTTCCCTTCAAAAATAATAATCCCTTTAAGGCTACATGCACATGACCGTATGTGTTTTGCGGTCTGCAAATTGCGGATCCGCAAAAAAAACGGATAACATCCGTTTTTTTTGCGGATCCATTGTACCAATGCCTATCCTTGTCCACAAAACGGACAAGAATAGGACATGTTCTATTTTTTTGCGGGGCTACGGAATGGACATATGGATGCGGATAGCACATGGTGTACTGTCCGCATTTTTTGCGGACCCATTGAAATGAATGGGTCCGCATCCTATCCGGACACGGAAACAAAATACGTTCATGTGCATGAGGCCCAAGGGCCCTTGCACACGACCGTGTAGCACGGTCCGGGACGGTCCGTGAAAACCTGGACTGTGCTCCTTCTGAGGGCAGGAGCGCACGGCGTCATTGGTTGCTATGACGCCGTGCGCTTCCTGAGGCTGCGCTGTACAGTGATACAGTGTATCACTGTACAGCGGCGGCCTTAGGAAGCGCATGGCGTCATAGCAACCAATGACGCCGTGCGCTCCTGCCCTCAGAAGGAGCACAGTCCGGGTTTTCATGGATCGTCCCGGACCGTGCTCCACGGTCGAGTAAAAGGGCCCTAAATCTGTGGCTGACCATGACCTAACTGGGAAAATCTGAATTTTTTTCTAAAATTTTAAGAAAAAAAAAAGTTAAAACTTACCGTTGCACTGATTCACTGTGATTGGCGGAATTTCATTTTGGATTTGTAGAACAATATTTGACCTTTAAAACAGGAAGGATACAAGCGGTAATTATAAGATATTTATATCATTTTTTTTTATATGATTGCATTTTATTCATTTTGGACTAAAAAACATTTTTCAGTTGGATTTTATAAAAAATAATCAGCTGTTTTGTCACAAAGGGTTAACTGTCTAGTTGTGTGACTCGCACTTTCAGTCATCTAATAAATCTTATCTCTAAATTACAACACTTATTGAAGCCACATTCTTATCAGTCAGATAAGGACTGAGCTTTAGGACTCATGCACACGAACATATTTTTCTTCTGCTTCTGTTCTGTTTTTTTTTTTACAGGTCTGTATGTGGAACCTTTCATTTAAATGGGACTTGAAAAAAACGCATTCCGTGTCCATATGTCCGCCTGTCCATTCTGCAAAAAAAAAAATAAAATAGAACATGTGCTATTCTTGTCCATTTTGCGGACAAGCATAGATATTGTTACAGTGGATTCACAGAACAATGGATGCAACACAGACGTCACAAGGATGCCATCCGTTTTTTTGCACGGTCGTGTGCATGAGGCCTTAATGAGTGTTCATGAGGTCAGAGATCAGGAGCCGTCAGCTGAGCTGCCTGATGAAAAACAGTAAGACCTGTAGATCCGGCCTGAACAGTCTGTTGGATCCATCCTTGCCGGGCGTAGCCGTGCGCTGCTGGCGATCCGTCCAGCCCCATTAACTATAAGGGGGTTTGGAGGAGATCCAGCCACAACCTGGCAAATATGCCGGGGAGCGGCTGGATGAAAACTGTTGAGTGCACTGGTATTTGCCTGGCCACTACTAGAAAATCTCAAGGCTGTACAAAGAAAAGGGCTCAACATTTATAAAGACCAATAGAAAAAAATATTTTTAACTCAAAATGAGTACAATGCTTATAATAAAATATTGCCCCCCAACAGTGTACATAGACTTAAAGGTTTATTCTCATCTCGGACAATGGGGGCATATCGCTATCTGTAGAAGAACTTGACAGTTTAAGTGTTCAGTTTCCCTGCAGTGCCACCACAGGTGGAAGGAGGAATTACACACAGAACTGAGCTGCTTGTGTAATACAGTGCCTGGATGGTCCTCCACAGCTCCAGACACCATCAATAGCCACCCTGGTGCAGAATTCCCCCACCCCCTCTATTAACTCTAAATACTCTCATGTCCTAAATTAAAAATGGGTGTAATCCAGACAACTCCTTCAAATTATCATAACTGCTTCTGCATCTTCTGATCAGCCGGCAACTTAAAATACAATGAGGCAGAATGCCTGTGTCTACGAGTCAGAGAAAATGCCATAAATCTTAACCCTTCCAGGTTTTTTTTTATTTTTGTTCTTTTTCCTCCTTGCCTTCCAAGACCTATAATTCGTATAGTTTTCTGTTCACGTTTTGGTTCCTTTAATTGACCATAGCTTGTACAGAAAAATGGGGGAAAATAATCTTTATGGGGTGAAAGTGTAAGAAAAAAAATCTCAAAGTTTTTACAGCAAGCACTAAAAAGGACTTTGTCTGTGCGATGACAGTGACACCGAATGTATACAGTTTTTATTATGTTTTACTACTTTTTAAAAATAAAAACTTTTGAAAAAAACAATTTTTTATAAATTTTCTTTGCCTTATTCTGACACCTTTCTTATATTTTGTCTACATTGCTGTGTGAGGGCTTTTTTGTTTTGTGTGGGCTGTAGTTTTTACTGGAACCATTTTAGGGGACATACAAGCTTAGCTTTTTAAAATGCATTTTTTAAAGGGGAGGGTTGGGCAAGGTCACAAAAACACGGCAAGTCGACCATTTCTAGTTATTTATTTTTCCATCACAAAATCCACCGTGCATGGTAAATATTTTGATATTTTAATAGTTTGGACATTTTCGGATGCAGCGATACCTATTATGTTTTTTATTGTTTTTTGTTATATATAAAATTGGGAAAGTGATTTCAAGTTTTAATATTTTTATATATTTTTTCTTTCTTTCACTGTTTTTTAATTTTTTTTTTTTAATTTTTAGCCCCCTTAGGAGACTTGTACATGTGATCTTCAGATCTTCAGAATACAATTGCAGTTTATGGGATTTTTCTGGCTGCCTGTCAAGCCATGCCACCGGCCTAGCTTTGCAGGCAGCTCACTATGACAGACCTAGGAGCCTTCAGAAGGATCCAGGCTGTCATAGCAACTGATATTACCACAGGGGCTCCAGAGGGAACACCTTGCCATTGTTTTCTTTGTTTCTATTGACTGCAGCCTCTGAGGAGTTAACTGACCAGGATCAGAGTTATCTCCAATCTTGGTCATTGTTGTCGAGATCCTCCATGTCATGACACACGTGACAGTTTTTTGGTAAATTTATCTAAAATAAAAAATAGCAGTTCTTCAATAGGTCTTTCTTAAAATATCTTACCATTTTGCGTGTTATCTTACAAGATAACAGATGATGAACATCCCCTTTAAAAGTCTGAAACCCATTATGAAAATGATACCTTTGAAAAATTTGCTGCTCCACCGGGGTAAGATACGAGGCATGAAGGTCATAACCCCTCATTTCATTCAGACTCTCACAAGTAAAATTTGGAACTTTGTAGCAGTGGTAGACCTCCTCGTAGAGTGGGTCCTTGTACTCACAGATCTCCTTCCCATCTTCTTTGGAGAGCTTGAAACCACATTTAGTCACTGCAACTTTACCAAAGTTTTCAAATTTCCCCTCAAAACCAACAACTCCTTGACTGGAGTGTCTTGACCTCCAGAGAGCGGCCACCCCTTCACTCGGGTAGAACAACAGAATGTTGACTATGACCTTGCCGGCCCAGTACAATGGAAAGTGAACATGATAGGAACCATTTTTAAAGTCCTCCAAAATTCCTGAGACAGAAGCTCCAAGTTCTTGAGAGATGAGTCTTGGTCTTATGAAGTCTCCTCCATAAGTCTTCCTGTTGCCCAAATGATCGAACGTATCAACCCTCACCACAAAGTCTTCTCCAACACAGTACGTCTTCCTGGGGTCTACAAGGGACACCTTACTATTCCTTGCACTTGTGGTCTGGTTAAAGTGTTTGAATGTCACAACGGGGATGAGTTTTTCAATTTTGTCATATATTCTGTCTATTTCTAGTTGGAGCTCAGACTTTGGTGGAGGACTCGGCCCTTTAGTTGAAGGTTGGTCATGATCGGTGGGTGCCAGACAGGTCTGAAGTAAATGTCTCAGAGAATCCTGAAATATATAACATTCTCATCATACAAGGGAATGAAAGTGAAGATCCTATGCAAAGAATTATGAGTCAAAAAGTTGTAGGTGGGACCATAAATGATGGACAATGCACCATAAATGAGCTGGAAAGTTCTCACCTGGAAATGGCTCCGGTACCAACCAAAGCTTATGAGGAATATGGCAATCAGCAGTATTTGAATGAATGGTTTACCCATGGTGGGGGGTTCACACTGAGGCCGTCCTGCTGAAGACAGAGATGGTGGTCATCCAAAAATGTTGTAGGATCTTCAATGGTTAATCATGAAATAGGACATTCTGGAGTCCACAAGAAATGTGAATATTTCCAGTCCATAGTAGATTTCATACATAAAGCTTTAGAGCTTAATTCCCAAGAATGAATGAATGAACAAATGGCAAAAATCTACATTTCCTGAAAAAAAAACAAATCTAGAATCTGATTGGTTTACATCTTTCATTTTTTGCCTCATGTTGATAAATGCCACTTGAAGAATAAACACAAGTGAATGAATAAATGAATGAATGAGAATTGATTATGAAGAACTTACCTGTCTGCCCCCTTACAATGTCTGCAGGTCCCGGCCAATGCTCTGTTCTGTGTCAATAGCAGCCAGGCTGAAATGAATGGGTGAATTAGAATGAATGAACAATTTACTGAATGAATGAATTATATATAATGAATGAATAAATGATAGTATAACCAGAGAGTGGTGCTCAGCATAACATTAGTTTTTTTTCTGTCCTGGAAGTTTTTGTTCCAGGTAGCCTGCACTAGTTCTCCTACATTCCTTCATTCATGAATGAACGAATTAAAGGGGTTCTCTGCGAATTAAGAAAATGAAAATACGTAACTATTACTTTATTATATATATATTCCCAAATACCTTTCATTATTTATAATGGCTTGTATTGTGTGGGGAACAATCATCAGGAGAAATAAAATGGCCGCCGTCCTATCAGTACACAAAGAACCTGTCCTAATCACACAGGAGGACAAGTTACTTCACAACACTGAGGTAAAGAGCTGCCTCATCCTCCTCTCTGCTCTGCTTGTCAGGGGTTATGGTCCTGAATACAGTTTAATATGATATTTAGCTGAATCTTTGTGGGAATGGAGTTCATGAGGAGACATGAAGTACAGAGAGGACGGACAGGACAGACTGTGGTAATGGAGACTGCATACAAGAGCTGCTGCTCATCAGCCACATCCCCACCCTCCTCTCTGTACTTCATATCTCCTCATGGACTCCATTCCCACAAAGATTCAACTAAGTATCATATTAAACTGTATTCAGGATCATAAGCCCTGCAGAGCAGAGAGGAGGATGAGGCAGCTCTTTATCTCAGTGTTGTGAAGTAACTTGTCCTCCTGTGTGATTAGGACAGGTTCTGTGTGTACTAATAGGATGGCGGCCATTTTGTTTCCCCTTTCTATTCCACCCCAGACAAAATGAGCCATTATAACTAATGAAAAGTATTTGGGAATATATTTACCATGAATTAATATCTAAGTATTTTTCATTTTCTTAATTCCCGGAGAACCCCTTTAAATAATGGATGAAATTATGGCTAATGAACTAATGACAGAACAAATGAATGATTGAATGTATCAAAAAAGGTATAGATCAATGTATAAATAGATGAAATTAAAGTATAATGAACCAATGACAAAAAAGAATGAATGAATTAAATGAACATATGGACGGATAAGAATGAATGCCTGAGCAAATAAACAAATTATAGAATGAAATATTGAATACATAACTGAATGAGAATGAATGAACAAATAAATGAATCAATATTCCGACATAATTTCATTATTTGAGACCAGAGATTCAGAATCACAGAAGGAATGAGAACTATTCAGAGTGATCTGGAGAACGGAGTGTTAAAGGGGAAGGGCACTCTGTGGACCGCACCAAATTCAGCAGCAGACAGGGGGGGCCTAGTGTTATATAATGGTATTGCCGTATATCGTTCTCAGGACACGCTGCATACACTGAGCTCTATAAAGACAACTAGTCCACAGAGAGCCACACACAAGACCAGCACAAGATCAAAACTGTGGCCCCTGGCCTCTTAGGAGCCGGTTTTACAATACATGTATGTTACAGGGTGACTCCCTGGGACTCTGTTTTCTATGAATAGTGTCACGTACCGGTCACCACGAGCTGTTAGCTTGCCACGACTCCGCATATATAATTATAGGACATATAATATGTGCAGTCATTGTCCATTATCAGTCATGTCCCCCCCCCCCGCTCCCTATAATCACCTTCACTAATCCGGTCATTACCTGGGCTCTCTGTGCCTCAGTCACATAAACAGTGACTTTAACAGGGCAGAGGATGATTCAGGGGGTGGAGGGACGCAGCTGTAAATGTGCGACTTTACTGGCAATCATCCAGAATATAATGTGTGGACCTTTAAACCCAAGGCGTATTCTATTCTTTAACCTTGGACTGAAATGCGTCATCCCTTTGACTGTCATCAGCTAGCTTAGTCTCCTAAGGCTAACAGATCATGTGTGACAACCACTAATGGTAACCCATTCCCAAATCCACAGGAGCTGTTCTGTCTGTGTATAATGAATCAGGAATCTCAGGATGAACAGTGCCTATTTTTAGGCTGGAGGTCTTTAAAAGAGAACAGTTGAACTAGTAGGATTGTGCCCCTTTAAGAATACCCAATAAACAGTGCCAACATATTTCTCCATAAAAATGCCTTCAATGTCCCCTATAACCTGTGAAAGCAGAGTGCCCGGTCTAAACAGAAATAGTAGAGTGCCCACTACAAATAGTGTCAGCAGAGTGCCCCCATAAACAGCCCCAGTGCAGTGACCCAGTGGATCACTGCTAAAGGTTAAACTCTTTCTCTGATTCTCTGATTATCTCTTGGTGCACTGTATATTCCAAATGGCTGTGTATGGTCAACAATCAGTTAACACTGTCAGTCTTGGTTAGTTGGCATGGAGAGTGGCTGGTCCGGCAATCTCTGGTTAGTTAGTGGGTGTGCCTAGTCAGCAGAGCAAGAGAAAAGACCTGCATGTGTGAGCTCCTGTAGGTCCAAAGAGAAGCCTCATCCAGGAAACACCATTCCTGAGACTGAAGGACTGACAGAGAACAATATGAGGGACAACTCCTGAGGGAAAGAGAACAGAAATCCACAGATACACACAGTAAGGTGGTGCTCGTTTATGGCATTAAGACTTTACTGCTTGTGGAAAGGGTCCATTGCCTTCGGCACCCACCACACTTAGATCTGGATTAGCAGTCCATTTAAAAAATCTGTACCCCTCCGCCTGGGAGCCGAAAGAGTTAATAAGCATGATATTGCATGCCCATTAGAACTAGGAGTGACACTCAGGGAGTACTACCACCATCATTGCTGCTGTCTACACAGAGTCATTGGAAACAGTAAACTCTGGACGGTGCCTTTTGCTGTTGTATGAATGACTATTCTCAGTCCTGGGTAAGAGACAGGCCCTGATCTGTGTTGTGTGATGTTGGCCCTCATTGCCTACCCGGTGGACTCTCTGTCTTATAAGGGTTCCATCATCTATACCCCTTTCACCTTCCCCTCCTTCCTAGGTTTCAACCACCTGTAACGTTCAAGTACCTGTGCAGAAAGAAAAGACTCAATCAAACCAGATCTCTTTTTGAAATGTCCTGCAACGTTCAAGTATATGTGCCCAAAGACTTTAATGTACCAAAGCCCTCTGATACAAGTTAAAGTTATGCAAGGTTTAAGCACTGTGCCCAGAGGAGGGACTTTAATGTAGCTGAGCTGCTTGTGTAATACAGTGTCCGGATGGTCCTCCGCAGCTCCAGACACCATTAATAGCCACCCTGGTGCAGAATTCCCCCACCCCCTCTATTAACTGTAAATACTCTTATATCCTGAATTAAAAATGGGTGCAATCCAGACAACTCCTTCAAATTATTGCCTTCGCCTAGCAGTGTAAGTATGTAAACAAAACAGCCTCAATGCTCTACTTATACAGGTTGAATGGGTGAAGAATGGTTTATGTCCAGGTTTAGCTCTGAACCTGGAAAACCCCTTTAAAGTTATGCAAAGTTTAAGTTCTGTGCCCAGAGAAAGGAATTTAATGCACCTGAGCCACTCTGAGGTGTTTTCCTAGTATACTCAGGGAATAGACTTTAATACACTTAAAGGGAACCTGTCATCTCCGAAACACCCCCTGAACTAGAGTAAGCATTGTATAGTGTAAGTGATGCTGAATCCGAATATGTAATTTTTATCTTCATACTCTCTTCCATTCCGACGCTGTGCTCACACAAACCTGCAGTAAAATGCACTCAGTGGACTCCAGTGCTCACTCACATAATGGAGAGGACTCAAAGACGAGTCCTCTCAATGCATTTTACTGCAGGTTTGTGGGAGCACAGCGTCGGAATGGAAGAGAATATGAAGATAAAACTTACATATTCGGATTCAGCATCACTTACACTATACAATGCTTACTCTAGTTCAGGGGGGTGTTTCGGAGATGACAGGTTCCCTTTAAGTCCCCTGTGCCATATCATATTTTTGCACTGACTATAAACCAGTTCTTACTAGTCATGGACGTAACTCTTATGTTGCAAGGACTACATCCTTTGTGTGAGAGAACACAACCCCATCTCACCTTATTGGATGATGCCATCAGCCCAGATCCTACCTGCTGTGATTGAATGCTTAAGCTTACTATGTTTCCACTGTCAATTTTGCATATGCCTTAACCTAATTCTTGCAGGACAAAGACAATAAGGAGCAGCCAAAATGTTACTGTTTCCTTTGTATATGTTTGCTGTTTGTTTTGCAGGTCACAAGACATCTATATGGCAAGATGCTGGGGATGGCTTACATTAAAATATGGGGGTATGCAGTGACCCAGATGATAGCTGCAATAAATGGTTTGCTATGAGTTAAATGTTGTGATTTAAAGGAGTTTTCAGAAATTTTTATACTGATGACCTCCTCTAGAGCTCCTCAGGATAGGTTATCAATATCTGATTGGTTGGGGTCTGACACTCAGGACCCCTGCTGATCAGCTGTTTGAGAAGTCAGTGGTGCTCGCAGACCAAGTAATGACACATTCATTGGTTACATGACCTAGGAGCAACTCAGCCCTATTCAGTATGTCTAGTCATCAGAGCTAGAAACATCTGTGTGAGCGCCTGGTAAGTAAGCAATTGCCCACTATCAACAGGAACAGGTGTGTACCCCACAGAGTGTGAGCAGAGTGCCCTCTAAAACAGTACTACCATCAGAGTGCCCACTATCAACAGGAACAGGTGTGTGCCCCATAGAGTGCCAGCAGAGTGCTCTCTAAAATAGTACTACCATCAAATTGCCCACTATCAACAGGAACAGGTGTGTGCCCCCATAGACAGTGCCATTGTGCCCCCCAAAACAGTACTACCATCAGAGTGCCCACTATCAACAGGGGCAGGTGTGTTCCCTATGAAGAGTGCCAGAGTGTCCCCCAAAACAGTACTACCATCAGAGTGCTCACTATAAATAAGAACAGGAGAGTGCCCCCATGAACAGTGCCAGCAGAGTGCCTCCCAAAAATAGTAATGCCAGCAGAGTGCTCATTATACATAGGGACAGAAGAGTGCCCCCATTAACTTCCTGCTGAGCTGGTGCTTATACACAGAAGCCAATCTGAAAAAGCAGAGCTGCAGTGTAAAGCATTCTGAGAAAACAGAGCTGTAACCTGAGCCTTTGATGAGACAGAAGGTAAACTTCACACTACCTGAGACAGCTAAGTAGGGGTCACTAAGACGTGGAGCAGGTTAACAGTGTAAAGCATGGGGAAAAGTAGGAGCATAGACTGAGCTTACCTAATGCCATCGCTTAAGCATGCAAGCACTCGTTCATCGGGTAATCGGCGGCACTTTTAGGGCTGTATTACACGGCCAGTTCCTAAAAACGCTTGTTAGCGATGATCTGGCCGACCATCGGCCAATGTAATATGGCCCTGACTACCTCAGACTCCAACAGACAATGCACCAGGAGCGATATTCAGAATGAATGGTGACATCACGTCCATCATCCATGAATCTGATGACATCATCACACATACATACAGCTACTCACAGGAATCAGATGGAGTCTACAGCAGCCTCTGTGTAGCAGCTCATCTCTCAGCAGCGTCTTGAGACAAATAAACTATCTTCAGGTCACCGATCTCTCACAGATAATTATCCTCCCATAGTCATGGCTTCCTTCCAAACCGGTTTTCCCACTCCATAATTTCCTCTAAATGACATTATTGGGTCCCATCCAAGTTGTGATGTCCCCGTCCCTTTGTCATCATTTTCAAATAGTGTCGGTTGTCCCATCACAGCAATGGCGGAAGCGGTCACGTGCAGGCTTCATCCGCCAGATCTGCTTTTAGAGTTGGTCACTGGGGTATGTTCACATGGTAGCATTTTCCGCACATATTTTGGGCACATATTCCATGCTGAAATCTGAGAGGTATCCACCCAAAATCCACCACTGTTGCAGAATCCATGGCTATGTGCACATGATGCATTTTACCTGCAGATTTTATGGCAGGAAATCCACAGCATAATGCAGGACCAGCAAAGTAAACGAGATTCCAAAAATGTAATCTACACGTAGCGGAAGTTTTTGTCAGATATGGGACAATATATCGTAAAATTGGTCGATTATGATATGTACTACACTGCCACCCAGAGGCTCCTGTCCACACTGCACCCTAGGGCAGTAAGCTCACCATTGCTCAAATAGCAATTCCTAAGATACCTTTTCTACTGTAATCTGGCCAGTCCATGCCCCCTGTCACAGTAATAGAGGAGTATGTAGACCAGACTTCAGAGGGGTTGTCTGGTCTTGTGCAGTGGGGGAATTACTTGAAAAAGGGACAGTAATGGGGTCCAAAACCACCCCTGCATTTCAGCACTACCCTATTGTCTTAGGTTTGCAATAGGTGGTCACAAGATACGGGCTCTTATTGTCTGGCCTGAAAACAATTGGAAAAAACTCCCAGTTGTGAGAAGTATTAGGTCTGTAAAGGTCATCACCCTCTGAGAGGCAAAAAAAGGAATGTTTCTATTCACTAACAGCAAGCAGAGTAATAAATAAGCCTGTCAAGTGATACCGCAAGACTTGCATACTGCCGGGCCTTCCATGTATTACTGATTCAATATCTCTTCCTACTCCGTCCAGCAATAAATTCCAAAAAAAGAGACGCCCCTTTTCATGCAAATGTACAGAAGCTCCTCCCTTTCCAGGACCCAGAGTCTGTCTCCGATTACTCAAGTCAATGAAAGGATATGTCTATTCTGTTGCTAAAAAAATCTGGGTGACACCCTAATAACCAATATTACATTGGCCACAAGTCTAGGGGTTACTGCTTCTCCTTGTGGAGAGTTTCAGAAGCGGTGTAGGGAGTCTTATGGGTCCCACAAAGGATATGTAGATTAGCTCTCTTCCACAAGAAAGAACTGTCTCTGCAGCGCCACCTAGTGGAGATACCGCCCCTATAGTCAATGTCCAACCTTCTAAGAGGCTTTGCAACATGACTAAGGATATAGGCAGGGTAGTCAATGTAGCATGCAGCTTCCGTTTCTCTCTGACAACTCTTCCTGTCCTGTATTGTTATGACAATTCTGAGTAGTCATAAGGACTTTAGTAGATCCAAATCACCATCTACAACACCGTCTACACAAAGTACCTATGACAAGGGGGAACTGCCAGCAGCATTTCAGGGAATAGACTGGGTAGACTGGGAGCAGCTACTGTCACATAATAATACTGAGGATAAATGGGAGAGCTTTAAATCTACATTGAGTAATTACACTAACAAATTTATTCCTTTAGATAACAAGTAAAAACGGCTAAAATTAACCCCCCATGGCTTACAGCTACTGTAAAAAGGGCAATAAATGACAAAATAGGGCTTTTAAAAAATACAAATCTGAGGGGTCAGCTGTAGCCTTGGAATTTTACAAAGGGCTTAATAAAATCTGTAAAAAGGAGGTAAAATCTGCAAACATACAAACCAGACAGCAGGTGGCAAAAGAGAGCAAAAGAAATCCCCCCAAAATTCTTTAAATATATAAATGCTAAAAAAAAAGGTCTGAGCAGGTAGGTTCCCTACATAACGATAAAAGGGGGGTCAGTCACTAAAGATAAGGAAAAGGCAGAGTTACTAAAAGCTCTGTATATAAAAAAGAATTTTTAATTTTAAAAGATCCTCTAGGTACTAGTACAGTGCCAAGTGACTGGCACGAGGCAAATGTGGTGCCCATATTCAAAAAAGGATCTAGGTCCTCCACAGGTAATTTTAGACCAGTTAGTCTAACTTCTGATGTGGGGAAAATGTTTGAAGGGCCCTTAAGGGACTATATACAGGAGTAGGTGACTATAAATAATATAATAAGTGACAACCAGCATGAGTTTACTGGTCACAGCAGTTGTCAAACAAACCTGATTTGTTTTTATGAGGATGTGGATGTGGCTGTGGATGTAGTGAGGTAAGTAGAAGACTGGACAGAGGGGTGGCTGTGGATGTAGTGAGGTAAATAGTAGTCTGGACAGAGGGGTGGCTGTGGATGTAGTGAGGTAAGAAGAAGCCTGGACAGAGGGGCGGCTGTGGATGTAGTGAGGTAAGTAGTAGTCTGGACAGACCAGTGGCTATGGATGTAGTGAGGTAAGTAATAGTCTGGACAGAGGGGCAGCCATGGATGTAGTGAGGTGAGTAGAAGCCTGGACAGAGGGGTGGCTGTGGATGTAGTGAGGTAAGTAGAAGCCTGGACAGAGGGAGGCTGTAGATGTAGTGAGGTAAGTAGAAGCCTGGACAGAGGGACAGCTGTGGATGTAGTGAGGTAAGTAGAAGCCTGGACAGAGGGGCGGCTGCGGATGTGGTGAGGTAAGTAGAATCCTGGACAGAGGGGCGGCTGTGGATGTCGTGAGTTAAAAAGAAGCCTGGACAGAGGGGTGGCTGTGGATGTAGGGAGGTAAGAAGAAGCCTGGAGAGAGGGCCGGCTGTGAATGTAGTGAGGTAAATAGAAGCTTGGACAGAGGGGCGGCTGCGGATGTAGTGAGGTAAGAAGAAGCCTGGACAGAGGGGCAGCTGTGGATTAGTGAGGTGAGTAGAAGCCTGGACAGAGGGACGGCTGTGGATGTAGTGAGGTAAATAGAAGCCTGGACAGAGGGGCAGCTGTGGATTAGTGAGGTAAGAAGAAGCCTGGACAGAGGGGCGGCTGTGGATGTAGTGAGGTAAATAGTAGTCTGGACAGAGGGGTGGCTGTGGATGTAGTGAGGTAAGAAGAAGCCTGGACAGAGGGGCGGCTGTGGATGTAGTGAGGTAAGTAGTAGTCTGGACAGACCAGTGGCTATGGATGTAGTGAGGTAAGTAGTAGTCTGGACAGACCAGTGGCTATGGATGTAGTGAGGTAAGTAATAGTCTGGACAGAGGGGCAGCCGTGGATGCAGTGAGGTGAGTAGAAGCCTGGACAGAGGGGTGGCTGTGGATGTAGTGAGGTAAGTAGAAGTCTGGACACACCAGCAACTGTGAATATAGGGTTCTTGGGTTTTGCAAAGGCTTTTGATCCTGTCCCTTATAGACGTTTAATAAGTAAAGTGAAGTCTATAGGCCTAGAAAGTATAGTCTTTAATTGGATTAAAAACTGGCTGAGGGACCGTGTCCAGAGAGTAGTGGTCAGAGTTACCATTACACCTAGAGGCTTGATTGACAGTTGCAGGTGTGATAATGTTTTCTTTGCTGGTCCTGTCAATCAAAGTGCAGAGGGCGTGGCATTTACAGAGAGCGCAGAGCCTCTAGGTGTAATGGTAACGCCCCCGTTGCTCCTACAGGCTCATTTGCTTTTATTAAAACATTGTTTTTCTCAGTAATGCGGGCACATATGAACATGGGACCAACACAGATGTCTTCAGCTGCCAGGTGCACATGTAACAGGTCAGCCAGTGTCATAGGTACAAAACTGCTGACAGATGCCCTTTAAAGAAAGAAGAAAACTAAAATCAATCCGATCTGTTCATCTGTCTTCACCCACATCTTACACGTTATAATTTACAATGTTTTCCAATGCTTCATTGTGTAATCAACCAGTTCAAAACCAGCAATTTCCTGACCTGACCCATTTTCAGTTTTGTTTTTTTTTTTTACTCTATGTGTCTTTATTTTTTGTTCCTTTTTGTTTATTTATTTATTATTTTTAATTGATGCTTTCTTGAAAAAATAAGAATTTCCAGGTCATTAGTTTACAGGTGAATTGAATCTAGTTTACATCAATCTCTTGGATGCAGCCGGTTCTGGCTTTGTACACCTGGCAGAGTTGGAGGACTACACCCATGAGATATCGTCCTAATGAAGTAGTTCTGTAGACGATGAGGGTGATCCACTGCCCTATACGTACTGACATCACCAGATGTAAATTAACCGTAATGACTGCAAAGAATGTCTCATCTTTATTTCATGTTTCACATTCCTCTGGGAGACACCGCCACTTATTTTTTACATCTACAAAGTTATGCAGATGTAGCAGAGCTGAACCGGTCCTATACAATAACAATAACAAAAAAAAAACAATTGAGTTCTAGTCTCAGTGCCTCCATTACAGTACCAGGCACAGTGCCTCCATAACAGTACCAGGCACAGTGCCCCTATAACAGTGCCAGGCACAGTGCCCCCATAACAGTACCAGGCACAGTGCCTCCATAACAGTACCAGGCACAGTGCCCCTATAACAGTACCAGGCACAGTGCCCCCATAACAGTACCAGGCACAGTGCCTCCATAACAGTACCAGGCACAGTGCCCCTATAACAGTACCAGGCACAGTGCCCCCATAACAGTACCAGGCACAGTGCCTCCATAACAGTGCCAGGCACAGTGCCTCCATAACAGTGCCAGGCACAGTGCCCCCATAACAGTACCAGGCACAGTGCCTCCATAACAGTACCAGGCACAGAGCCCCCACAACAGTACCAGGCACAGTACCCTCATAACAATACCAGGCACAGTGCCTCTATAACAGTACCAGGCACAGTGCCTCCATAACAGTACCAGGCACAGTGCCCCCACAAGTGTACCAGGCGCAGTGCCCCCACAAGAGTACCAGGCACAGTGCCCCCATAACAGTACCAGGCACAGTGCCCCCAGAACAGTACTAGGCACAGTGCCCCCATTACAGTACCAGGCACAGTGCCCCCACAAGAGTACTAGGCACAGTGCCCCCATAACAGTACCTTCTTCTTCTTTCATGACATTGCAGATTTCTTTGGATTTATTAAGAGGTCCTCTAATCTGGGGCCCGGAACACAGTCAGTAATCTGTATACTTTTGATTGAGCTTTATGTTTTTTGTTATCTTTCACCGCTGTCCTTCTGCTGATATAAAAGGCATTAATGGCGTCCTCAGACGACTTTGTAACAATGAAAGGAAAATACATACAATGCAACGGCACACTGCCAACCAGATAAAGCACAAAATGCCATAGTGATATGAGGTATTCTGAAGCTAATGCTATGCTTGTTTAGTAAATTAGAGATTCTTGGCAAATATATTTTGTACAAAATTATCTGGGTCCATCCACCAAATCGTCAAGGTGATCTCTGTAGGACGGGGACCTAACACTATTTCCTACCTGTTATGTGCCAACCTTGGCTTCCGTATAATCAGGGGGTGTTGGTTCCACATGCATGCTGGGTCCCTTCTGCCTTTTGCCATTTCTGGTGCTTCAAAGGCCTCCACTAATACAGGGATGCAGGTACCAACATGCATTATGAGTCCACTCGGCTTTATAGTTACACTAATTAAAATCAGCCTATGGGGCTGAAACCTTGACGTTTGGTGGACGGGCTCAGATAATTTTGTACAAAATATATTTGCCAAGAATCTCTAATTTAGTAAACAAGCATAGCATTAGCTCCAGAATACCTCATCTCACTATGGCATTTTGTGCTTTATCTGGTTAGCAGTGTGCCGTTGCATTGTATGTATTTTCCTTTCCTTGTGCATTTAGCCCTAGCAACGTTCACCTGCAGACTGGGATGTGCTGACTGAAATTCCCCTTTTTTTCTTTGACTTTGTAACAATGTAGAGAAAGTTGCACTTAATTTTCTATTTGTTTACAACCAAATAAAAGGCTTCATGTGCCAGCTCTGCTCCAGCAAGTTTGAAATTAATTTTTTATTGGGTACCTACAAAAACACTGCCAAAAATTTCATCTGTGTAACTGAAGGACACACGTTTTAATTTACAAGACTTGACAGAAGGGACAAAGACTATAGTAATTATGTTCTTAAAGGCTACAAACCTTTGAGTCATCAGCTTTAGATTAGAATTTAGAAGATAGTCCTGCTAATAACACGCTCACATACAATAAAGTCTATGATCAAATAGCAGCTCACGAGCCTAACAAGACCAACTCCCAAGGTCAGCAGGGTGGTGTAAAGCCAATGAACTCGTCTCTGGATCAGACAGAGGGCTGGCTAGGTCTGGACAGAGGGCCGGCTAGGGATATAACATAGTAACATAGTTTATAAGGCCAAAAAAAGCCCTCTGTCCATCCAGTTCGGCCTAATATCCTATAAGTTGATCCAGAGGAAGGCAAAAAACCCTGTGAGGTAGAAGCCAATTTTCCTCACTTTAGGGAAAAAATTCCTTCCTGACTCCAATCAGGCATCAGAATAACTCCCTGGATCAACGACCCCTCTCTAGTAACTATAACCTGTAATATTATTACCTCCAGAAATACATCCAGGCCCCTCCTGATCTCTTATAGTGAACTTACCATCACCACCTCCTCAGGCAGAGAGTTCCATAGTCTCACTGCTCTTACCGTAAAGAGTCCATAGTCTCACTGCTCTTACTGTAAAGAGTCCATAGTCTCACTGCTCTTACCGTAAAGAGTCCATAGTCTCTCTGCTCTTACCGTAAAGAGTCCATAGTCTCACTGCTCTTACTGTAAAGAGTCCATAGTCTCACTGCTCTTACCGTAAAGAGTCCATAGTCTCTCTGCTCTTACCGTAAAGAGTCCATAGTCTCACTGCTCTTACAGTAAAGAGTCCATAGTCTCACTGCTCTTACCGTAAAGAATCCTCTTCTATGTTTGTGTACAAACCTTCTTTCCTCCAGACGCAGAGGATGTCCCCTCGTCACAGTCACAGTCCTGGAGATAAATAGATGATGGGAGAGATCTCTGTACTGACCTCTGATATATTTATACATAGTTATTACATCTCCCCTCAGTCGTCCCTAATTTTGATAATCTTTCTGGGTCCTGTAGTCCACCCATTCCAGTTATTACTTTAGTTGCCCTCCTCTGAACCCTCTCCAGCTCTGCTATGTCTGCCTTGTTCACAGGAGCCCAGAACTGTACACAGTCCTCCATGTGTGGTCTGACTAGTGATGTGTAAAGTGGCAGGACTATGTTCTCATCACCGCCATCTATGCCTCTTCTGATGCAACCCATTATCTTATTGGCCTTGGCAGCAGCTGTCTGACACTGGTTTCTACAGCTTAGTTTGCTGTTCACTAAAATTCCTAGGTCCTTTTCCATGTCAGAGTTATCCAGTGTTTTACCATTTAGTATAATAATAATAATAATAATAATAATAATATTTATTTATATAGCGCCACCATATTCCGCAGCACTCTACAAAATTATAGGGTTCTTGTACAATACAAAAATGACTGGCTAATATACAACTGAAACACTAGGAGTGAGGGCCCTGCTCGCAAGAGCTTACAATCTATGAGGAATAGGGGGTGACACATAAGGTGGTTGATTGTGATAAGTAGGATTCAAGCCATAATTGTAGTGAAAGGAGTGGTGCCGACCGATCTGCTTCGGATTTGGGACTATTAGAGGATCAAGTTCAGGGCAGAGGAGTACTGTACTGTAGTATGTACTGGTGACTTGCATTATTCCTTCCCATATGCATAACCTTACATTTGTCAGTGTTAAACCTCATCTGCCACTTCTCTGCCCAAGCCTCCAGTCTATCCAGATCCATCTGTAGCAGTGTACTGTCCTCTGTTGTATATATACCGTATGCTGTCCTCTGTAGTATATATGCAGTATACTGTTCTCTGTAGTATATATACAGTATACTTCCCTCTGTAGTATATATACAGTGTACTGTCCTCTTCTGTGTTAATTACTTTACACAGTTTAGTGTCATCTGCAAAAATTGATATTTTACTATGCAAGCCTTCTACAAGATCATTAATAAATATATTGAAGAGAATAGGGCCCAATACTGACCCCTGTGGTACCCCACTAGTGACAGTGACCCCTCCAGTACTGACACCTGTGCTACCCCACTAGTGACAGTGACCCAAGCCGAGTGTGTACCATTAATAACCACCCTCTGTTTTCTATCACTGAGCCAGTTACTTACCCACATACAGACATTTTCTCCCCGGCCAAGCATTCTCATTTTATATATTAACCTATTATGTGGTACCGTGTCAAATGCTTCGGAGGAGTCCAGATATATGACATCCATTGAGTTACCATGGTCAAGTCTAGAACTTACCTTCTCATGTAGTGAGGTAAGTAGTAGTCTGGACAGTGGGGCAGCTGTGGATGTAGTGAGGTAAGTAGAAGCCTGGACAGAGGGGCAGCTGTGGATGTAGTGAGGTAAGTAGTAGTCTGGACAGAAGGGCAGCTATACATGTAGTGAGGTAAGTAGAAGCCTGGACAGAGGGGTAGTTGTGGATTTAGTGAGGTAAGTAGAAGCCTGGACAGAGGGGTGGTTGTGGATGTAGTGAGGTAAGTAGTAGTCTGGACAGAGGGGCAGCTGTGGATATAGTGAGGTAAGTAGAAGCCTGGACAGAGGGGCAGCTGTGGATGTAGTGAGGTAAGTAGAAGCCTGGACAGAGGGGCGGCTGTGGATGTAGTGAGGTTAGTAGTAGCCTGGACAGAGGGGCGGCTGTGGATGTAGTGAGGTAAGTAGAAGTCTGGACAGAGGGGCGGCTGTGGATGTAGTGAGGTGAGTAGTAGCCTGGACAGAGGGGCGGCTGTAGATGTAGTGAGGTAAGTAGAAGTCTGGACAGAGGGGCGGCTGTGGATGTAGTGAGGTAAGTAGAAGCCTGGACAGAGGGGAGGCTGTGGATGTAGTGAGGTAAGTAGAAGCCTGGACAGAGGGGAGCGGCTGTGGTTGTAGTGAGGTAAGTAGAAGCCTAGATGGAGGGGCAGCTGTGGATGTAATGAGGTAAGTAGAAGCCTGAACAGAGGGGCAGCTATGGATGTAGTGAGGTAAGTAGAAGCCTGGACAGAGGGGCAGCTGTGGTTGTAGTGAGGTAAGTAGAAGCCTGGACAGAGGGACGGCTGTGGATATAGTGAGGTAAGTAGAAGCCTGGACAGAGGGGAGGCCGTGGATATAGTGAGGTAAGTAGAAGCCTGGGCAGAGGGGCGGCTGTGGATGTAGTGAGGTTAGTACCGTACTTTAGGCTTTATAAGACGCTTTTTAAATTATTTATTTAATTTATACTTTCTAGTAAAAACAAGAGGATAAAAAAGCTGCAGCCGCCTCTTCCCAATCAGCCCGAGGACATTTCCTGGTAACCTGGAATTATGGTAGGATTATCTTGCCTCCAGAACCAGAATTTCCAGGTCATTAGTTTACAGATGAATTTAATCTTTACCATAAATCTCTTGGCTGCTGCAGGTTCTGGCTTTGTACACCTGGCACAGTTGGAGGACCACACCCATGAGATATCGTCCTAATGAAGTAGTTCTGTAGACGATGAGGGTGATCCACTGCCCTATACGTACTGACATCACTAGATGTAAATTAACCGTTATGACTGCAAAGAATGTCTCATCTTTATTTCATGTTTCACTTTTGATTGAGCTTTATGGGTTTTTTTTTGTTATCTTTCACCACCGTCCTTCGGCTGATATAAAAGGCATTAATGGCGTCCTCAGACGACTTTGTAACAATGTTGAGAAAGTTGCACTTAATTTTCTATAAGTTTACAACCAACCAGAAGGCTTCATGTGCCGGCTCTGCTCCAGCAAGTTTTACGTGAATTTTTTATTGGGCACCTCCAAAAACACTACCAAAAATATCATCTGGGAAACTGGAGGACACGCGTTTTCATTTACAAGACGTGTCAAGAGTACGGAGACTATAACAGTAATTATGGTCTTAAAGGGAAAATAACCTTCAAGTCAACAGCTTTAGATTAGAAGATAAAGCTAATAACATGCTCACATATAATAAAGTCTATGTAGCAGCTCACGAGCCTAACAAAACCAACTCCCAAGGTCAGCAGGGCGGTGTAAAGCCAATGAACTCATCTCTGGATCAGCAACGTGTCCTCTGGAAGGGTAGACCATAGTTCTCTATCTGCCAATTTCCTCCAGTATTGGTGACGCCAGGACAATGCTCTCGAGTCTTGACCCAAATTCACACAGCACCAAGTGTAAAGTTTTATGGGGGGGGCAAGACTAATCTGCATGATTTCAGCTATGTCACTCTGTTAGGGGAAGGAACTGTACATCCAGCATACGGCGACCTTCTAGAGCATTGTGAGGTTCTTAAATTGTGGCAACGTGTCCATTAGATGCCACAAGAACAAGTCCTATCTCATTGGACGGTCACCACTGTATATATAGAACTTTATCGCTGTAGGCCTATTAAGGGGTAGTTTCATGAAGACGACACCTTCTCTAAACCCCTTGGATGTAGCCCAAAACAACAGGGCTGTTAGACGGGGTGGCAAACAAGAAAATTGCACAGAGCCCCATTTACTATGGAGCCATCAAACTCCAGGAGTTAACTGATACTCACCCAGTAATATTTAATAGGGTTGTATAATTTGGGAACGGATTTGCGGTATTATTTATGAAGCATATGGAAGTATTACATGGACTCTTTAATAGAATAGAGTTTATAGAATTATTTAAATACTACATATTATTTTTGGCACTATATGCTGGTGTTATTATGGAGGCTGTATATGGCGGTGTTACAGTATTTAGAGTACACTATATGGCAGTGTAGCAGTATTATGTGGGCAGAAATTAAAGGGGTATTCCCATCTCACACATGTAGTTTGTATAGTTAGATATAGCCATACCAGTATTATTACTAATAGAATGTATTTATAGAAAATGTACCGTTTAGAAGATTTCCCTATTTGTATATCCATTGTCCCACACACATCAGTCAGGCCGTTGCCCCTGGTTACGGCCACCTCAGCCTTATAGTAGTGGTGGTCGGCTTGCTCCTTTTCAAACCCGCTCTGAGGTAACTGCTGTATTGTGAACACACATTACATGAGAATGCGGAGACACATCTTAGGGTACTTTCACATCTGCGTTTTGGACGCTACCAGTCCAAAACGCAGTGTTCAGTATCCGTCCAAAACGCAGACAAACGGATCCTGCTCCATATAGATGAATTGATCTTGGAACAGGATCCGTTTCTCTGCGTTTTGGAAGCACAGTCAAAAATGTTACAACCCTAAGATGTGTCTCCTCTTGCTCATGTAATGTGTGTTCACAATACAGCAGTTACCTCAGAGCGGGTCTGAACAAGAGCAAGCCGATCACCACTACTACATGACTGTGATGGCCGTAACCAGGGGCAACAGCCTGACTGATGTCTGTGGGACAATGGATATACAAATAGGGAAATCTTCTAAACGGTACATTTTATATAAATACATTCTATTAGTAATAGTATTGGTATGGCTATATCTAACTATACAAACTACATTTGTGAGATGGGAATACCCCTTTAATTTCTGCCCACATAATACTGCTACACTGCCATATAGTGTACTGTAAATACTGTAACACCGCCATATACAGCCTCCATAATAACACCAGCATACAAACTACATTTGTGAGATGGGAATACCGCTTTAAGGTAAAACCCATATTAGACTGGTGGCTTTGCTTGTTGTTCAGTCCTCCATCTTTCCTAAAACTGTATTGAAGATTGGCCGCACATTTCCCCTCATATCAGATTATTAACAAGCAAGGGTGAACGTCATGCTCATTATGTTGTCAAATGTGTATCCCAGAGGGTGAACAGAGTCCATGGAGGTGGCTACCGTCATATCCCAAGCGTCCACGAAACCAACGTTGATCCCTTGGAAGACTTCCCTAAGCACCAGATACTGGCAATAACCATGGAAGTCACCACATTTTTCTGGAGGAGTCGGAAATCTGCCTTCTCTGGTGTTTTCCGTCTTGATGATGACCTTGGTATCTGGACTCCTTACAAACAGTCTCTCCACGGCTCTACGGATGTTGATCGCTCGTCTAATGTAGAGGTTTAGCGGAAACTGTCTAAAGTGTTGTCCCATGGTGATTACAAAGATGGTGTCCTTCCCCCCACCACGCTGGTCAATCTGACGACTCGTGTACATGTCCTCCTTGGTGTAATAGAATGCGAAGCTCTCCAGGGGGAAGCCGTGCCTTTTGTAGGAGACATAAATGTCCTTATCCATGTTGAAAGCTTCGAGTGTCTTCTGCCATGAACCCCATCCACCCTCATAACTGAAATATTTTACTACTGATGGAGAAAAAAAATGAAAAGACAGTTGGAAATTAATTCGTTTTTATGTTAATTTACTAATTACATTGCATAAAGGTTTAAGAAGGACAGCTATGGTCAAGGTGGACTAGTGCAAAGTTCCCTGGTGGGCTGGGGAAGTGAAGAGGCTAAATGATAACATGTCTGGGGGGCTACAGCAGTGAAGGGATTCATGAAAACGTCATAAGTGGGCTAGGGCAGTAAAGTGGTTAATAATAACATCACTGGTGGTATTCGGCATTAAAGTGGTTAATAATATCCTTGGTGGACTAGAGTAGTAAAGTGGTTAATGATAACATCCCTGGTGGGCTGAGGTAGTAAAGTGGTTAATAATAACATCCCTGGTGGGCTGAGGTAGTAAAGTGGTTAATAATAACATCCCTGGTGGGCTGAGGTAGTAAAGTGGTTAATGATAACATCCCTGGTGGGCTGAGGTAGTAAAGTGGTTAATGATAACATCCCTGGTGGGCTGAGGTAGTAAAGTGGTTAATAATAACATCCCTGGTGGGCTAGAGTAGTAAAGTGGTTAATGATAACATCCCTGGTGGGCGAGAGTAGTGAAGTGGTTAATGATAACATCCCTGGTGGGCTAGAGTAGTGAAGTGGTTAATGATAACATCCCTGGTGGGCTAGAGTAGTGAAGTGGTTAATGATAACATCCCTGATGGGCTAGAGTAGTGAAGTGGTTAATAATAACATCCCTGATGGGCTAGAATAGTGAAGTGGTTAATGATAACATCCCTGGTGGGCGAGAGTAGTGAAGTGGTTAATGATAACATCCCTGGTGGGCTAGGAGTAGTAAAGTGGTTAATGATAACATCCCTGGTGGGCTAGAGTAGTAAAGTGGTTAATGATAACATCCCTGGTGGGCTAGAGTAGTGAAGTGGTTAATAATAACATCCCTGGTGGGCTAGAGTAGTGAAGTGGTTAATGATAACATCCCTGGTGGGCTAGAGTGGTGAAGTGGTTAATGATAACATCCCTGGTGGGCTAGAGTAGTGAAGTGGTTAATGATAACATCCCTGGTGGGCTAGAGTAGTGAAGTGGTTAATGATAACATCCCTGGTGGGCTAGAGTGGTGAAGTGGTTAATGATAACATCCCTGGTGGGCTAGAGTAGTGAAGTGGTTAATAATAACATCCCTGGTGGGCTAGAGTGGTGAAGTGGTTAATGAAGGCCTAGAAATCATAGCCACTTACTGTTGATTCCATCGGTGAGGTGCGTTATGTACTGACGTACCGTGGAATCTCCGATGAGGAAGAGGTTCTTCCCCTGCAGACAATTAATGAAGTCATTCCTCGTCTTATATACAGTCATGTCACAGTACATGGGGCGCCAGGTGCAATTGTAGAAGTATCCGCTGGGATAGGGAGAGATCGTCCCCGGCTGACACTTTACATTGGAAGCAGGTGAATGATCTGAGCAAAAAATGTGAAAATAAATGTGATTTAGACACATTTCACAACAAAGCAGAAACCTAAAAATTGTGGCCAATCTGTCTATCCAATTCAGATACATCTGGCTGTCTCACGGTCTACTGTATCTCCCAAAATAGTCAAAAGAAAATCAACTTGAAATGCCTAGTTCTACAAGGAGCAATGGCTATAGATATAATAGAGAATTCAATATATCCCCAGGTATTGTTTAGTACATCACACAAACAATAGATATATCAATATATCACAACAAAAATCAGAAAAACAATAATACAATAAAAATAAAACCTAAGATCGCCAGGATCACAAAGATAGAAAAAGGCTAAAATATAACTCACCGCTACTTTCACAATCTGTAACCACTATAGGATTCAAACTTTTGGCCATTTCCACGCCGACATTAGACCTTCAAAAAATTAAGACGCCATTTATATAAATTATGTAAAAAAATATGTAAAATATAAATAAAACTGCAAATAAAATATTTTATTGTATTAATATTAAATATCTTTTGAGACTTTTGGTGACTCTGGGTCTCCACAGGCAGGAAAGCAGTGGTCTCCAATCTTTGACTGTTAGCAAAAACTGAGGGTCCACAGGTTGGAAATCATGGCTCTAAGGGCCTTTCTAAACGGGCCAAAGATCAGGCCTATAAACGTTCATAAGAACCATTTCCAACCATTGCTTAAAGGGGTTCTCTGGGAATTAAGAAAATGAAAATACTTATATATTACTTCATCATAGATATATTCGCAAATACCGTTCATTATTTATAATAGCTCATTTTGTCTGGGGAGCAATGATTAGGAGAAACAAAATGGCCGCCGTCCTATTAGTGCACACAGAACCTGTCCTAATCACACAGGAGGACAAGTTACTTCACAACACTGAGGTAAAGAGCTGCCTCATCCTCCTCTCTGCTTGTCAGGGATTATGGTCCTGAATACAAATGATAAGATCTTCAGCTGAATCTCTGAAGGAATGGAGTTCATGAGCAGATATGAAGTACAGAGAGGAGTTGGGGATGTGGCTGATGAGCAGCAGCTCTTGTCTGCAGTCTCCATTACCACAGTCTGTCCTGTCCGTCCTCTCTGTACTTCATGTCTCCTCATGATCTCCATTCCTACAGAGATTCAGCTCTGCTCTAATGAAAGGTATTTGGGAATATATTCATAATAAAATAATATTTAAGTATTTTCATTTTAATTCTTAATTCTCGGAGAACCCCTTTAAGCTTTGTAGGCCACTCTCTTTTCTGTATGCTTCAGAATTTGTTCTGGACGGGTTGGGTGAGGACCAGAACATGTAAATTAAATGAACTCTATATAGTTGGGCCTAGTAAAATCAACAGAAAGTGAGAAACTTGTATGAAGAACCTAATTGCTAAGGGATTAGACTTGATTTCTTTACAACTGCTGACTGTGACTTGGAATAGGTACTCTATGGGGACAATTTAATCTGAAAGACACTACTGTAATCTTGTACCTTTGAAACAGTTTTCTCTCCTCGGGTGTGAGGTAGGACACCTGAAGATCCACAGCTCTCATATCATGTAAACATTCACAAGGAAGGTCCTTGGGTTTAACACAGTAGAAGGCCTCTTCGTAGAACTCGTCTTTGTACTCGCACACCTCTTCAGTTGTGTTTAGCAGAAAGCCACAGTTGGAGATAGCTTCCTTGCCCAGGTATAGATATTTTCCTTGGTAACCAAGAACCCCTTGACTGGCATGCCGTGACCTCCAGAGGGCTGTAATTCCTTCACTGGGATGCCACAGCCGAATAGAGACCTTGGCTTTACCATCAGCCCATCGTAATGGAAAGTGGATATGGTAGGATCCATTGAGAAAGTCTTCCACCCTGCCAGAGACAGCAGCCTTAAGCTCTTTAGAAAAGAGTCGTGATCTGATGAAGTCTCCTCCATGGGTCTTCCTGTTACCCAGGTGATCGTACATATCGACCTGTACCACAAGGTCTTCTCCAACACAGTACTGCTCCCTTTCGTTGACTATGAACACCTTACTGTCGTTCGCACTTGTACTTCTGTTAAAATAGGTGAAAGTAACATTTGGAATATGTTTTTGGATTTTGTCAAAGATTTTATTTATTTCAGACGGAAGATCAGATTTTCTCGGAGGCTGAAGGGTTGTTTCGTTCTTCAGGATGCTGACTTTAATTTCCCTCACAGAACCAACACAGTTTCCGATCAAGTATCTAAGGGAATCCTGCAAATATGAAAGAAGAAGAAGAAGTTTTGGACTCTACGTGACAAAAGTTGACATTGACAGCTAACCTGCATTATATATTCTTAATATGCTTTGTGGACCTTCCACACTCTATAACGTAAAAATAGGATGGGGTTAGATGGCCCAAAGCCCCTGGAGATGCCACCAAGTCTGGTGTAAATATCTCCTACTGTAGGACTGGCTTTGTGTCAAAAGCTACCAGTGCAGTCATCAAGCTCCTTAAACAGTTGCCCGGCCGTGGCCGTATTGCGGCCCACATACGGCGAGTCCGCAATACACGGGCACCGGCCATGTGCAGCCCGCATCACTTCAATACCGAGTAGTCAGCAAATGTGAACAAACCAGAACCAGAGGAAGCCGAGGTCAAGATCCAGGAGGTCACGTTAGTATCAATGGATATAACAAAGTCGAGGTCAAATTTCAAGCCGAGGTCAATAACAATATAGACAAATCCAAAGTTACGCTAGTGAAGTTAGGAACACCAATGACAGGCAATCTGTGGTCAGCGGGTTGTCTGTTTAAATAGGCCAGACTGATGGGTCACGTGGCATGGCCAGCGTCACGTGGCTCTGCCTCAGACACAGCCCCAACCCCATGCACTGCCAGTTCCTGTGCGCCCGCCCCCCCATTGCCAAGGAGACCAGGATACCAGCCACATCCGAGGCCGGCTCCTCTCTCCTCCTCCACAGTGGGACCCCCCCGCCGGCTCCCCATTACACACCGGTATATGCTGCTTTCACTTAGACCCATTTCTAAGGTCTAATGGCTCAATCAGGCGCTAAATCACAGCTAGTCCTTCAAACATGAGATGGTCAGCTTTAAGAAACAACCTGGCTTGAGCCTCTAGCTGTTACACAGCCTGAGATCAAGCCATCAGAAGCAAGGATGTACTAGGGATGATCTTGGCAACTGAATTGCCACCCTGCCAGGACATAAGGCATTGGCAGGAAAAAGGTTAAACTAATGTGTACGGCCACCTTTAGTGCTCTGTGGAACCTTACTAGAAGAAGGATGCTTTGGTGAACAATACAGAGAGTTGAGGGCTGGCTCCACCACGTTTCTAAAATTGGTCTTTCTGAGGGTTTTTTTTAAAATCATTTTCGGTGGTTTATTTGCCTTTTGACTAAGGTTACGTCCAGATAATTCTAAGAGGTAAATCATAGCAGGGCCAGAGATGAAACGTGTGGTTAGTTCTTGGTATTTGGTGTGTCTGCGTTGTGAATCATTGTCTTCCAGGTCATAAATCCCAGGATAATTGTAGTAATGGGGATGTAACTGGAATATATAATATCTTAATAATAACAATTTCTTACCTGTCAGATCATATAGGGCGGGTGTTATTATTTTAGGTTGTATTCCTCGATAATTTCTCTAATAGGTTAAGGTTTATATTAGTCATGAAAAACTGGAGTCATGTTAAATATGGAGTTTTTCCTCATGGCGAGGAGGCTATACGGAGAAACACACAGTCCCCAGTGGCATGCACTCTGTGTGCCGCCATATAGTGACCCACTTTACAACGTATGGCTCGGGTACTGCCAAGCCTCCAACCCCAATCTGTGGTAAGATGAGTAGTCTGAGACATACTATTCGCTAGGAATGGTGCTGTCTGACAACCCAGAGGCTGCAGTTGTCAGGCGGTGTTTCTACGTAGCGACCAGCTGGACTGATACTTGAGCGGGGGTTGTCCAAGGTCACGCCATACCGTCATATTTAGGATGAGAACCTTCTTCAGGCATCACACACCAAAGTACAGTAAGAGGTTGAGGTTGTCAGATCTGAATCTGCCCCTTGATGGGTGCACGGATGGAAAGTAAATGTCGTAGATTGTGCAGGTGGTAAATAGAAAATGCAGCCGACCGTATTCTCCTTACCTGGAACAAGCTTTTATGCCAGGACAGACTCAGCAGGAAGATGGCGGTTAATAACACTGCTATAGTGCATCTGGTCCGCACAAGAGCCATCAGGGAAAAGGTAACGTCATTCCTGTGGGAGAAATGAGTAAAAGATGGAAAATGTATGTGAATATGTCATAGGGAGCACCAACAGCATAACCGCGAAAATATTAACACCATACAGAACCATAGTATACCACCATACAGTGCAAAAATAATACAGCCATAAAGTTAGTAAAATAAAACTACCATATAATGTCAATAAAAATGTTGCCGTAGTTCCACAATAATATCACCTAACAGTACCTATATAATACAGAGTTTAAATTATACCACCATATACTTTCTAAACAGTTATAATACAGAAAGGATGTGCACACCCCCTTGGAACAGCGAACAACAGTACTGACATATAGTGCTCACATAATACCACCTAACAATGTCTAATTAATACAGTGTCCAAATTATACCACCATATGCTGTCTAAACACTACAACTGTACAGTTCCCAAATAATACAGTGTCCAAATTATACCACCATATGCTGTCTAAACAATAACAGTACCTAAATAATACAGCGTTTAAATTATATCACCATATACTTTCTAAACAGTACTGACATATAGTGCTTCCCAAATAATACTACCTAACAGTGTCCAAATAATACAGTGTCCAAATTATACCACTATAAGCTGTGTAAACAATACTACCGTACGGTTCACAAATAATACTACCTAACAGTGTCCAAATAATACAATGTCCAAATTATACCACCATACGCTATCTAAATAATACTACCATATAGTTCCCAAATAATACAGTGTTCAAATGATGCCACCATATAATATCCAGATAAGACCACCACACACTGACCAAATAACAGCACCTACAAAGTATCCACATCATCACAGACACATGGTATGTCGGGTTTTATTTGCTATAGCGTGCTGTTTCTTCATCACGTTTAATCCCATTACGATTTTCTCTGTGGTGCCCACTGGTTTCCCTAGGATTTTATGTATGCCAGGGATGCCCAACCTGTGGCCCTCCAGCTGTTGAAAAACTATAACTCCCAGCATGCCTGGACACCTACAGCTATCAGGGCATGTTGAGAGTTGTAGTTTTGAAGCAGCTAGAGCAGGGGTGCACAACCTGCGGCCCGGGGGCCACATACGGCCCTTGATACCATTCTGTGTGGCCCCATCCATCTGGTAACAGACATGTATGTCCATGTTTTGTGGCTGCTCACATGCATTTTTCATGTATTTCTCCCATTAGATGGGACTCCTGGAACTGTAACTAGACATTAATGGTATACACTGTGTGTTCAATCTGCCATAAATACAGTATTTCAGTTGGTAATACCCCTTTAAATTTTATTTTCGGCCCTTGACGTTGTTTCAGTCGGACAATGTGGCCCCCACCCAGAAAACGTTGTGCACCCCTGAGCTAGAGGGTTGCAGGTTGGGCATCCCTGATGTAGGCTCCACGGTGCAACAATAGGAAGGTTGGCAGGAAGAGGTGAAAAAGCTGGCAGACACCAGTGTAGCGAACACGGCTCTAGGGGCGACTGGAGTAGTTGGCAAATCTGGATATTAGGCACACTTTCCAATATCGTAAACACAGTCATCATGTGGGAAGATTTCCAGGTGTCCACAAAATGAACCTAGATGAGTCAACTAGATGGAAACTTCAAAGAAAAAGACACGTGTGACAGAAACACCCACAAAAGAGCCACCCGAAAATGGGTCACAGGTCCGGAGAGGTTCGGTACCTAAAATATAACTCCATGAAGAAGTGTCTGCCGCTATCACACTTATTATTTATTATTTACTACCCTACAACTACCCTAGACCACCAGAGATGTTATTATATTCTCCTTCACTACCCTAGACCACCAGAGATGTTATTATATTCTCCTTCACTACCCTAGACCACCAGAGATGTTATTATATTCTCCTTCACTACCCTAGACCACCAGAGATGTTATTATTGTCTCCTTCACTACCCTAGACCACCAGAGATGTTATTGTCTCCTTCACTACCCTAACCACCAAGGAAGTTATTAATGTCTCCTTCGCCACCCTAACCACTAGAGATGTTAGCATTGTCTCCTTCACTATCCTAGACCAGCAGGGATGTTATTATTGTCTCCTTCACTACCCTAGACCACCAGGGATGTTATTATTGTCTCCTTCACCACCCTAACCACCAGGTAAGTTATTATTCTCTCCTTCACCACCCTAACCACCAGAGATGTTAGCATTGTCTCCTTCACTATCCTACAGACAGATCTGGTATCAATTACAACATCAAGACGGTCAGCATCTGACCCTTTTGATGAATGAAAAACCACATTCACAAGTATTTCCTTTTATTGGCCAATAGGGGTGACTGTGTGTATGTCAGTGATAGTACTAATGAAGGACCTGTGATCTTCTATTGGCCAATAGGGGTCATGTGACTGTATGTATGTGAGTGATAGTAATAATGAAGGATCTACAAGCTTCTATTGGCTAATAGGGGGTCATGTGACTGTGTGCATGTCAGTGATAGTAGGAATGAAGGACCTATGAGCTTCTATTGGCCAATATGGGTCATGTGACTGTATGTATGTCAGTTTTAGTAAGAAAGAAGGATCTGAAAGGTTCTTTGGTCAATACAGGTCATCTGATGTCATATGGAGGCACGCCATGTGTACTATGTACTGAAAAATGACACCACAACTCACAAAAACATTAAAAAACAAGTTTTTGGAATTTAGAAATGGAGAAAAATTGCAAAATAAATAATTTCTGTGTAAAACAGTTGTAGTGTGAAAATAGTTGTATAAAAAAACTATAAATATCGGGTAATAGCATAAACACAGCAACTCTCGTCATCAAAAATGAAATAAGTTATACCTGTAGGAAAAAAAAGGAAACCATTGAAAATGATATAAAAACCCATAGAAAAATATTTGAAAAAAGCCGACATATGGAGGCATCAACAGACGCGTGTCGGAACGCAGGATGAAAAAACTAATAATAAAAATAATAAAACCTATGCAGAGGGGCTGTGTCCTTAAAGGGGTTGTCCAGTGTTGAAAGGGACCTTGAAGAATAGAGAACTCAGGATCTGAATGAGCGCAGCGGGGGGTCAGTAAAATATTACCGATTCTTTTAATGGGTCTGGCCAGGCAACCCCTTTAGGCCTCATGCACACAACCATATTTTCTTTCCGTGTCCGTTCCTTTTTTTTTTTTTTGCGGACTGTATGCAGAACCATTCACTTCCACGGGTCCGCAAAAAACGGAAGTTACTCCGTGTGCATTCCATTTCCGTTATTTCCGCATTACGGACAAGGATAGGACTGTTATATTAGGGGCCAGCTGTTCCGTTCCACAAAATACGGAAGCACTACTTTTTTGCAGTGCGGACCCTCGGATGCGGATCGCGGACCCCATTCAAGTGAATGGGGTCCGCGATCCACATGCGGTGGCCTCACGGTCAGTGCCAGTGCATTGCGGACCGCAGTTTGAGGCCCGCAGCACAGGCACGGCCGGCACATGTTCGTGTGAATGAGGCCTAAAACAAAAAATCCCTTCACCCACATGACACAATAACATAAAAACCCGGCCTGGTGATAAGAGGAGCGCCTGATCTGACTGATCTCATCTTCATCTTCTGCCTGTAGAAATGGATAAAACACCAGCCACATACTATACAAATGTACATAAAGTGTGCAAACATATATAAGTAACATAGATAACACAATCCATGTTGTGGCTTCGTTATAAGGTCCTGCACCATAATAAACCTGTACTGCTCTGCATTGCACATCTATTCATGCCCGTCCCACAGTACGCTCAGATGACAGCAGTATATAATAGAAGGCAGAACAAAGCACCGACCTGACCCTCCAAGCGCCGCAGGAGACTCTCACCGGGGAGCCGCACCTTCCTCGACAGGTAGATTTCTGGATTATAAGATCCAGATTTTGTTTTCCTTGTAAAATTATACTGAAAAATGTGACGTGACTGTGAGAGGAGGGAATGTCATCTGTCACCCCCTGTTATCAGCCATTACCTGCGGAGGAGAGGATGAGGGTGCGCAGAGCAGTCAGGACCACACCTTCCTCAGGGCGACACATCATGCATTCATCAGACCACTCACATCTAAGTCGTCCAGCGAGGAAACTCCTCCACCCACTCCTCTCCATATAATTGACGTATTAATGAGAACTCGTTCAGGCTGAAGTATGATCCATCAGATCCTGCAACGCGACTCACAGACAGGATCCTACCCTCCCATAACTACTCCTGGTATAACCCCCAGCAGGTTCTGATCCATCTTTCCTGCAAGGGGAGTTAGAGGGACGTTATCAAATCCCCCTCCCAAAAAAATGCTGCAATGATGAAGAAGGACAAAGTCGGATTGAGTTAAAAAAAAATAAAATTAAAAATCTGAATTACTAACACTGCACCTCCATCCCCTGCAGAATTCAATTTCCTCAAAATGAATTCATGCCCAGAACCTGTTCGGGACAGGCTGAACTCCACTGTATCTGATACGGGGCATCACCCTCTGTATGTTGTCAGTGCGAGATCACTGGCCCAAATTCATTTAACCCTTTAAAAACATCAGTTACTTATTCAGATCAGTGAAAAGTGCCTGTTTGCCCACTTTGATGCCAGTTTTTTTATGCCCAGAACCTGTTCGGGACAGGCTGATCTCCACTGTATCTGATGCGGGGAATCACCCTCTGTATGTTGGCAGTGCAAGATCACTGGCCCAAATTCATTTAACCCTTTAAAAACATCAGTTACTTATTCAGATCAGTGAAAAGTGCCTGTTTGGCAACTTTGATGACAGTTTTCATGCCCAGAACCTGTTCGGGACAGGCTGATCTCCACTGTATCTGATGCGGGGCATCACCCTCTGTATGTTGCCAGTGCGAGATCACTGGCCCAAATTAATTTAATTCCTTAAATCACACTTTGTTTGTGCCTACTTTGATGCCCATTTTGTGCCCATTTTTTCGTATTTTCATGCTGCTTTCAACTGATGCACATTAAGCACGGCTCACTGCAACTTTTTCTGTTATTGTTCATAAGGTGTCCTCAAAATTCTTAAATATAAACAAAAAATAAAAATCCTCAGCCTCGTCTCAGGCAGTGTGAAGTAACTAACTGGAGGGGGGAGGGCTGCTTTAGATGGTGATATCTCCTCAATGGTAGCAGCTAGAAACATGCAGCTGGTCTTGTCTGAAAACTGACAGTCCAGGCTTTCATGCAATACCATGACAGCTAAAGTCCAAGCAACAGAGGAGAAATCACTGTTAGAAATCAAGTAGGGAATAATCGCGAGTAAAACCTGTTTTTACTTTCATTTTCAGCTGCATTCACAGCATCCCGATTTCTATCAGTGATATCTTTCTCTGTCCTGAACATATTGCTGTCATTTTGGTATTGTCTGAAAGCTTGGAATGTCTGATTTCAAACAAGTTGCATGTTTCTAGCTTCTACCATTCAGGAGGAATGCAGCATCTAAAGCAGCCCTCCCCCTGTAATTAACTACTTTTCCCACTGCTGGAGCTCCACTCTGGCAAAACAGTTAGAGGGTTAAAGGGGTTATCCAACCCCTATAATGCCTGCCCGGGTACCTCATACAGGTTATACTGTACTTCCCCCACTTCTTGGCACCTGCGTTGCTCCTGATCCCCGCACGTCCGCCGCTGCTTCTCCCAGTGGTGCGGATCAAAACATCTGGCAACGCGGGGGAGTAGGGGACAGCCAACAGCAGGCCGTGACGGGGACGCGCTCCCTAGTGTCACCCATGCAGCGGTGGCTGTGCAGGGAGTAGGAGTGACGCAGGTGATGGGGAACAGGGTAAGTATAACCTTTATGAGGTACCCTGGCATTTTGGGGGGCATTATACGCCCTTTAACTTTACTGTTATTCACTCAGATGCCTTGCTCGTGGCATCAGACGGGTTAAAATCTCCAATCCCATCCATTGCAGATGTATAAAACAGCCGGAACCCGCCATGTCTGGAGCGCCCCCTGTTCACTCTTAGGACTTCTCCCCCATGCACAAAGGTGTAACTTGAAGATCTTGGGTCCCAGTGCAAAATGTTTAATGGGGCCCCCACCCACTATAGTGTGGTAGTGTTTTTTTACAATATGTGGCAGAGGGGTCTTTGACCCCCCCCAGTCTCCTGGACCCAGTAGTGACTGCTCCTCCTGGACTCCCTATAGCTACACCTACACATACATGTACGTTTGATGTCAGGAAGGTGTTATGATGGGCTTTCCAAACTTTTTAAGAAATCAGTTTGGGTCAGAATAGAAAATGAGGGGCAATGTTAGCTAAAACAGCTCATGTTTTTCTAATCCTGGACAGCCCCTTTAAGGGATTGGCTTTACCCCTTAAGAATGTGTAAGATGATACAATAAATCTTGTCCATGGCTGCGTTCAGCTGCAGGTTGTGCGCTGCCTCCCTCTAGTGGTTAAAACTGGAATAACAGTTACTGAAAGCTGCAAAATGGAAAATGAACAACTTTGTAGAGAGATTCAACAAAATAAATCTCCTGTCTATGGGAAGCACAGAGCAGCAATACCACACTCAACCTGAGGACAGGCGGGGCAATGTTTATGGAAGAAACTTCTAACCCTGTACAACCCCTTTAATAGAGGCACTTCAGCTGTTAGCATGGAGGTGTAAGCTGTACTTTTGGGGGTCATTTACCTGCACTTATGGACGGAGGTGAAGTCACAGGCAGAGGAAGAAACTGAATCCTCGGGGGTGTTGGTAGTTGGACCTCCACCAGTCAGATACTGATAACCCACAGGACAGGTAATCAATATTTTTTAACTTCTGGACTGTATTTTCCCCTCTTACTGTGATATGAGGCGTGAACTGAATAGTAAAGTCCGATAGTACAACAGAAAAGTTCTACTAGGGATTGCTATTCTAGCAATAGTGAGTTTCCTGCACTAGGCTGCAGTATGGACAAGAGCCTCTAGATGGCGGTGTAGTACACATAATAATCGACCACACAAAAAGAATTTTCTGTTATATTGCTTGTGTCTGTCAACTGACACAAAAAATACAGAGAAAATCCTCATGGAAAATCTGCAGGTAATATGCAGTGTGAGCATGTAGCAGTGGATTTTTCTTATATAATATTTCAGATGATTGTCAGTAAAGTCGCACATTTACAGCTCTGTCCCCCACCCCGTGAATCATCATGAATGTGAATGAGGCACAGAGAGTCCAGGTAATGACCAGATAAGTGAATGCGATTGTAGAGGGGAAGGGGGGGAGGGCTGACTGATAATGGACAATGGTCGTACACATTATGGTGTTCAAGGACGGGGGGGGGGCGTAATTCCAGTATAACTGGTGGTCTAAGGTGGTGAATGGGTCTGAATTACCAGTGGTCTAATGTAGTGAGGCGATTGATTACAATATACCTGGTGGTCTGGGGCAGAGAAAGGGTTGATGTTAATATAACTGGTGGTCTAGAGAATTGAGGGGGTTAATGCCTGTATACCAGATGTGGTAACTGTAAGGCATGGAGGTTTATTGTAAATACTAAAAACAATACTTAACTGTATCCAGATGTCAATATTTGGTTAGAGACTTCATTAACTGCAGAACAATAGGTGTCATCTATCCGTGTCAGTGCCCATGCCCACGTGATTATATTGGCACGTGGAGAACTAAAGGTCCTTTTACACGGGCCGATTATCGGCCGAAAAATCGTTCCTAGGAACGCTAGTGCCGATAATCGGCCTGTGTAAAAGTGGCCCTAATCAGCCGACGAACGAGCAAAACGCTCGTTCGTCGGCTGATTGGATCTTTTGGTTTCTACAAAAGATCCAATCTGTCGGGCGCACATCGGCCTGTGTAAACAGGCGATGTGCGCCTGACAGTATGGAGCTTCCCGGCCGCACGAGTGATACAGCGATCACTCGTGCGGCCCGGCGCTCGATTCATCGGGCCGTGTAAAGGCTCCCTGCCCGAGCGCCAATATAGCTGATCGGTGCTCGAGCAGGGAGACACATCGGCCCGTCTAAAAGGGCCTTTAGACGTAGGGTATGTGAACATGTTAACGACGTTATTAACAAGAGGAACACACCCGTGGCAAATCACATCGTTGAAAACCCACGAGGGGAGGCCAGAGGCTTTGAGATTTTCTGCACTCAAAGTGGTTCATGAGTCCCAGAAGAAGGGCGACTGGGATCAACGTAACCTACAAAAAGAATGTGAATGGATTTATTGGTTTAGATCCCAGTCGCCCTTTGGACTCAGTGAAAGCCTGACCTTCTCTTGTTTTCCTTAAGTGTATTAAGGGTCATACGTTACCTGATTCCCTCCTGTCCTTTTTGTCTTTCCATTGCTCTCCTTTTTGGTTCCTCCATTTTGATTTATAAGCTTCTGGACCATCAGTGACCAGTCATGTATATCGATGCGTGAAGCATGTCTTCGATGGTCATCTCAATAGTGTATCAAACTTTCAAGTATATGTTTGTGAAGCCACTAAGATCCGGTGGTTCCCCCCACCTCAAGATGTGGCATTATTGTTGTGTCTAAGAATAATTACCACATAGTGTTCGTTATAGTTTACTGCTCTTGGTTCTGTCATCTAGTTTATCATCTGGACTCATTAGTTTACTAACAAGGAGACAGTAGAGATGAGAGAATCATCCAAAATTCGCTTCGCCGAATGTTCATCGAATTTTTCAAAAGATTCGTACTTCATACTAACATTCACGCACTAATAACGAACGTACAGTTGTTAAAGGTACGCATGACCGTACAAAATTGCGTACGAATCCTCACGTACTGTTGTCTAGCGATTGCGTAATACGCAGGCACGCATGACGCTAGGCTTTGCTGGAGAGGAATGGTGGAGCAGGAGGAACGCTCTGAGTCTGACCCCTGGCTTCATATGGATACTGTATCAGCAGATGACAGCAGATCATCCGGCTGAGACTGAGATCAGCGTGCCATCCACTCCACTACCTCATCCACTTTCTCCTCCGCTACAATTTTGCGCCTTTGTGGGTTAGCCTGGTGGAACACCGGCCAACTATTACGAATACTACTAGTAGAAGCTCCGGCTACAGGTCCTTTGGCACTGCTGCCCTGTGCCACCTTCTCCTTTTCTTTTGGAGCTCGAGGTCTGACTGGAACTGGACTCCTTTTGCTTATCCATTCCAGACATTTTTCACTTGACTGTGGCCCTGCAGCTGGTCTTTGTCTCTCTCCCTGTCTCTCTCTCTATCACTCTCCCTATCTCTATCCTTATCTCTCTCCCTGTCTCTCTCCCTATCTCTATCCTTATCTCTCTCCCTGTCTCTCTCCCTATCTTTCTCCCTGTCTCTCTCCGTCTCTCTTCCTATCTCTCTCCCTATCTCTCTCCCTGTCTCTCTCCCTATCTCTCTCTAAGTCTCTCTCCCTATCTCTCTCCCTGTCTCTCTCCCTATCTCTCTCCCTGTCTCTCTCCGTGTTTCTCTCCCTGTCTCTCTCCCTGCCTGATTAATTACTAGCCCTGCACTGGCCCTGCACTATCCCTGCACTTGCCCTGCAGTATCCCTGATGTGTAATATGGATTCCCAGAACAATTACACCCCAATTTCAACAACACAGGTCTCAGTCTCTCAGAACTTCACGCACAGTGCTTCTGCTTGTCTCAGCAGTCGCAGCACAACTGATGCGTCACTGGCTTACCGAGCCTGTGAGCCAATCAGAGCAAGCCCTGCCCACTAGGTCAGGTGACCGCTTTCTTCCCGGGCTTTTTGCCGCACGAATAACAAACTTACAGTAAAAGTTCGCTAATTAACTGAATTCGTACGCATTAGCGTATAAAGTAACTTATACGTAGCATTAGCGTACAATTTATCGGAGTAACTTGTAGCGAATGCGTACAAAGCTTTAACAACATTTTCGAATCTAATGAAGCGAATCTTAATAAAATCTGGATTCGCTTCGGAGTAGAAAATTTGTAAGATTCAATACGAATCTACGAAGCGGCGAATAGATTTGCTCTTCTCTAGAAGACAGCTGGATAATTATCACTTTTGAATCATCTCCCCGAGGATACTGTAGGTAGCCTAAGTCCTCCTGACCTAACTTTACCTTTTGGCAATGCAGATCCTTCCCTATTCGTTCCACCCCTTATCGGTAATGCACGCTATCATATGCGTTCCATGCGTCAGTGTGTTCCAGGTACCAGAAGCGTTCTTCTCTGGGTGCGATTCAAACACCGGAAATGGTGCGTGCGTTCCATTGGGAGTAGGCATAGTAGGATGGCGCAATGGAACTAGTGTATAAATTGGTGAGTTGAGGCTAGATGAACCCTACTACCTGATCCATCCTCTGCGATCTGACTCTCCCTGTCAGAGTGGACGACTACCTACACAGAAGCTACGTGGGGTCATGTGTAAGAGGTCTTCGGACTAATTAATTTTGACAATCAAGTCTTGATGATTAACTAAGCAACTAAAGGCCCTTTTAGACGGGCCGATTCTTCTCCCTGCCCGAGCACCGATCAGCGATATCGGTGCTCGGGCAGGGAGCCTTTACACGGCCCGACGAATCGAGCGCCCGGCCGCACGAGTGATCGCTGTATCGCTCGTGCGGCCGGGAAGCTCCATACTGTCAGGCGCACATCGCCTGTTTACACAGGGCGATGTGCGCCCGACAGATTGGATCTTTTGGTTTCTACAAAAGATCCAATCAGCCGACGAACGAGCGTTTTGCTCGTTCATCGGCTGATTAGGGCCACTTTTACACGGGCCGATTATCGGCACTAGCGTTCCTAGGAACGATTTTTCGGCCGATAATCGGCCCGTGTAAAAGGACCTTTACTGAATCACGTGGTATCTTTTATATGCTTATTCTAATCATGTGTAGATGATTCTTTGACCGTACTAATCAAGGCAATTTGTTCATTCACATATATCTAGTTTGACTGATTTTCCTTGAATATTCCCTTATCAGGTATCTGAATTAAATTTTACCCAATAACTTCTTCCCCTGATGAACCTCTGGGATGGGAAACACGTTGGGCGACTATTAGGGTAATCTTAGGGATAGACAGGCAAGGTTCGGGACCAGGGAGCATCCACCATCAGGATCCTTCCCTGGGTTAAGGCATTAGTATCAGCATTTGATATAGGGATATCTTCCCAATACGCCTCTTTCCCGTACCCTAGCATTCTGCCCCTGGCTTTGGGGTCTTTTTCTGTATTTACTTGAGGTTTATGTGTTCTAGTAATGAGCATTTTTAAATGAGAGATATTAAAGGTTAAGTTTTATATTTCTAGCTGTCTGTGATCTGGGGCCAGTATGCCTGATGGTCTAGCTTACAGAAGGGACCGTAATGGGGTCCAAATCCACCCCTGCGTTTTTACACTACCATACTGTCTTGCCCACAATGACAATATTGGGTCCCAGGACACTGGCCATTATTGTCCGGACTGGATACAATTGTAACAAACTCTCAGCTGTGAGAAGTATTAGGTCTGTCGAGATTTTTACCCTGTAATGTGAAATGTTTTTATTCACTAGCAGCAAGCAGAGAAATAGAAAACTGAAGAGGAAGACTCGCCTGCTGCCCGGCCTTCAGGGTATTACTAATTGAAAGTCCATCCAACTCTGTCCGGAAATGATCCCACCCCTTTTTATGCAAATACATGCAAGCCTCTCACTTTCCAGCACCGACTTAATGATACAGCCTATCCTAAATGGCTGTCACGGACGTTCCTGTGACAGGTAGCAGGAGGTCTGTCAGATTGGCAACACGTGGTATAATCTGACGTTTTCCTTTTTTGTTGCTGGTATTTACCACACACCTTAGGTGTTGCTGGTGTGGTAATTGTCCCTCCCCTATTTAGCAGCCCATAGATAACACTTTGTGGGTTTTATGATGGGGAGGTGGAGGGAACCTGATCCCCAAAGGGTTACATGGTGCCCCTGGGGTTATGTGTGATCCAAGACATTAGAGTAGGCTGGCACCTGCAAGACATGAGGTGGGCACCAGAGCCCTGCCCTCCTCCTCCAGATGGCAGCCAGGTTCCTGCATAGTCATCTTGCCTGGTCTTGTCGATCAAGAAGGAGATGGAGGATCTGGCAGAGAAAGCAGGATGAGCGAGGGTGCACCGAGTAGTGCACTTAACTGCTCCTGTATTTAAAGTGTTTTTGTTGTCTGGAATGAAGTGACAGATCGGTAAATGGAAGGCATCATTGCATTCGTTGAGCTAGATCTACAAGGTGGAGCGCGTGTCCCGGGCAGCCCCAGCCATTGTTCTCACAGGTCATCAGTATTAAAGTCTTGGAAAACCCCTTTAAGCTCAGAGGTGATGGCCTAGACTGGAGACGTATGCAGCAAACCAAACTTTGTTTCCATTTGCTGACAGCAAACAGAGGGCTTGAGACACAAAGTACACTGCAGACCTTTCCTAGTGCAGAATCTGCATTAGTGGTGGGCGCACCGCGGGCGACGCTCGGTTATAGCGGAGCTGGAGGTGGTGATTACAGGGCGATGAATGCGGCATTGTGAGCGGATCCGGGCTGTGTGATGTGGGAACCTGTCGTACTGAAGGTCAGGGGGATGTATGCATTGTTCTCGCCCGCATGCCCTCCGCATACACAGGCCTCCCGCAGCCATGTCGGTGTTGACATCTGCTGGAGCAGGTTCATCCTGTTTCAGACCCCTATCACATACCTGCATTTTACTGATCCGACCGCCAGACGCTGCTCCGCTCACGTGCCGCATACTGTTTGCAAAATTATATCAGCTTTTCATTATAAAAAAAAATAACAAAAACTTCTTTGCTGAAATAGCTGTTGTGCCCCTTTAAGACGCAACTAAGTCTGGATGAACTTAGCTGGAGAGTTGTCAGAAGAGCTGGAGAGTTGTCAGGAGAATACAGTGAGTATGAATATTTCAGGTGTATTTTCATCTCGTTCAGCTAAGCATGTTTGAAATGCGTAAGCATAAGATGGACCTTGTACTTTGTCATAGGGATATTGTTTTCTTACAACGAAAAAGATTTTCTATCCAGGAAGAGCAGGATGATTTTATGGATAATGTCGTCTTTACTAGATCTACATGTCCACAATATGTGGACATAGCTTCAGCTGCATCGAGGACGACTGCAAGACACGATAAGGACTGATTAAGTGAGCGTGCTCCATATCTCTGCTTGTATACTGATAAACCAAGTCCTGGTCCCATAACGTCTCTTCATCCACAGGACGATGTCTCGGCATAAAACTTCAGCCATGAATAGAACATACTTGCCGTTGGTCATTGCTGCCATATTTATTATCAGCTTCTCTTGGTACCGAAACCTATTTCAGGTGAAGATTCATCTTTATTTATTTCTCATTTATGGGGTTTATTTAAGGGGAATCATAAATTCTGTGCTGATTAATTTATTTCTGTATTTTTTGAGCGGTTGAAGTTTCCGTTTTCAATGCCGAACTCCAAATCCCCTGCATAGGTGTAAAGTTTTTTTTTTGTTTTTGCATTTATTTTTTTTTACTCCCTGCGTTTTTAGGGCCATAACTTTTTTATTTTATTTTTGCATTTTCTTTTTTTACTCCCTGCCTTTCCGGGGCCATAACTTTTTTTTTTTTTTGTAATTTGTTTTTTGCATTTTCTTTTTTTAATCCCTGCTTTTTTGGGGGCCATAACTTTTTTATTTTTCAGTTCACATAGCCATATGAGGTCTTGTTTTTTGCAGGACAGGTTGCGTTTTCAAACTGCAGCATTTAATATTGCATACGATGTAAAGGGGAGCTGCAAAAAAAAAATTCCAATTGGGGTGAAATTGGAAAAAAAACAAACGCAATTCCGTAACAGTTTTATGGCTTTTGTTTTTATGGCGTTCCCTATGCAGTAAAACCTGTTACTGTCATTCTCCTGGTCAGTATGTTTACGGTGAAACCACTTATGTATAGTTTTTCTAGCGCTTTAATACTGGAAAAAAAAAAAAACCTTGAAAGTACTATATATATATTTTTTTTCGCCGTCATATACTGACCCCTATACGTTTTTTATTGGTATGTGTACAGAGCTGTACGGGGCTCACTTTTTGCAGGGCGATCTGTACTTTTCATTGATACCATTTTGAGGTGGTATGATTTTTTGATCAATTTGTATTTAATATTTTGTGGGAAGTGAAGCAACAAAAAAAACACAAATCGACCATTTTGACTTTTTTTTTTCTGTTGCGTCATTTGCTGTATGTGACAAATATTTTTATATTTTAATAGTACAGGCATTTTCACATGCAGAGATGCCTATGTTGTTTTTTTTATTGTTTATGTATTTTTATTATGGGGAAAGGGTGGGTGATTTGAATTTTTATATTAATATTTTTCAAAAATATTTATTCCCCCCCCCACATTTTTATAGTTCCCATAGGGAACTATAACAAGCAGTCATCAATGCCACAGACAGGGGCTCCGTAGGAACTAGTGTGTGGCAGCCTCATATCATTCAGGAATACAGAGGCTGCCGCACATACCGGATCCTCGCTAGGGGGAGGACTCATCTGGAAGTGCGCGCTTCCGGGTTTTTGCGATCCCAGCTGCCATGGGGTTAAAAGTATGCAATCAATATTATTGTCGATTGCATGCATTACTCTCAGGTGTTTGCAGTTTAAAACAGCAGGCACCCGGCAGCTATGGCTCCCAATGCGCTCGCGAGAGGGCACCATCTTTAAAGTCCCGTCCAGCACAGTACGTATATGATGCTGGTCAGGAAGGGGTTAGAATCTGGCTTCCTGCAGCCACCATTAGAGGGAGCTCTCTGCATACTGCTTTCAATATTAAAGCAATATGTGGTAAGCTCTTCAGCTACCCCTAGTGGTGGCTGCAGGGAAGCAGAATTTTAACATATAAGTCTTTCTATGTCTATGCAGGTGATTTGCAGCTGTGATCATTATTGTCAGGTGAAATGTTTGTGGACAGCAGACTATCTAGTTTGACTTTGGGCTATTCCTGAGGGCATTGTCCTGGCGGTGTCTTCACTGCAGGGGAGCCACCAGGCTGTTGTCTCTTGGAATAGTCCCGGTATAGTTGGCAGCAGATCCACGGGGGGTCAGAGACCCTGGTGCAAAGCACCAAGGGATCAGGCAGTACTCATAGAAATAGGCAGAGATCATGCCAAAGGTCAGGGGGGATGGCACAGTATCAGTACAGGGAACAGGCACAGGTCAGGACAGGTGGCAGAGAGTCAGTATCCAGGAATCAGGCAACTGAGGTGAGATACAGTGACCTGTGGTGGTCATGAACATCCATTGTAACAATTATAGAGATGTTAATCAGCAAAGAATGTTAGAAAAACAACATGTTAAGTGGTGGAGTCTCACTTTAAGAGCTCATCTACCACTTGGGTACCCATTATTCAAAATCCTTATCACAAAGTTTATGTTAATCAATATGGTCCCAGTTTTGGTTTAGGACCTGTGACTTCTTCATACACCTTAGTCTGGTTGATTTATCGGGAAATCAGGCCTAGATATCACTTTGTTTTTAATGCAAATTTGAGGCCCAGATGGAAAAAAAGTCCCCCTTGAACTGGATGGTTTATATGAGGCTCAGAGACTTATAGGTTCGGCCTATGACCATAGCACGGTTACTCATGCGGACTCGGCAAGGTTAAACTCCAACATCAGTTTACTGAGATTGCGGCAGGGAGTTACACAGAGTGCACAAACTAGTTGGTTACACACACAGTGTGGTGCCACAGAGCTTGGTGGTTACATAAAATATGGTGACACAGAGATTGGTGGTTGCACATAGTATTGTGGCACAGAGCTTCATGGTTGCACACAGTGTGGTGACACAAAACTTGTTGGTTACAGACACAGTGTGGTGACACAGAGCTTGGTGGTTGCCAAAGTGGTTACACACACAATATGGTGGCACAGAGCTTGGTGGTTGCACATAGTATGGTTGGAAATAGCTTGGTGGTTATACACAGCATGTTGGCACAGAGCTTGGCAGTTGCACACAGTATGGAGGCACAGAGCTTACTGGTTACATACAATAATGTGGTGCAGAACTTTGTGGTTACACATATCAGCAGAGCCACCAAGGACAAATTCTGGTGCCAAGAATCAGATAAGCCATCACTTTACTCCTCATCCTTGGCTCAAGAGGGTGGTCATTGCACAAGTGCCACCTCTAGAGGACCCCAGGCGACTTAAGGGTTTTGAGCTAAAAAAATTGTAATGGTCAGAAGCGATCAACTCCCAAGACGAATTGTGGATCATCTCTAAATAGGTCTAATGAAAGCCAATTGGAAAGTCATCAAGTAGACTTGTTCCAAGCGCGTTGCGTTGTATGTAGTAGGTGGATGGTCATCTCTATGTGTGCAGGTTGACATGTATAATGGAACAACTAGACTAGACTCACATTTTCTTGACTAAAATTTTAAAAATGTAAAAATGCAAATTGTTTTTGGCCACTATATATATGTTGACAACAGATATTCCTTGTTTTACGGAACATAAACTGCAGGATTCGTTGAAGCAGGTGCTTCAAAATTGTTTCAGACCTCCGAAGGATGAAGAGCACCTTACAGAAATGGTGACTCCACCACCTAAGACCGAGCTCCAAGAAAAAATAGACGCAATGTATGACAAACTCGAAAGCCTCATCCCCAAAGTGACATTTACACACTTCAACACAACCACAAGTGGAGTGAAGAGTAAGGTGTCCCTTGTAGACCCCCAGAAGACGTACTGTGTTGGAGAAGACTTTGTGGTGAGGGTTGATATGTTCGATCACTTGGGCAACAGGAAGACCTATGGAAGAGACTTCATAAGACCAAGACTCATTTCTCCAGAACTTGGTGCTGCTGTCTCCGGAATTGTTAAAGACTTCAACAACGGGTCCTACCAGGTTCGCTTTCCATTGTATTGGGCCGGCAAGGTCAAAGTCCACATCCTTTTATTCCACCCAAGTGAAGGGGTGGCGGCCCTGTGGCGAGCCAGACATTCCAGTCTAGGTGTTCTTGGTTTCGAGGGCAAATTTGAAAAATTCGGTAAGGAAGCCGTAAGTCAATGTGGATTTGAACTCAACAGAGTAGAAGGTAAGGAGATCTGTGAGTACAAGGACCAACTCTACGAAGAGGCCTACTATTGCTACAAAGCTCCAAACTTTACTTGTGAAAGCCTGAGAGATATGAGAGGCCACTATCTTCAAGTATCCTATCTCACAGCTGCGGAAAGAGAAATGTTTCAGAGGTACATTGTCTATTCTGTATGGGTTCCTTAGTTGGTTCTGTGTATAGTACATTGGTGGGAGGCTGAGCACAAGAGTCTCAAGTCATTGCAGCGGAGGAGAACAGGGGTCACGGCTCTTTTTTTCTCATACAGAGCTCCAAACCCCTGCATGAGCATAGAACTTAATGATACCATTTTTTCTGCCTGCTGTCACCACTAGGGGGAGCTTACTGAATACAATGAACTCAATAATAAATCTGTATGCAGTGAGCTCCCCCTAGTGGTGGTTGCAGGTAGACCTTACTTTATAATTTAGCTGTGCTATCTAGACAAAGGATTTGGAGCACTGTATCAGAAAAAAGTGTCAGAAGTTGAACCTAACGAGATATATCATAAAGCATACCCGGGTCCAGGGGAGGATAATAACTAGAGATGAGCGAATTGAATTCCACGAAGTGGACTTCGATGCGAATTTCAGGATAAATTCGATTCGCCTCGAAGCCGAATTTGCTCTTGCTTCATGTTAGTGAATCGATTTAACCTGAACTAGTGCAAAAAACAAAACAATTCTTACTAACCTCCTTCATTTGCTCGCCATCTTGATTGAAGATCTCGGCTGAGATCCCGTGAGTGGTGACATATGACGTCATCTCGTGCCACTCGAGATTTTGTTCCAGGTCTTCAAGCAAGATGGCGCGAACAAATGGAGGTTGATTTAAAAAAATTTTTAATGTAAATTTTACACTGTTTTTGCACTCAGATGCCGCGATCATGTATGAACGCGGCATCTGAGGGGTACAATGACGGGGGCGGCGCTATCGCTGCTTCCTGTCATTGCACCTGCTACTTATAAAAAAAATGGGCTTTGTGACGAAGGAATTCGCCAGGAAGTAAAAAAAAAATAATTTGGCGAAGCAGCCGAATCGAACTTTATGAAAATTCACTCATCTCTAATAATAACTTACAGATAGCTAAGGGTTTGTTAGAACTGCATCCAGTTTAGACAATCCTATTAGATTTCATTGTTTCCACTTATAATAATTAGAGCAGAAAAAGGAAATAGCAGCTTCCAGGCTTGATGATGGTTTCCAGTTGAAAATGATTTAAAGGGGTCCTCTCACTTCAGTAAGTGGCATTTATCCTGTAGATAAAAGTTAATACAAGGCACTTACTAATGTATTGTGATTCTCCATATTGCCTCCTTTGCTGGCTGGATTCATTTTTCCATCACATTATACATTTCTCGTTTCCATGGTTACGACCACCCTGCAATCCATCAGTGGTGGTCGTGCTTGCACACTATAGGAAAAAGCATCAGCCTCTCTGGTGGCCGGGACCATGGGAGTGCCCACAGGCTAGTGCTTTTTCCTATAGTGTGTAAGCACGGCCACCACTGATGGATTGCAGGGTGGTCGTAACCATGGAAACAAGCAGTGTATAATGTGATGGAAAAAGGAAACAATATGGAGAATAACAATACATTAGTAAGTGGCTTGTATTAGTTTTCTCTACAGGATAAATGCTATTTGCTGAAGTGAGAGGACCCCTTTAATGTTCACATGTAGACACTACATGAATATATAAGAAATATTACACTTTTTTTTTGTTTTGTGTTTTTTTTAAAGACCAAATGTTGGTGTTGAAATCCCCTCAACATTCGATGCCGTAACTGTTACCAAATGTGGAAGTAAGTTTTTGCGACAGTTCACAGCTGTTTACGTCATGGTCTTTGTAGTGTAAAACAACAAACACAAGGGAGGGAGGAGGGGGATGCTGCTGCAGTTTCTCTCACTCGTTGTGTATATGAGACTGTATGCTGTGAGAGGGGGGAGGGAGCAGTACAGTAGATACACAAGTCCAGCCACCAAAATAGAGATTGTGATTTTTCTTAATGGCTTTCATTGTGATCTCAGAGGATGGCGTTATCTTACTTAAAAGAGGTTTCTAGGGTTAGGGCCCTTGCTCACGACCGTATGCGCTCCGAGACATACGGTCTGAGAGCGGGCCATACGTCCTGGAGGGGCATAGATCGTGGGCACGGGAGAGCACAGTATCATAGATTACATTGATGTTGTGCATGTCGGGCCGCCCGCGGGACTATTGTCCCGTACTCATAAGATCATATGAGTGCGGGACAATAGCCCTGTGGGTGGCCCGGCCATTGTAATCTATGATGCTGTGGGCTCCCGTGTGCACGATCTATGCCGCTCCAGGACATATGGCCCGCTCACAAACCGTATGTCTCGGAGCGCATACGGTCGTTTGCAAGGGCCCTTAGAAAAAGCTTGCACATTTCCAAAAACAGCGCCACCCATGTCCATGGGTTGTGTTGGGTACTGCAGCTTTAAGTGAATAGGGCTGCTCAGTTAACCCAATCTAGAGACATAATCTGGGTCACCATAGAGAGTTCAGCTCCTTACGCGTGGGTTCCAGGATAAAATAAACCTACAATCCCGTGTACTGTGGAGTGTGATGAAGCAGCGCCATCCTCTGATATCTACACACTTCCCAGTTTTAGAATCTCTTCCCCCAATTCAGAATCAATTCCCCCCGGCCCGTTGAGGACACAGTCAGTCGTCCTAAACAAGGGTCTTCATGAGATTTTGTTGACCAGCCGTGTACAAGGTTTTGACTATAAGACTGCAGGATCAGACTACACATTGGTATTGTTTGTAGTCTGTAACCATGGAGACACATAGCTCTGCCTACGAACCCAGCAGCCATATACTGTAGGAGATTTATTGGTCAACTCAAGATTTATTGCCGAGTTGCTTGTTTTTTATTTTTTTTTATTTTACATGCATTGTGGCAATAAAACTGTTGTTGCAAAAGCATACATATCCCTTACATACATATCCCTTACATACATATCCCTTACATACATAACCCTTTAAGCTTTTGCAGTCATTTAATATGAATACATCTACAAGATTTTGATTTACGAGGATGATGATTCGTGTTGGCAGTGGCAGGAGCACTGAGCTTCTTGTTATAACGTATCATTACAGTTCTCGGGTGTGACGGGTTTAGTTCAAGTAAAATGTAAATGTCAGGTTCTCAGCAGAAAACAGGATTTGCCACTAAGGAGCTATGAATAGGTTTCTGAAACTGTCAGTTAAAGCATCTTCTCATGAACATGCTGTAAAGTTAATACCGCCATCTAATGAAGACATTGTAAAGTTAATACCGCCATCTTCTGATTGACACATTGTAAAATGAATTCCACCATCCTCTGATAGAGACATTGTAAAATGAGTACAGTCATCTTCTGATGAACACATTGCAAAATGAATACCGCCATTCTGTAATCAATGTATTGTAAAATTATTACCGCCATCTTCTGATTGACACATTGTGAAATGAATACCTCCATCTTCTATCCACACATTGGAAAATTTATACCACCATCTTCTGAAGGGCACATTGTAAAGATAATGCCGCCACCTTCTGATCAACACATTATAAAATGAATACCGCCATCTTCTATCGACACATTGTAAAATGAATACAGTCCTCTCCTATCGACACATTGTAAAATGAATACCGCCATCTTCTATCAACACATTGTAAAATGAATAGTTATCTTCTGATCGACACATTGTAAAATTAATACTGCCATCTTCTGATCAAAATATTGTAAAATGAATACCGCCATCTTCTATCGACACATTGAAAAATTAATACTGTCATCTTGTGATTGACACATTGTAAAATAAATACCGCCATCTTCTATCAACACACTATAAAATGAATAGTTATCTTCTGATCAACACATTGTACAATGAATACCGCCATCTTCTATAGACACATTGTAAAATTAATACTGCCATCTTCTGATCAACATATTGTAAAATGAATACCGCCATCTTCTATCGACACATTGAAAAATTAATACTGTCATCTTGTGATTGACACATTGTAAAATAAATACCGCCATCTTCTATCAACACACTGTAAAATGAATAGTTATCTTCTGATCAACACATTGTACAATGAATACCGCCATCTTCTATAGACACATTGTAAAATTAATACTGCCAGCTTCTGATAGACACATTGTAAAATGAATACCGCCACCTTCTATCTACACATTGTAAAATGAATACCGCCACCTTCTATCTACACATTGTAAAATGAATACCGCCATCTTCTGATGGACACATTGTAAAATCAATAATGCCATTTTCTTATAGAAACATTGTAAAACGAATACAGTCCTCTTCTGACCAACACATTGTAAAATGAATACCGCCACCGTCTATCTACACATTGTAAAATGAATACCCCCATCTTCTATCTACACATTGTAAAATGAATACCGCCACCGTCTATCTACACATTGTAAAATTAATACCGCCACTTTCTATCTACACATTGTAAAATGAATACCGCCACCGTCTATCTACACATTGTAAAATTAATACCGCCACTTTCTATCTACACATTGTAAAATGAATACAGTCCTTTTCTGATCAACGCATCTTGAAATGAATACCGCCATCTTCTGATGGACATATTGTAAAATTGCATTTCATTTTTTGGTGGAGAATTGCATATACCTGTATCACCCCCACAGTATATATGACAAGATGTTTTCTGCGCTGGTAAGCTGTAGGGGCAGTTACTTTTGCATTACATAAATGTGACTTCCTAGTTTCCAAAAATTTGTGATCCTCCAACCAGAACTGATAGAGGCTACCAAAAACATGTATGTATCGCTCAGCACATCCCAAAGGCAGCCCATTGGTGCCAATGTTTACCATGTAATACTTTATTTCACCTCTGGGGGCGCTACAGTTTTCTGCTAGATTCACAGCTCATCACTGGGAGTTCCAGCGTGCTATGATTAGCTTATGGCCATGGGACTCTTCTAATTGGAAGATATTGTTGAAAGTAGACAATCCTTTAAAGGGAAACATACTGAGGATATTATAATACTCTTGATCTTGTCTTTTTTCCAGATGTAACCGATCCCCCAAAGCCAAAATGTCAGCCGGGGATGAGCTCCCCCTATCCCAGTGGATACTTCTACAATAACATCTGGAATCCGGTTTATTGTAACATGACCCTCTATAATACGGGGAACGATTTCATTAAATGTCTGCAGGGGAAGAACCTCTTCCTCATTGGAGATTCCACGTTACGTCAGTTCATGATGTACTTCACCGAGGGAATCAAGAGTAAGACGCCTGGTCAAATAGTTGCCTTTACATTCATATCGTCAAATTAATAGCACAGGTTGATTTGGGGACTGGCATGCCTGAAAATCTGATTGCTAGGGAAACAGGGCCTAACAACCATAGTCTTTTATATGCAGTACTTAGTCGCTAGTCTGGCTTTGATTATTATTGTTCAAGGCCAAATTGAGGTGAGGGGTTTTTTGGTTTATCTCCTACTGTCATATACATTAGATTTTTGGTTTGTCTCCTACTGCCTTATTAATCAGATTTTTGCTTTATCTCCTACTGTCTTTTTAATCAGATTTTCGGTCTATCTCCTACTGCCTTATTAATCAGATTTTGGTTTATCTCCTACTGCCTTATTAATCAGATTTTGGTTTATCTCCTACTGCCTTGTTAATCAGATTTTTGCTTTATCTCCTACTGTCTTTTTAATCAGATTTTGGGTCTATCTCCTACTGCCTTATTAATCAGATTTTTGGTCTATCTCCTACTGCCTTATTAATCAGATTTTTGGTTTATATCCTACTGCCTTAGTAATCAGATTTTTGGTTTATATCCTACTGCCTTATTAATCAGATTTTTTGTTTATCTCCTACTGCCTTATTAATCAGACTTTTGGTTGATATCCTACTGCCATATTAGTCAGATTTTTTGTTTATATCCTACTGCCTTATTAGTCAGATTTTATGTTTATATCCTACTGCCTTATTAATCAGATTTTAGGTTTATATCCTAATGCCTTATTAAACAGAATTTTGGTTTATATCCTAATGTCATATTAGTCAGATTTTTTTGTTTATATCCTACTGCTTTATTAATCAGATTTTAGGTTTATATCCTAATTCCTTATTATTCAGATTTTTTGTTTATATCCTACTGCCTTATTAATCAGATTTTAGGTTTATATCCTAATGCCTTATTAATGAGACTTTTGGTTTATATCCTACTGCCATATTAATCCGATTTTGGTCTATATCCTACAGTAGTGAACTATTTCCGGTACCATGGAGGTGGATGGTCGGAGTGGCATAAAGCTCTGGAAGCTATAAATATGGAGAAAGATATGTACATCTCCTATAAAAGACATGGATTTCCATTAGAACATCCTTCATTCTACTACTTCAAGGAGGACATGTACACCAGTCGTCAGATTGACCAGCGCGCGGGGGGGAAAGGCACTATTTTTATAATTACCTTAGGACAACACTTCAGACATTTCCCAGTTAAGGTTTTCATTAAACGGGCATTCAATATCCGGAGAGCGGTGGAACGTCTCTTCATCAGAAGTCCTGACACCAAGGTTATCATCAAATCTGAGAATACCAGGGAGATCTATTCTCCGGTGGAGATGCAAGGAGACTTCCATGGCTATACTCAATATTTGGTCTTGAGGGAGGTTTTCCAAGGAATCAATGTGGGGTTCGTAGACGCGTGGGACATGACGGTGGCAGCAGCCACTGTGGTTGTCCATCCTCCCGGATATACATTTCAAAGTATCATGAGTCTGGCTTTTAGTTTTGCTTGTCCGTAATAAAACAAAAGAATGGAAAACCATTGGTCATGTCTTCTTTTAGAAGGTCCAAGGCCCCAATGCAAAACCTCTAGATGTTCTACCTCCATCTACCATGTACCATTTATAACAGTGGCTTCTCTTTTATGTGGCATCTATGACCTCTGTCTAAACATGTTTTAATAGATACAAGGTCTTGGTCACGTGACCCATCTTGATGAATGTTGGAGGAGGGGGGTTTATACATTTTATGTTATGTGGTAGTTCAATGTTATTAGTAACAATAGGACCAGGCAAACCAGGGCCTGTTGGGTTTTGGTGGCCCATGAGGAAGTGGATAACCATGTTTGAGAGACCAATGGGTCACCCAATGGCCCATCATACATAGATAACTTGGCACTAGTAGACGATTGTTGCTCATTTACAGTGCCTTTCATATGACATTATGCAACATCAATGGGAAGCGAATAATCGTTATGACGATTGTTCATTCCACATTCACTTTGCATATTGTTGGCGGCACATCCTTGATTACACGGGGCGGCCTGCTGCTGCATGAAGGGTGTGATCGGCAACACCTTTGAATGGGGCAATTATAAGGAACTTTAGTAGGAAGTAGGCCTCACCTGGCCTCATTGGTGGTGCACTCCTGATCTGGCTACCACATGTCATCTCTGCAGCCGGTCACTGGAAGATAATACAATAACAGTTTACACAGTTTACTAAGGTGAAGCCACCAGTATGACGTTGTGTTTATACATACTGCGTCTAATAATAACATCCAAAAGTATTAAAAAGGATCTTGACCCGGAAACCGTCCATCCTCTGCCTCTCACGCGTTTCGGTACGTGCTTTCTCTAGGAGGTGGAAGGCAATAAGGCCTCATTTACATTTATAGATTATGGTTACAGATTAGAATTAGATTAGAAGAGCGCCATGTTACCGGGCACCAAATGATGTGCAGACAAGCACCATTTTACCTCTGCCATGTATGGGGAGGTGTCACATCATGGCGCCAGGATCCAAGGTTTCCAGCAGAACATTGCCCAGAACATCACATTGCCTCCACCAGCTAGTCTTCCTCCCATAGTGCCCCTGGTGCCATTACTTCCCCAGGTAAGTGACACACATACACCTGACCAGGCCGCCTTCTTTCCATAGTGCACCTGGTGCCATCTTTTCCCCAGGTAAGTGACATACATTCACCGTGGTCTAGGTCTAATGCTCATGTGCCCATTGTAGCCACTTCTAGCAGTGGACAGAATCCCCATATGCAGCATTCTGTGATGTTCTGACACCGTTCTAGTGTCACCAGCAGGAACGGTGTCAGCAATTTGCTCTTTTGTGGTATCGGACCAGACAGGCTAGCTTTCACACCTTCCCCAACAATTAGTCTTGACCACGCCCCTCAGTTTACAGGGAGTAACACATGGTTGCAGGATTAGACTACACAGGGTTTGTTTGTAGTCTGTTACCATGGAGACACTTTGGTCTACTTAGGAGTTGTATGCACAAAATAGAAGAAAATTTTTACTCAAGACTATTGCTGCATTTTCTATTTTAGATTCATCGGAACGATAAAAAAATGGTCGCAAAGCCAGACGTAGACGTACGCTATATTCCGGGAGAAGGAACTACCAGAGCTCGCCTGGACACAGTACAAGACTCGCCCGCCCATTATAGCAAAGCATCATGGTCCTGAATTATTTGCGGATATCACTCCCTGACTGATTACAGCCATGTAGAAATCTATGGCAGGTGGAATTGCCCTTTAAATCTCTGTCATCGGTTATTAATGTCTTGCAGATTGTTCATATCGCTTAGTAATGTCTGACGTTGGGCTTTTACCTGCAGATTATGGTAATCAGTTCCAGGGATTGTGGACGGAGGTCATCAGCACTGAGAATACATGACGTAAAGTAGTATTCATGGGGGAGGGGAGTTCTCTGCCCATACTGTCATTCATCCCATACCTGAAATTACTGATAACAGAGAGCGTTAGACTCTAGTCACCTTTCTTACACGCTACCTATTCACCCTTCTAAGGGCTGGTAACGAGCACTAGTCTCCAATTTTCAAGTTGCTCGTCGTTTGTTTACAGTGCCTTTCGCCCCGGCACAATGCAACAAGAATGGGGAAAGAACGATGGTTATGACGATCATTCATTCCCCATTCACTTTGCATTTTGTTGGCAGCACATCCCTTATTATATGGGTCCGGCAGCTGCTGCCTCATGTTGGGTAGGATCGGCGACACCTTTAAACGGGGCGATTATCGGGACATTCGTAGGAAGCAGGCCGATCCGCGCTCAGTGTAAAAGGTGCCATGGAGACGTAAATGCTGCGGATTTGCATGCGGAAAATCTGCCACGTTTTACAGGATCGGCAAAGTGTACAAGATTTTAAGAAAAACGGAAAAAAAAACCCGCCTGTGGTGCAGATTTGAAATCCATCGGCTGCACACGAGTGAAATCTGCTGCATGTGCCCCATATGGCGGCACTCTCAGCCTCTCCTGAGAACACCAGGCGGCACGTCCCTCTCTGATTATTTCACGTTGGAAAACAAAATCTGAATCTGGAATCTGGAATCTCCTCTCTGAGTGACGAGACTCGTAACCCAAATTGTTAATCACAGAGCAGTAAATCCCTGGTGTGCTGCACCCCGGCGAGAGTCTCCTACGGCAGCAGCGGAGGATCAGGTCAGTGCTTTGCTCTTCCTTCTACTATATAGCAGTATATGGCAGAGGGGAGTGAATAGATTTGCAAAGGACTGCAGTACATTGTTTAGTGTGGCACCTCTTATAACGAGCCAGGTTTTTATGTTATGTGGGTGAAGTTTTTTATATATTTTTTACTTTTACTTTTACGAAGTGTTAACCCCTTAAAGGCATCCGTAATGTCCTACTGATCCCACCTAGCCTTTCTGCTCCCTGAGGCAAAAACTCAAATGGCGCCCCCCCCTCCCAATGCCAATTTCTTAACCTCACCGGTTCCCTCAACCCCATGGCCCCTCTGCTGCCCCCCTCTTTTCTCTAGCTGGTGTTAATCGCCTCACCTGGCCTCTTTGGTGGTGCGCCGCCCGCACTCTATCCTTCATGGTCCACTGCAGCCAATCATCAACCATAGGGGGTCACATGGCCGTGTCCGGAGGGACCATGTGACTTTATTATACCCTGTTTGCTGACGCGTTTCTGTCGAGGCCTCAATGTTGAGGTTTTTTTTTTTTATATTTTTCATTGGTATTCTTTCTTGGGCATCTAGAACTCATGGCATTTTTTAAGAAAAATAGTTTTTTAAATTTATTTCACATTACAATTTCATTTTGGGGGTCATTACGTTTTTTGTCGCTTCCCATTTATTTATATCTATATATTTTTTAATACAAAATAAAAGCATTTTCCATTTTTTTATTTTATTTTTAATTTTGTTTACAACTTCATTACATTTACAATTTCATTTTTGGGGTTGTTACATTTACACTATTACCTGATGTCTATATTTTTTTATACTTTACAACGCAATAAATGAATTTTACATATAATTTTATTATTTTTTTAAAACTTATATTACAGTTTCACTTTAAGGGTCGTTACGTTTACACTTGTGCTTGATATCTATAGTTTTGTTTTCTACTTTACTATACAAAGTAAAACTATTGACATAGATTTTTTTAATACCACCATATAGTGACTAAATAATCCAACATATAGTGACTAAATAATGCCACCATATAGTGACTAAATAATGCCACAGTATAGTGACTAAATAATGCCACCATATATGACTAAATAATACCACCATATAGTGACTAAATAATACCACCATATATGACTAAATAATACCACCATATAGTGACTAAATAATGCCACCATATAGTGACTAAATAATGCCACCGAATAGTGACTAAATAATGCCACCATATAGTGACTAAATAATGCCACAGTATAGTGACTAAATAATGCCACCATATAGTGACTAAATAATACCACCATATAGTGACTAAATAATACCACCATACAGTGACTAAATAATGCCACCATGTAGTGACTAAATAATACCACCATACAGTGACTAAATAATGCCACCATATAGTGACTAAATAATGCCACCATATAGTGACTAAATAATACCACCATATAGTGACTAAATAATACCAACATATAGTGACTAAATAATGCCACCGTATAATGACTAAATAATGCCACCATATAGTGACTAAATAATACCACCATACAGTGACTAAATAATGCCACCATGTAGTGACTAAATAATGCCACCATATAATGACTAAATAATGTCACCGTATAGTGACTAAATAATACCACCATGTAGTGACAAAATAATTCCACCATATAGTGACTAAATAATGCCACCATATAATGACTAAATAATGCTACCATATAGTGACTAGATAATTGCAGTGATTGAAGAATACTACTGTATGGTAACCAAATAAGCCTGCCATATAGTGACTGAGTAATGTTACACAGTGACTGAATAATGCTGCCATACAGTGATGGAATAATACCATTATGTAGTAACTAAATAATTTCGCTATACAATGACTGAATATAGTGACTAAAAAACGTTGCCATACAGCAGTTTTACAATACCCCTATATTTAGTGACTGAATAATGCCAACATACAGCAATTGAATACCGCCATATAGTAACTAAACATCGTCATAGAGCGATTGAATACTATCATTATGACACTTCTTCATGGCGCTGTATTTTAGATGCTGAACCTCTCCTGACTGGTGACCTACTTACGGGTAGCATTGTGGGTGTTTCTTTCACGTGTCTTTTTTATATTAAATTTTCATCCCATTGACTCATCTAGGCTGACGGTGTGGATGGCTGGAAATTTATTCACATGACCGTGTTTATGATATTTGTATGTCAAGTGTGCCAAATATCCGGATTTACCTATTTTATACTGAACTTGAGTTACAGCATGTCTTATACTCCAGTCACACCCAGAGCTGTGTTTAGAGAACACTGTTGTCAGCTTGCAGAGTAGTCAGGGGTGTGTCCTCCAGCTTTCTCACCTCTTCACACCGCCCCTATTGTTGCACCTACAGGCGTATGTGAAATCATAGTGAACCCATCCCCCCCCAATAAGGTCTCATGCACACGACCGTTTGGTTCCGCATCTGAGTTACATTTTTGGCGTCTCGAATGTGAACCCCTTTCACTTTAATGGGGCCGCAAAAGATGCTCTCCTCATCCGTACCTCTGTTTTTGTCAAGGATAAGACTGGTCTATCGAGGGCCAACCCTTCTGTTTCGCAAAAATGCAGAACGCACGCGGCCGCTATCTGTGTTTTGCGATCATGTGCGTTAGACCTAAAAAGGAAACAGAATGCTATAACAAATAAAACCAGACATACCATGTGTGATAATGTGCATGCTATATTGTTTGGGCACTGTTAGGAGGTATTATTCGGGGACTGTTAAGAGGTATTATTTGGGTACTGTTAGGAGGTATTATTTGGGTACTGTTAGGAGGTATTATTTGGGCACTGTTAGGTGGTATTATTTGGTACTGTTAGGTAATATTATTTGGGAATTGTTAGGTGGTATTATTTGGGCAATGTTAGTTGCTATTATTTGGGAACTGTTATGTGGTAATATTTGTTAGAAGGTATTATTTGGGTACTGTTAGGTGATAATATTTGGTACTGTTAGTTGCTATTATTTGGGCACTGTTAGGTGGTATTATTTGGGCACTGTTAGGTGGTATTACTTGGACATTGTTAGGAGGTATTATTTGGTACTGTTAGGTAATATTATTTGGGAACTGTTAGGTGGTATTATTTGTTAGGTGGTATTATTTGGGCAATGTTAGTTGCTATTATTTGGGTACTGTTAGGTGGTATTATTTGGGCACTGTTATGTGGTATTATTTGTTAGGAGGTATTATTTGGGTACTGTTAGGTGATAATATTTGGTACTGTTAGTTGCTATTATTTGGGCACTGTTAGGTGGTATTATTTTCTAGGTGGTATTATTTGGGCACTGTTAGGTGGTATTATTTTCTAGGTGGTATTATTTGGGCACTGTTAGGTGGTATTATTTTCTAGGTGGTATTATTTGGGCACTGTTAAGTGGTATTATTTGTTAGGTGGTATTATTTTCTAGGTGGTATTATTTGTTAGGTGGTATTATTTTCTAGGTGGTATTATTTGGGCACTGTTAGGTGGTATTATTTGTTAGGTGGTATTATTTGGGCACTGTTAGGTAGTATTATTTGTTAGGTAGTATTATTTGGGCAGTGTTAGGTGATATTGTTTATTAGGTAGTATTATTTGGGTACTGTTAGGTGATAATATTTGGTACTGTTAGTTGCTATTATTTGGGCACTGTTAGGTGGTATTATTTTCTAGGTGGTATTATTTGGGCACTGTTAGGTGGTATTATTTCTAGGTGGTATTATTTGGGCACTGTTAGGGTATTATTTTCTAGGTGGTATTATTTGGGCACTGTTAAGTGGTATTATTTGTTAGGTGGTATTATTTTCTAGGTGGTATTATTTGTTAGGTGGTATTATTTTCTAGGTGGTATTATTTGGGCACTGTTAGGTGGTATTATTTGTTAGGTGGTATTATTTGGGCACTGTTAGGTAGTATTATTTGTTAGGTAGTATTATTTGGGCAGTGTTAGGTGATATTGTTTATTAGGTAGTATTATTTGAGCACTGTTAGGTGGTATTATTTGTTAGGTAGCATTATTTGGGCATTGCTAGGTGGCATTATTTGGGCACTGTTAGGTAGTATTATTTGGGCACTGTTAGGTGGTATTATTTGGGCACTGTTAGGTGTTATTATTTGGGCACTGTTAGGTGGTATTATTTGTTAGGCGGTATTATTTCAGCACTGTTAGGTGGTATTATTTGTTAGGTGGTATTATTTGGGCATTGCTAGGTGGCATTATTTGGGCACTGTTAGGTGGTATTATTTGGGCACTGTTAGGTGGTATTATTTGTTAGGTAGTATTATTTGAGCACTGTTAGGTGGTATTATTTGTTAGGTAGCATTATTTGGGCATTGCTATGTGGCATTATTTGGGCACTGTTAGGTAGTATTATTTGGGCACTGAAAAATAATAAAAATATGGCTGCACAACATTTCGCATGCAAACAATAGAACTAAGGAATGGGGCTCATTCTAAATTAAAGTGGTATTATACCTACTAAAAATGAAAGTTTGAAAAAATAGAAGCTCTTTGCACACATTTTTGATCAAACGTGTGTCGGGCCCATCCACCAGGCGTCAAGGTGGCTTCCGCAGATGGGTACCTAACGCTAACAGACTGCCTCTCCTGGACTTACCTAAGCCTACAATATTCAGGGTGGTGTAGGAACCAGCTACATTTATACTCTGCTCAGAAGCCCCAGGTAGATGGGCGTTGCTCAGTCTAAAAGAGGCTGCTACCCTCAATATATACTACAAGAAAATTTAGACTAGCAATTCATGTTCACAAGTGCATATCCATAAAGCAAGCATACAGAAAAATAATAAAAATATGGCTGCACGCCTGGTGGATGGGCCCGACACACGTTTGATCAAAAATGTGCACAAAGAGCTTCTATTTTTTCAAACTTTCATTTTTAGTAGGTATAATACCACTTTAATTTAGAATGAGCCCCATTCCTTAGTTCTATTGTTTGCATGTGAAATGTTGTGCAGCCATATTTTTATTATTTTTCTGTATGCTTGCTTTATGGATATGCACTTGTGAACATGAATTGCTAGTCTAAATTTTCTTGTAGATTATTTGGGCACTGTTAGATGGTATTATTTGGGCACTGTTAGGTGGTATTATTTGGGCACTGTTAGGTGGTATTATTTGAGCACTGTTAGGTGGTATTATTTGTTAGGTAGCATTATTTGGGCATTGCTAGGTGGCATTATTTGGGCACTGTTAGGTGGTATTATTTGGGCACTGTTAGGTGGTATTATTTGTTAGGTAGTATTATTTGGGCACTGTTAGGTGGTATTATTTGGACACTGTTAGGTGATATTATTTGTTAGGTTAGTATTATTTGGGCACTGTTAGGTGGTATTATTTGGGCACTGTTAGGTGGTATTATTTGGGCAACTGTTAGGTGGTATTATTTGGACACTGTTAGGTGGTATTATTTGGGCAATGTTTAGGGTGGTATTATTTGGACACTGTTAGGTTGTATTATTTGGGCACTGTTAGGTGATATTATTTGTTAGGTAGTATTATTTGGGCACTGTTAGGTGATATTATTTGTTAGGTAGTATTATTTGGGCACTGTTAGGTGATATTATTTGTTAGGTAGTATTATTTGGGCACTGTTAGGTGATATTATTTGTTAGGTAGTATTATTTGGGCACTGTTAGGTGATATTATTTGTTAGGTAGTATTATTTGGCACTGTTAGGTGGTATTATTTGGACACTGTTAGGTTGTATTATTTGGGCACTGTTAGGTGATATTATTTGTTAGGTAGTATTATTTGGGCACTGTTAGGTGATATTATTTGTTAGGTAGTATTATTTGGGCACTGTTAGGTGGTATTATTTGGACACTGTTAGGTGGTATTATTTGGGCACTGTTAGGTGGTAATATTTGGACACTGTTAGGTGGTATTATTTGTTAGGTAGCATTATTTGGGCATTGCTAGGTGGCATTATTTGGGCACTGTTAGGTAGTATTATTTGGGCACTGTTAGGTGATATTATTTGTTAGGTAGTATTATTTGGGCACTGTTAGGTGGTATTATTTGGACACTGTTAGGTGGTATTATTTGGGCACTGTTAGGTGGTATTATTTGGACACTGTTAGGTGGTATTATTTGTTAGGTGGTATTATTTTGGCACTCTATAGTGGTATCCATTTGATCCTATATAGCTTTGCTGTTTGTGCACCTTATGACATATTGATTACAATTTCCTAAATTCTCCCAACAGGGACGACGTTAACTTTTCCCTGATGGCTGTAGTGAGGAAGAAAGGCAGGATAGCAGTGTTATTAGCCGCCATCATCCTGCTGAGTCTGTCCTGGCAAAAAAGCTTGCTCCAGGTAAGGAGAATGCGGTCGGCTGCATTTTGTATTGACCTTCTGCACGCTCCGCGACATTTACCTTCAAACTACAGATCTGACAACCTCAACCCTCATAGTATGGTGTATGATGCCTGAAGAAAGTTCTCATCTAAAATATAAGGGTAGGGCGTGACCCCCGCTCAAGTATCAGTCCAGCTTTGATCAACTAACTGGTCGCTAGGTATAAACACCGCCTGACAACTGCAGCCTTTCGGTTGTCAGACAGCACATTTCTAGCAAATAGCGAGTCTTCACACAGATAGACTCAGAGGCTTAACAATACCCAATAAAGTGGATCACAATATGGCGGCACACAGAGTCCATACAGCTGGGAGCCACAGGGGCTGTTTCTTTCTCTGCATATGACTCTGCCATAAGAAACGCTCCGTATTTAACATGACTCCAGTTTTTCCTGACAACCGAGTAGAGGAGTTATTAAGGAATTTACTCAATAAATGACAACGCCCTTAATGACCTGTCAGGTAAGAAAAGAGCAGATATTAGAATATTATATATTACAATTACCTTCTCATCGTGTACAATTAACCTGGAATTTATGACCTTGAAGACAATGGAGACACGCCAAATATCAAGAATTACACACATGTACGTCTGAGCTCCGGAGTCCAGGGAGATGATTTTCCACTTAGAATTATTTTCATTAAACCTTCAGTCAAAAGGCAAATAAACCGCCCAGAACAATAAAAGCTCAGCAAAACAGCAAAAGCTCAACAGATGGAAAATGGAGAACAACTCTAGAAACGAGGCGGAGCCAGCCCACAACTCTCTGTACGGTCCACGAGAGCGTCCTTCTTCTGGTAAAGATTAGTGTTGATCGAGCACCGTAGTGTTCGGGTGCTCTGGTGCTGGTGGTAGAACACTAGGTGGTGCTGGAGTCCTCTACCGAGTACCCGAGCACAATGGAAGTCAATGGGAAAACCCGAGCACTAAACCAGGCACCCCCTGCTCTGAAGAGGGGAGGGTGTCTGGTTCATAGGGAAAGGTGAGAAAATGATGGAAACACCACTGAAATGGTTTGGGAACAGCATGGGGGCATGTCTGGATGCTTCTTGGACTCCCAAGTCACTGCTGGGAACGATGTTGTCCGAGTATTACACCACTTTTACAGAATGACAATAACACGTCCAAAACCGAAGATAAAATCGATTTTAGAGGAAAAATTGTTAGGAAATTACACTGAATGTCACAGGTATTTAGGATGTTCAAACATTATACAGCAGACGTAGTGCAGGGAATATTGCCGTCACTAACTGCAGAAAAAATTACACCGAATGTCAGAAATATTTAGAATGCACAAACATTATACAGCAGACGCGGCGCAGGGAATGTCAGAAGTAGTGGCAGAAAAAAAATACACTGGATGTCACAGGTATTTAGGATGTGCAAACGTTATATAGCAGACGCTGCGCAGGTAATGTTGCCTTGATTAGCGGCAGAAAAAAATACACTGGATGTCAGGTATTTAGGATACACAAGCGTTATACAGCACACGCAGCACAGGTGGTGTTAAGGTCAGGCAATTTCGCGCAAATTTTGCTCCCCAAAAAATATATATCGCAGCCAGTTAAAATAATAGTACTTAAAAGGACTTTTGAGTCTTTTGAAAAGAAAAACTAAACTTGCCTAGCCAAATCCTATCCCTACACTATCTGTCCCTCCTTGCACAAACATTATATAGCACACGCAGCACAGGTGCACAATTTTTGCCCCCAAAAAATACATATTGCAGCCAGATGAAACAATAGTCCTTAAAAGGACCTTTGGGTCTTTTGAACAGAAAAACTAACCCTGCCTAACAAATTCCTATCCCTACACTATCTGTCCCTCCTTGCAGCAGATCTCCCTGATTAAGACTGAGCCGGGTCACATGTCACCGGGTGCTATATAGCACCCGATGACGTGTTTCTGGCCAGCCAATCACTATAATGCCAGTACCTCCCTGCAAGCTGATTGGCTACGCAGCCAAGAAACGTGCGGGAGGGGGGACCTGAGCATGGCGCTCGAACACACGCAGTGTTCGGCGGAACACCGCGATGTGCCGAGCATAGCCATGCTCGAGCGAATACAGTGTTCGGCCGAGCATGCTCGTCCAACACTAGTAAAGATCCACAGAGCACTGAAGGTGGCCATGAGTTGATCAAAATGGAAAGTCTTCTTAACCAATGCTCGTTGGTTGAAATTTAATTACAAATTATAGTTTAAAGGTTTTGGAAACAGCATTGATCATGTAGAGATAGCTAATACCAGGCACTGACTAATGTATTGTGGTTGTCCATATTGTCTCCGGTCCTGGCTTGACTTATTTTTCCATCACATTATACGCTGCTCGTTTCCAGCTGCTGGATTTCTGGAAATGAGAAGTGTATAACATGAGGGAAACAACCATCATCATCTAGAAAGACATGGCCACGTCCATTCTAATCCAATAGTAGGACGATAGATCTTTCTGTCAAAGAAAGGTCACTCGTGGCCAAAAGTTATCTCCCTGAGTGAACGTTCTTAGAAAGATCTTGTGTCCCCTGCCTGATATCCACCAATTTCTGTGGCACTGATCAACCATCTAAAGTTCCTCCTGATTCTTTTTGGACGGCAGATGCCAGATGAGATAAGGATGGACAGCTGGATCTCAACACGTCCAATCCTTTTGTTTTTGAGGAGAAAAGCTTCCTCCAGAGAAGTTCAGCAGACACTTACTCTCCTTCCGCCATTCAGTTGCCTAAAGAGTATGACCACAGAGTAGATGACATTCAACTTCAAGTTTTGACATGTCTAGCAATAATAGGGGCTTCCAGTCCACACAGATTTTTTATACAACGTTGGTCTTACTGATATTGACACTAGGCTTTGTGACATCTGTAGGGGCTTACAGTCCATAGCGCTAACGGTGCCAGCAGGTGGACATCTGCCCAAAATTGTTTAAGAGCTTGATGACTGCACTGGTAGCTTTTGATACAAAGCAGGTCCTACAGTAGGTGATATTTACACCAGACTTGGTGGCATCTCCAGGAGTTTTGAGCCATCTAACTCCATCCTATTTATCCTTAATGGAGTCAGCAAAGTTCACAAAGCATATTAAGAAGGTATAACATTAGGTAGATCTTAATCCAAGCAGTCATTGTCATCTTTAGTCCCGTTGTGTCTCATAATCCCTTCTTCTTTTTATATTTGCAGGATTCCCTTAGGTACTTGATCGGAAACTGCGTTGATTCTGTGAGGGAAATTACGCTTCAGCCTCCGAGAAAATCTGATCTTCAGTCTGAAATAAATAAAGTCTTTGATAAAATCCAAAAACAAATTCCAAAAGTTACGTTCACCTACTTTAACAGAAGTACAAGTGTGAACAACAGTAAGGTGTTCATGGTCAATGAAAGGGAGCAGTACTGTGTTGGAGGAGACCTTGTGGTACAGGTCGATATGTACGATCACCTGGGTAACAGGAAGACCCATGGAGGAGACTTCCTAAGATCACGACTCTTTTCTCAACAGCTCGGAGCTGCTGTGTCTGGCAGGGTGGAAGACTTTCTCAACGGATCCTACCATATCCACTTTCCATTACGATGGGCTGATGGTAAAGCCAAGGTCTCTATTCGGCTGTGGCATCCCAGTGAAGCAATTGCAGCCCTCTGGAGATCACGGCATGCCAGTCAAGGGCTTATTGGTTACCAAGGAAGATATGTATACCTGGGCAAGGAAGCTATCTCCAACTGTGGCTTTCAGCCAAACACAGCTGAAAAGGTTTGCGAGTACAAAGATGAGTTCTACGAAGAGGCCTTCTACTGTGTTAAACCCAAGGACCTTCCTTGTGAATGTTTACATGATATGAGAGCTGTGGATCTTCAGGTGTCCTACCTCACACCTGGAGAGAAAACACTGTTTGAAAGGTATGAGCAAAAAGTCCTACATTTTGAAGGAGGACCAAATTGTGCCCATAAAAAACTCATCTCAAGTGCTAGTCAGATGTCCAGAAGAAGTCAAGGCCAGTCCCTTAGAAATGTGCTTCTTCTTACAAGGTTTTCACTTTGTGATGCTTTTACTGGGACCAGCTATATAGGGTTCATTTAAAGGGGTATTCCGGTTACCATAAATATAACTTATGTTTTAGACTAATTCATCATCAGTCATTACTTCATATGATGTAAATTTTACATGTTTACCGTTCAGTAGTTTTAAAGTACTTTTCTTCCTCAGTTACCCACTGTGTTCCTCATAGGTTACCATGGCACTGACCTGTAGTTCTGAACCTTTGTCAGGTCAAGCATGCTCAGTGTGTTGCTATCAATTTTCTAGCTAAATGTTAGTGTGCTGCTGATTACTGAGTAGAGGAGGCGTGTCTGCACTGTGATATCAGGCAGCCAATCAGTAATCATCAACACTCATGAACAAGTACAAACTCACAGCAAGGAAGCTAGGCATTGTGGGGATTGTAGTTTTGTGAGGGAAGATCAGGAGCCATGATACTGTCAGTGTGCTGCAGGCTCACACAGGAGCTAGACAAATGGATTGTAAGGTAAAATGAAGCTCTGGTTATATGTACAGGTATGGGTTCTGGTTATATGTACAGGTATGGGTCTGGTTATATGTTAAAGTATATAGTTGGGTTCTGGTTATGTATGGTATGGTTCTGGTTATATGTACAGGTATGGGTTCTGGTTATATGTACAGGTATGGGTTCTGGTTATATGTACAGGTATGGGTTCTGGTTATAGTACAGGTATGGGTTCTGGTTATATTATGTACAGGGTATGGGTCTGGTTTATAGGTTATGTATAGGTATCGGGTGTGGGCTTGTTATATGTATATGGTTATAGTACAGGTATGGTTCTGGTTATATGTACAGGTATGGGCTGGTTATATGTACAGGTATGGGTTCTGGTTATATGGGCTCTGGTTATATGTACAGGTATGGGTTCTGGTTATATGTACAGGTATTGGTTCTGGTTATATGTACAGGTATGGGTTCTGGTTATATGTACAGGTATGTATGGTCTGGTTATATGTATAGGTATGGGTTCTGGTTTATATGTACAGGTATGGGTTCTGGTTATATGTACAGGTATGGGTTCTGGTTATATGTACAGGTATGGGTTCTGGTTATATGTACAGGTATGGGTTCTGGTTATAGGGTGTACAGGTATGGGTTATCTGGTTATATGTACAGGTATAGTGGGTTGCTGGTTATATGTACAGGTATGGGTTCTGGTTATATGTACAGGTATGGTTGGTATCTGGTTATATGTATGGTTCTGGTTATATGTACAGGTATGGTTCTGGTATATGGGTGGTTCTGGTTATATGTACAGGTATGGGTTCTGGTTATATGTACAGGTATGGGTTCTGGTTATATGTACAGGTATGGGTTCTGGTTATATGTACAGGTGGGTGGTTATATTCTGGTTATATGTACTGGTTATATGTATAGGTATGGGTTCTTATATGTACAGGTATGGGCTCTGGTTATATGTACAGGTATGGGTTCTGGTTAATGTATAGGTATGTACAGGTAATGGGTTCTGGTATATGTTCTGGTTGTTATATGTATATATGTATGGGTTCTGGTTATATGTAAGGTATGGGTTCTGGTTATATGTATAGGTATGGGTTCTGGTTATATGTACAGGTATGGGTTGGTTATATGCGGTATGGGTTTGGTTATATGTATATGTATGGGGTTGGGTCTGGTTATATGTATAGGTATGGGTTTCTGGTTATATGTACAGGTTATGGGTTGGTTATATGTACAGGTATGGGTTCTGGTTATATGTACAGGTATGGGTTCTGGTTATATGTACAGTATGGGTTATATGTACAGGTATGGTTCTGGTATATGTATAGATATGGGTTTGGTTATATGTACAGGTATGGGTTCTGGTTATATGTACAGGTATGGGTCTGGTTATATGTACAGGTATGGGCTCTGGTTATATGTACAGGTATGGTTCTGGTTATATGTATGTATCAGGTATGGGTTCTGGTTATACAGGTGGTATAGGTATGGATATGTACAGGTATGGGTTCTGGTTATATGTAGGTAGGTTCTGTTATATGTACAGGTATGGGTTCTGGTTATATGTACAGGTATGGGTTCTGGTTATATGTACAGGTTATGGGTTCTGGTTATATGTATAGGTATGGGTTCTGGTTATATGTATAGGTATGGGTTCTGGTTATATGTACAGGTATGGGTTCTGGTTATATGTACAGGTATGGGTTCTGGTTATATGTATATATATGGGTATGGGTTCTGGTTATATGTACAGGTATGGGTTCTGGTTATATGTATGTACAGGTATGGGTTCTGGTTATATGTATAGGTATGGTATGGGTTCTGGTTATATGTACAGGTATGGGTTCTGGTTATATGTACAGGTATGGGTTCTGGTTATATGTACAGGTATGGGTTCTGGTTATATGTACAGGTTATGGGTTCTGGTTATATGTATAGGTATGGGTTCTGGTTATATGTATAGGTATGGGTGGTATATGTATATATATGGGTTCTGGTTATATGTACAGGTATGGGTTCTGTTATATGTACAGGTATGGGCTCTGGTATATGTATAGGTATGGGTTCTGTTATATGTATAGGTATGGGTTCTGGTTATATGTACAGGTATGGGTTCTGGTTATATGTACAGGTATGGGTTCTGGTTATATGTATAGGTATGGGTCTGGTTATATGTATAGGTATGGGTTCTGGTTATGTACAGTATGGGTCTGGTTATATGTACAGGTATGGGTTCTGGTTATATGTATGTACAGGTATGGGTTCTGGTTATATGTACAGGTATGGGTTCTGGTTATATGTACAGGTATGGTATATGGGTTCTGGTTATATGTACAGGTATGGGTTCTGGTTATATGTACAGGTATGGTTCTGGTTATATGTATAGGGTTATGGGTATATGTGGTTCTGGTTATATGTACAGGTATGGGTTCTGGTTATATGTATAGGGATGGGTCGGTTATATGTACTGTCTGGTTATATGTATAGGTATGGTTCTGTTATATGTATAGGTGGGGTTCTGGTTATATGTACAGGTATGGTTCTGGTTATATGTACAGGTATGGGTTCTAGTTATATGTAAGGTATGGGTTCTGGTATATGTATAGGTATATGTACAGGTATGGGTTCTGGTTATATGTACAGGTATTCGGTTATAGGTATGGGTTATACAGGTATGGGTTCTGGTTATATGTATAGTATATATGTACAGGTATGGGTTCTGGTTATATGTATAGGTATGGGCTTCTGGTTATATGTAAGGTATGGGTTTGGTTATATGTTACATGGTTCTGTTATATGTATATTTCTGGTTAGTATGGGTCTGGTTATATGTACAGGTATGGGTTCTGGTTATATGTACAGATGGGTTCTGTATATGTACAGTATGGGTTCTGGTTATATGTACAGTATGGGTTCTGGTTTACAGGTATGGGTTTCTGGTTATATTGTATGGGTTCTGGTTATATATAGTTATGTATGGTTCTGGTTATGTACAGGTATGGGTTCTGGTTATATGTACAGATATGGGTTCTGGTTATATATGGGTATATGGTTCTGGTTTATATGTACAGATATGGGTTCTGGTTATAAGTATAGATATGGGTTCTGGTTATATGTACAGGTATGTGTTCTGGTATATGTATGGGTTCTGGTTATATGTACAGTTTGGTTCTGGTATATAGTTGGGTTCTGGTAATGTACAGGTATGGGTCTGGTTATATGTACAGGTATGGGTATATGTCAGGTACGGGTTCTGGTTATATGTATAGATATGGGTTCTGGTTATATGTACAGGTATGGGTTCTGGTTATATGTACAGGTATGGGTTCTGGTTTATATGTACAGGTATGGGTTCTGGGTTATATGTACAGTATGGGTTCTGGTTATATGTACAGGGTATGGGTTCTGGTTATATGTATACAGGTATGGGTTCTGGTTACATGGTATGGGTTCTGGTTATATGTACCTGGTTATATGTACAGGTAGGGTTCTGGTTATATGTATAGGTATGGGTTCTGGTTATATGTTAACAGGTATGGGTTCTGGTTATATGTATAGGTATGGGCTATGGTTATATGTATAGGTATGGGTTCTGGTTATATGTATAGATATGGGTTCTGGTTATATGTACAGGTATGGGTTCTGGTTATATATAGGTATGGGCTCTGGTTATATCTATAGATATGGGTTCTGGTTGGGTCACAGATTGCAGTCTTAATGCAGTTTATAAAAAATTAAGTTACGTTACCTTTTTTTTTTTTTTTTTTTTTTTTTTTTTTTTTTTTTTTTTTTTTTTTTTTTTCTTTTTTTTTTTTTTTTTTTTTTTAACCCTTTAATGTACATGGTCTGGTGCTCACCCAACCCTTCCATTGGCTAAATTCTCTTTTCCATACCTCAAAGAGGGTGCATGGTTGGAGCGTAGAGACAACCGAGTGAGCTACAAAATGAGGGCCCTATCCTGACACTCTTCCAGCTCTTCCCCAAGTGTTTCTTCTCATTATTGGTAGGTCAGCGTGCTCCTTTAGTGCCAATTTGAGTCCAAAACGAGTGGTGATCAACCAAGTTGATCTGTCGTTGAATGGACGTTTTAGACATTTCGATGCAAACTGATGAGGTAACAAATGACTGTTAGTACGATCATTCGTTCCCTTTCAGTTTGCATAACAGATCTGATCACCTGATAAGTTTGCCGGCCGATTGAGAGCCCCCGTACACTAGGCAATGGTCGAAAACAAGTGTTTATGAAAGTCTGTAGTCATGATCTTCAGCCCTTGTAGAAGGTCCGTTAGAGCAATGGTTTCCAACCTGTGACTCTTCAAAGTTTTGCTAGAGCTGGACTGTCAAAGATTGGAGACCACCACTTTCCTGCCATGCCTTTCGAGACCGGAGTCTCGAAAAGTCTCAAACCAGATTTAAAAAAAAAAAAAAAAGTTTGGCGAATAATACAATAAAATTAAATATTTTATTTGTAGCTTTATTTATATTTTACATTTTTTACATCAATTTTATAAATGGCGTCTTAATTTTTTGAAGGTCTAATGTTGGTGTGGAAATGGCCCAAAATTTTAAACCTATAGCGGTTACAGATTGTAAAAGTAATGGTGAGTTATATTTTACCTGTTTTTGTCTTATTTCGTTGCTCTAAAACCACCCAGAAGCCATGAGCCCTTTGCCCTCAATGTAGGGCTGTGTTCACACAGCTTTATTTACGGAGCTCATTTCTGGTGTTGAGCGAATTGAAGTCCGCAAAGTGGCCGCAAAGCCAAATCAATTTTCCCTGAAATGGGTTAAAAAATAGTAAAAAAAATCATACTTACCTCTTCTGTTTTAGTGCGAAGAGTCGGCCGCTTCCTTCCGTGTAAGATCCCATGTAAAATCTCATGTGCGGTGACGTATGACGTCATCAAGCTGGCTGACATGTCAATGTCAGCACAGGCCATGCGAGATTTTGCACTGGATTTTCAATCAAGATGGAGGTGACCGTATGATTTTATTTTTGTTTTTTTTCATTATACACTTTAATATTAAACTGAGGGATACAAGGATGAGGAGCGGCGCGATCTCCGTTCCCCGTTACTTACAAAGAAATGCGCTTTGTGACAAAGTCCTTCGTCAGAAAGCAAATTTTTTTGTAAAATTCGGCGAAGCAGCCGATGAACTAATGGCATGGACTGAAATCAATGGGACGCATTGAAAGTTTTTTAAATAAAACGCTGTGTGAACGTAGTCATAGCATAAGAGGACTATTTACACAGTGATCTACACAGAGTGATGGGGGAAAAAGTGGGAATGTGACGAGACAAACAAGAAAAAACTTTTAAAAAATAAAATAATACAAAAAATAATGAAAAACAATAGTAAATACTAAGTAGAAATAAAAACACTAGAATACACAGGATAAAAACAGTGAAATACAGCTAGTATAAGAAAATAAAATGTAAAAATCTAATATTAAAAACAATACAATAATTTGTATTGAGAAAGGTACCTAATAAAAGAAAAAATAATTTCTAAATTTATTTTTTTGCCTGTGTAGGTATGCACTGTATATGTAAATTTCACATGAAAAATATCATTTATAAAACTTGCCAATTGTTTTAAGAGGATTAAAAATAATACATTTTTCCACGTTCCCCTCTTTGCCATCGCTGTGTGTTTACACAGACAATTGTCAGCTGTTATATAAAGTTTTAATAGAATGAGGAACTTCTTTCACCCTTCTCTTGGCAAGCAGAAAATTCCAGAAAACGCCCTTCTACCAAATATAACAGCATTTCCTGCTGGGCAAGAACAGATACTTTTCACCTGCGTGACCCAGATATGCTTACCTCCCAACTTTGGAAATGGAGAAAGAGGGACAAATTGTGCGATTTGCGCGCCGCTGCAAGGTGTTTCCGCACTAGGCCCCACCTCTAACTCCACCCAAAACATAACTATACACCTAATCCCACACAGTCCCCTTACTGCCCCACATAGTAATTATTCCCCAGTTATGTGCCCCCAGTAATATGCCCAATTATGTGCCCCCCGTAATATGCCCAGCTGTGTCTCCCTGTAATATGTCCACATTGTGCCCCCTATAATATGCCCACATTGTGCCCCCTATAATATGCCCACATTGTGCCCCCAGTAATACACCCAGCTGTGCCTCCCTGTAATATGCCCACATTGTGCTCCCCAGTAATGTTATGCCCCCAGTAATATGCCCACATTGTGCCCTCCTGTAATATGCCCACATTGTGCCCTCCTGTAATATGCCCACATTGTGCCCTCCTGTAATATGCCCACATTGTGCTCCCCAGTTTGTTATGCCCCCAGTAATATACCCACAATTTGCCCCAGCAATGTTGTTCCCCCAGTAATATGCCCACATTCTTCCCCCTAGTAATATGTTGTGCCCCCAGTAATATGTCCACATTCTTCCCCCTAGTAATATGTTGTGCCCCCAGTAATATGTCCACATTCTTCCCCCTAGTAATAGGTTGTGCCACTTACAAAAAGTAAAAAAAATAAAAACCATATACTCACCTTCTTCCTTGCAGCAGCATCACCAGCAGGACATCGTCTGCTTTAGTCTGGAGGGGGCGGAGCCAAGGATGACTGTCGGCCGGCCCTCCCCCCCAGACCAAAGGTATGGAGAGCTGCAGAGGGGACAGGAGGGAGGATGGAAGAAGCAGCCAGCCAATTCCGGCTGTCTGCTTCTTCATATAACAGGCAACTGTCTCTGCATCCTTTGGACGCAGAGACAGCTGCCAGAAGACGGGACATACCTCCCCCGTACCGGGACAGCCACTGCAATCTGGGACTTTCCTTCTGAATCTGGGACGGTTGGGAGGTATGGATATATGATGTGTAGATATGAGAGAGATAGATATAAAACAAAGAAGATGGCCGCACTGGATAGCAATCAATAGTGCAGGCCTGTAGATCCGACAAAGACCATAATGTAAAAAAAGAAAAAGCCATACAGCACTCACTTAAAATTTAAAAAATGGGATTCAATGTCGGGTGGCGTCTTCACGGAGGCTTGTTTCAAAAATATCTTCCTAATTTGAAGGTCCTAGGTATAAACAGATATGAAAAATAATTAGAAAAACAGAGCACTGGTCTTATACCAAAAACACAGCACATAGAGGAGCCGGCAAGGGCATTCAAGTAAGTATACAACGTGTAGAATCATATGTAAAAAAAGTGATTGCTCTTATCCCCTAATGGTATAGTGCAACCTGCTGTATAAATGCTTTTGTGCTTTAAAATGTGATCACTCTCAGTTTTACCTGCTAATAACCCCCACAGATGCATGCTACTTTCCTATCAGCTTCTCTCTTCTCAAGCTGTAACCATGTGCAGGAAGTCTCCTCTATCTCATAACAAGAGACGGATCAGCACTGGGGGGGAGGAGCTTAGCCCTGAATGCCTGGTGCTGGGCTGAGGCAGAAAGTGGATGGGGGAGGGCTGCTTTACAGGCTGATATCTCCGGAATGGTACCAGCTAGAAACATGCAACGTGGCTTGTTTGAAAGAGGATAGTTCAGGCTTTAATTCAAGCTCTAGTCCAAGTAACAGAGGAGAAATCAGTGTGAGAAATCGAGTTGAGAATAATTGTGAGTAAAATCTGCTTATTCTTTCATTTTCAGCTTCCGATTTCTATGAGTGATATCTCCCCTTGTAGTTAACAGATTTATGTCATTTTGGTATTGTCTTAAAGCCTGAAATGTCAGCTTTAAGACAATACAAAGCCTATTTTTCTAGCTGGTACTAAACAAGAGATATGAGCAGCTAAAGCATCCCCCCTCCCTGTCAGTGTGGAAGATAATGAGGGACAAGTGACTATTAAGAGGTGCATGATATAATCTGTAGTGAATGCAATCTTCTTATTAGAGACTGTATTTATGAGTTATCCCCTCTCTTCTTATTGTAGCTGTGTCATGTGACTAACTCCCTGACCCCCAACTGACCCAGGACAGGAAGCCAATCACTTCTCTATTCAGTCCTATGAGACTCAGAGTGAGGCTCCCATAGGAATACATAGAGAAATAGACTTCCTGTCCACACATAAGATGCTGTGTTATCTGGTGAGTCTGATTGCTTGTCACATGACACAGATGAGAAACATAAGGGAGATATAACTCACAAATACAGACACTGGTAAGAAAATGACATTCACTACAGATTACATCATGTACATTTCTAGCAGGACATGGAATACAATTTTTTTTGCGGGAGTTCTTCTTTAATCATGTTTCTATATCAATTTATTATAACACTTTTGATCATGTTTTCTATTCACTTGGCATTAACCATATTATGAGACTTTTTACGTACACATATTTAGTTCTATATTTTATTTTTATTATGTTAATTATTGATGGATCTCACTGATTTCTAATCTTGCACTTTATTGATACCTACCTATATAAACTTGCCTGAGCACTGTTATCACTGCTTGACAAAGGCTCCAATGAGATGAGCTGAAACGTTGCATTTTGGGTGTAATAAAAGATCCACCTTTTTGTTTCACCAAGTCCGGAGTGCTGCCTTGTTCTACTTCTCACTTTAGATAGATAGATAGATAGATAGATAGATAGTCCTATTCGAGGTCCACAAGGTTCCGAGCTATCTCACCCCAATGCCTTTGTTTGTGTTGTGAGATGTGTCCTAAAACGATTTTTTTTAAATATTTTTTTTTGTTTTGCTCAGATCATTCACCTGCTTCCAATGTAAAGTGTCAGCCGGGGATGATCTCTCCCTATCCCAGCGGATACTTCTACAATTACACCTGGCGCCCCATGTACTGTGACATGACCGTCTATAAGACGGAGAACGATTTTATTAATTGTCTGCAGGGGAAGAACCTCTTCCTCATCGGAGATTCCACGTTACGTCAGTACATGATGCACCTCACCGAGGGGATCAAGAGTAAGTGTCACCCACCTCACCTTCATCAAAGAAGTTTCAGCTGTGATTTCTAGGCATTCATTAACCACTTCACTACTCTAGCCCACCAGGGAAGGTATTATTAACCACTTCACTACTCTAGCCCACCAAAGATGTTATCATTAACCACTTCACTACTCTAGCCCACCAAAGATGTTATCATTAACCACTTCACTACTCTAGCCCACCAGGGAAGGTATTATTAACCACTTCACTACTCTAGCCCACCAGGGAAGGTATTATTAACCACTTCACTACTCTAGTCCACCAAAGATGTTATCATTAACCACTTCACTACTCTAGCCCACCAAAGATGTTATCATTAACCACTTCACTACTCTAGCCCACCAAAGATGTTATCATTAACCACTTCACTACTCTAGCCCACCAGGGAAGGTATTATTAACCACTTCACTACTCTAGCCCACCAGGGAAGGTATTATTAACCACTTCACTACTCTAGCCCACCAAAGATGTTATCATTAACCACTTCACTACTCTAGCCCACCAAAGATGTTATCATTAACCACTTCACTACTCTAGCCCACCAGGAATGTTATTATTAACCACTTCACTACTCTAGCCCACCAGGAATGTTATTATTAACCACTTCACTACTCTAGCCCATCAGAGATGTTATTATTAACCACTTCACTACCTCAGCCTACCAGGAATGTTATTATTAACCACTTCACTACTCTAGCCTACCAGGGATGTTATCATTAACCACTTCACTGCTCGAGCCCACCAGAAATGTTATTATTAACCACTTCACTACTCTAGCCCACCAGGAATGTTATTATTAACCTGTTCACTACTCTAGCCCACCAGGGATGTTATCATTAACCACTTCACTACTCTAGCCCACCAGGGATGTTATTATTAACCACTTCACTACTATAGCCCACCAGGGATGTTATTATTAACCACTTCACTACTCTAGCCCACCAGGGATGTTATTATTAACCACTTCACTACTGTAGCCCACCAGGGATGTTATTATTAACCACTTCACTACTCTAACCCTCCAGGGATGTTACCTTTAACCACTTCACTACTGTAGCCCACCAGGGATGTTATCATTAACCACTTCACTACTATAGCCCACCAGGAATGTTATTGTTAACCCCCACCTATCTTTAGAATGGAGAACTTGCATCAGACAATATGCCCTCAATGTCTAAGGTGAGACAACCCTTTTAAGCACTTTACTGCCCTAGCCCACCAGGGATGTGATTACTAACCCTAACCCTACTGCCCTAGCCCACCGATGATGCTTTCATAAAGCCCTTCACCGCTGTAGCCCACTACACATCTTACCATTAACCTCTTCACTTCCGCAGCCCACCAGGGATCTTTGCTCTGGTCCACCTGGACCTCAGCTGTCCTTTATAAACTGCACCAAGAGCAAATACAATAACAATTCTGACATTTAATGAGTAAATTAACATTAAATCTACATAATTTCTAACCACCTTCTGTTTTTTCTCCATCAGTAGTAAAATATTTCCGTTATCGTGAGGGTGGATGGAATTCATGGGCTAAGACACTCGAGGCTTTCAACATGGATAAGGACATTTATGTCTCCTACAAAAGGCACGGCTTCCCCCTGGAATGCTACATATTCTATTACACCAAGGAGGACATGTACACGAGTCGTCAGATTGACCAGCGTGGCGGGGGGAAGGACACCATCTTTGTAATCACCATGGGACAACACTTTAGACACTTTCCGCTAAACCTCTACATTAGACGAGCGATCAACATCCGTAGAGCCGTGGAGAGACTGTTTGTAAGGAGTCCAGATACCAAGGTCATCATCAAGACGGAAAACACCAGAGAAGGATTTGCTCCTGAGGGTAGAAATGGTGACTTCCACGGTTATTGCCAGTATCTGGTGCTTAGGGAAGTCTTCCAAGGGATCAACGTGGGCTTCGTGGACGCTTGGGATATGACGGTAGCCACCTCCATGGACTCTGTTCACCCTCTGGGATACACATTTGACAACATAATGAGCATGACATTCACCTTTGCTTGTTAATAATCTGATATGAGGGGAAATACGTGGCCGATCGAGTTTTATGGAAGACGGAGGACTGAACAACAAGCAAAGCCACCGGTCTAATATGGGTTTTACCTTCATTTCTGCCCAATAATACTGCTATAGTGCCATATAGTGTACTGTAGATCCGCCATATACAACCTTCACAATAAAACCTCCATATAGTGCCAAAGTTATATGTAGTATTTACAGCCCACATAATACATCCATATACTGTATAAATAATACCGCTCTACTTATAAATACTGGATGGTTTAATTTACTCCTGCAGTTCGGGCAAATTGGGCTCCGTGCAATTGCCTAGTTTGTAGGGAAGAACTAGAAAAGCTTGGGCCCCATAGCAAACATTTGAATGGGCCCCCAGTGTGTAATCCTATAGGTTGGTACGATTACGGCGATACTAAATATGTGTGGTATTTTTAGCATTTTACTGGTTTTGTGCAAGTGCAGTAAAAACACATTTCAAGGACGGGATAGGCACATTGTAAAATGTAAACTGTATTGATGTTCGTGTGAACGTGCAAGTGTTTGGTGTGACTTTTTTATGCCGCCATATGGATGCTAGTAAACATCTGGGTCAGGGTGTTAATAAGCGGCCAAACTAGTTGTAGAAGGGTTGAATAGATGTTCATTAGAGATGAGCGAGTAGTGTTCGATCGAGCCGGTATTCGATCGAATACTACGATATTCGGCATACTCGATTTCAATCGAGTATAACGGCGATGGCGCACTTAGAATTCGTTTCCCCTCCCACCTTCCCTGGCGCTCTTTTTCCACCAATCAACATGCAGGGGGGGTATGACAGGCACGCTGAGCACGCTGGCAGCGCGAAAACAGCGTCTACATGGATTGGCTGGAAAAACCATGTGACCTCGAATATTAAAAACTCAGCTCTTCCTGCTCGTACGCATATGCTGCGTGAACTTAGTCAGGGACAGAGGCTGGAGAAGGGACAGATAGGTTTTAGCTGTTGGACAGGCAGGAGCGTGATTAAAAGCCCTTATCAGGGCTACTACAGTGGACTTCAGTGATAGCTTTACTACAAGATACACTTTACAGAGAACGGCTGCTGTATTCAGGGATAGCTGCTGGAGTAGGGACAGAGAGAGGCATTAGTGGTGTATTAGGTGCTCTGCTACATACCAAACTATATTTGGCACTACTGTTCAGCGTTCTTTTAGGCTGAACAACCCTGTTATATAACTAGTGTGTATATGCACCATCTGATCTGGCAGTATACGGCTGTGAATTTTATTTTATTTTTTTAAATACAGTTTATTTGGCTCTAGTGTTCTGGGTTCTGTGTGCCTGCAATACCCTTTTTGTATACCAGGTGTAAATACCCACCGTCTGTTCAGTTAGTACACGGCTGTGTACCTTGAAATATACAATATCTAGGCCATTTAATTGGCCACTGTACTGTGCGTTCTCTTGCTAAATTATCTCACATACCTGGTGTAAATACCCACCGTCTGTTCAGTTACTACACGGCTTGGTACTTTGAAATATACAATATCTAGGCCTTTTAATAGGCCACTGTACTGTGCGTTCTCTTGTTAAATTATCTCACATACCTGGTGTAAATACCCACCGTCTGTTCAGTTACTACACGGCTGTGTACTTTGAAATATACAATATCTAGGCCATTTAATAGGCCACTGTACTGTGCGTTCTCTTGCTAAATTATCTCACATACCTGGTGTAAATACCCACCGTCTGTTCAGTTACTACACGGCTGTGTACTTTGAAATATACAATATCTAGGCATTTTAATAGGCCACTGTACTGTGCGTTCTCTTGTTAAATTATCTCACATACCTGGTGTAAATACCCACCGTCTGTTCTGTTACTACACGGCTGTGTACTTTGAAATATACAATATCTAGGCATTTTAATAGGCCACTGTACTGTGCGTTCTCTTGCTAAATTATCTCACATACCTGGTGTAAATACCCACCGTCTGTTCAGTTACTACACGGCTGTGTACTTTGAAATATACAATATCTAGGCATTTTAATAGGCCACTGTACTGTGCGTTCTCTTGTTAAATTATCTCACATACCTGGTGTAAATACCCACCGTCTGTTCAGTTACTACACGGCTGTGTACTTTGAAATATACAATATCTAGGCCATTTAATAGGCCACTGTACTGTGCGTTCTCTTGTTAAATTATCTCACATACCTGGTGTAAATACCCACCGTCTGTTCAGTTACTACACGGCTGTGTACTTTGAAATATACAATATCTAGGCATTTTAATAGGCCACTGTACTGTGCGTTCTCTTGTTAAATTATCTCACATACCTGGTGTAAATACCCACCGTCTGTTCTGTTACTACACGGCTGTGTACCTTGAAATATACAATATCTAGCCATTTAATAGGCCACTGTACTGTGCGTTCTCTTGTTAAATTATCTCACATACCTGGTGTAAATACCCACCGTCTGTTCAGTTACTACACGGCTGTGTACTTTGAAATATACAATATCTAGGCATTTTAATAGGCCACTGTACTGTGCGTTCTCTTGTTAAATTATCTCACATACCTGGTGTAAATACCCACCGTCTGTTCAGTTACTACACGGCTGTGTACTTTGAAATATACAATATCTAGGCCATTTAATAGGCCACTGTACTGTGCGTTCTCTTGTTAAATTATCTCACATACCTGGTGTAAATACCCACCGTCTGTTCAGTTACTACACGGCTGTGTACTTTGAAATATACAATATCTAGGCCATTTAATAGGCCACTGTACTGTGCGTTTTCTTGTTAAATTATCTCACATACCTGGTGTAAATACCCACCGTCTGTTCAGTTACTACACGGCTGTGTACTTTGAAATATACAATATCTAGGCATTTTAATAGGCCACTGTACTGTGCGTTCTCTTGCTAAATTATCTCACATACCTGGTGTAAATACCCACCGTCTGTTCTGTTACTACACGGCTGTGTACTTTGAAATATACAATATCTAGGCATTTTAATAGGCCACTGTACTGTGCGTTCTCTTGTTAAATTATCTCACATACCTGGTGTAAATACCCACCGTCTGTTCAGTTACTACAACGGCTGTGTACTTTGAAATATACAATATCTAGGCATTTTAATAGGCCACTGTACTGTGCGTTCTCTTGTTAAATTATCTCACATACCTGGTGTAAATACCCACCGTCTGTTCTGTTACTACACGGCTGTGTACTTTGAAATATACAATATCTAGGCATTTTAATAGGCCACTGTACTGTGCGTTCTCTTGCTAAATTATCTCACATACCTGGTGTAAATACCCACCGTCTGTTCAGTTACTACACGGCTGTGTACTTTGAAATATACAATATCTAGGCATTTTAATAGGCCACTGTACTGTGCGTTCTCTTGTTAAATTATCTCACATACCTGGTGTAAATACCCACCGTCTGTTCAGTTACTACACGGCTGTGTACTTTGAAATATACAATATCTAGGCCATTTAATAGGCCACTGTACTGTGCGTTTTCTTGTTAAATTATCTCACATACCTGGTGTAAATACCCACCGTCTGTTCAGTTACTACACGGCTGTGTACTTTGAAATATACAATATCTAGGCCATTTAATAGGCCACTGTACTGTGCGTTCTCTTGTTAAATTATCTCACATACCTGGTGTAAATACCCACCGTCTGTTCAGTTACTACACGGCTGTGTACTTTGAAATATACAATATCTAGGCCATTTAATAGGCCACTGTACTGTGCGTTCTCTTGTTAAATTATCTCACATACCTGGTGTAAATACCCACCGTCTGTTCAGTTACTACACGGCTGTGTACTTTGAAATATACAATATCTAGGCATTTTAATAGGCCACTGTACTGTGCGTTCTCTTGCTAAATTATCTCACATACCTGGTGTAAATACCCACCGTCTGTTCTGTTACTACACGGCTGTGTACTTTGAAATATACAATATCTAGGCATTTTAATAGGCCACTGTACTGTGCGTTCTCTTGTTAAATTATCTCACATACCTGGTGTAAATACCCACCGTCTGTTCAGTTACTACACGGCTATGTACTTTGAAATATACAATATCTAGGCATTTTAATAGGCCACTGTACTGTGCGTTCTCTTGTTAAATTATCTCACATACCTGGTGTAAATACCCACCGTCTGTTCTGTTACTACACGGCTGTGTACTTTGAAATATACAATATCTAGGCATTTTAATAGGCCACTGTACTGTGCGTTCTCTTGTTAAATTATCTCACATACCTGGTTTAAATACCCACCGTCTGTTCAGTTACTACACGGCTGTGTACTTTGAAATATACAATATCTAGGCCATTTAATAGGCCACTGTACTGTGCGTTTTCTTGTTAAATTATCTCACATACCTGGTGTAAATACCCACCGTCTGTTCAGTTACTACACGGCTGTGTACTTTGAAATATACAATATCTAGGCCATTTAATAGGCCACTGTACTGTGCGTTTTCTTGTTAAATTATCTCACATACCTGGTGTAAATACCCACCGTCTGTTCAGTTACTACACGGCTGTGTACTTTGAAATATACAATATCTAGGCCATTTAATAGGCCACTGTACTGTGCGTTCTCTTGTTAAATTATCTCACATACCTGGTGTAAATACCCACCGTCTGTTCTGTTACTACACGGCTGTGTACTTTGAAATATACAATATCTAGGCCATTTAATAGGCCACTGTACTGTGCGTTTTCTTGTTAAATTATCTCACATACCTGGTGTAAATACCCACCGTCTGTTCAGTTACTACACGGCTGTGTACTTTGAAATATACAATATCTAGGCCATTTAATAGGCCACTGTACTGTGCGTTCTCTTGTTAAATTATCTCACATACCTGGTGTAAATACCCACCGTCTGTTCAGTTACTACACGGCTGTGTACTTTGAAATATACAATATCTAGGCCTTTTAATAGGCCACTGTACTGTGCGTTCTCTTGCTAAATTATTTCACATACCTAATTATATACCCAAATATTGTATTTGCAACAAAAAAAAAATAAAATGCGGAGGGGGGCTAGCGGAATAGGACGTGGACGTGGACGAGGACGGGGGCGCGGAAATGCTGTTGGGGGCCTTGTTGAAGCCAGTGGGGATACAATGTGTGCTGGTGAGGATCAGCCAGGATCCCGCTCATCCAGAATCCCTGCCTTTATGGGACAGTTAAGCAGGGGGCGGGTTACACCGCTGTTGAGGCCTGAGCAGGTTGAACAGGTGGTGCAATGGATAGCCGATAGCGCTTCCACACAGTTGTCCACCAGCCAGTCATCCACACAGTCTCACTCTGACCCTCCTTCCTCCACACCTGGCCAACAGAGTCATCCCACCCTTGACCCCTCCCAGGAGCTCTTTCGGGTCCTTTTTCAGATGTGCCGGAAGAATCCCAGGAGCTAGCAGAGGAATTTGTTTGTAGTGATGCCCAAACACTGGAGTTTTCGCCATCTCCTGCTGATGTGGACCCTGAGCCAGCATCTGTTATCATGAGCGATGATGATGATGAGACGCAGTTGCCATCAAGGGAGGCTGTTGGAATGTCCAGTGGGCAGGAGGAGGAGCAGAGTGAGGAAGTGGAAGAGGAGCTGGTGGATGACGAAATGACCGACCCCACTTGGCCAGGGGTGATGTCCAGCGAGGAAAGCAGTGGAGAGGTGGTGGTCTGCGCAGCACCGAAAAAGGCAGCAAGAGGCAGAGGGATGTCCACAGGCAGAGGGATGTCCACAGGCAGAGGGATGTCCACAGGCAGAGGGATGGCCACAGGCAGAGGGATGGCCACAGGCAGAGGGATGGCCACAGGCAGAGGACAGTTCAGACAGAGAAGTGAGGCCACAGCCAGCAGGGCCGAAGCTGTTCCCGCCAGCGGCCAGTCGCGCGAAGCTCCCCCATCGAGGCCTCGTACTTCTGTGGTGTGGAGATATTTTAATGTTTGTGCGGATGACAAACTGAGCGCGGTTTGCACACTCTGCCACTCAAAACTGAGTAGGGGCTCTGAGAAGAGCAATCTGACCACCTCAGGCATGCGGCGTCACTTGGAATTCAAGCACTGGGCTGAGTGGGAGAGAGCAAACGCAATACAAACTGCGCCCGGTCTTGCTGCCACTGCCTCTTCCCCTTTGTTGTGTGCTGCCACTGCGGTCCAGACCTCCAGCCAGGACACCTCCACATCTGCCTCTGCCTCTGCCTCTGCTACTTTGGGGCCTTCTCCTTCAGCCTCCCCTTCCCCCGCCCCTTCCCCCGCCTCTTCGCCTGCACCTTCACACTCCTCGTCCCAACAACTGTCCATCTCGCAGGCGTTCAACCGCAGGCGGAAGTACGCCTCGAGTCACCCCCAAGCCCAAGCCTTAAACTGCCACATCTCCAAACTGCTGGCCTGGAGATGTTGCCGTTTAGGCTTGTGGAGACGCAGGCCTTCCGCGACCTGATGGCGGCTGCCGCACCTCGCTATTCCGTCCCTAGCCGCCACTACTTTTCCCGGAGTGCCGTCCCCGCCCTGCACCAGCACGTGTCGCGTAACATCAGGCGGGCCCTGAGGTACGCAGTCAGCGCAAAGGTCCACTTGACCACCGACTCATGGACAAGCGCTTGCGGCCAGGGACGATACATTTCTCTGACGGCACACTGGGTGAATGTAGTGGAAGGCGGGGACGGGGTCGCAAACAGAGACGGCCTACTACCACCCCCCGCCCAAGATTGCCAGCATGGGTTCTGATAAACCCCCTCCTCCTCCTCCTCCTCCTGTGCCTTAACATCTCCCTCAGCCGCTAGCTGGAAGCGTTGCAGCACTGGGCGCGGGGAGACGTCAGCAGGCGGTGCTAAAGGCTCATCAGCTTGGGCGACAGGAAGCACAGCGCCCCAGAGGTGAGGGACGCCATATTGCAGCAGACGGAGATGTGGCTGTCGCCGCTGCAGCTAGGACCAGGCATGGTCGTGTGCGATAACGGCCGTAACCTGGTGGCGGCTCTGGAGCTTGCCGAACTCAATCACGTACCATGCCTGGCCCACGTTTTTAATCTGGTAGTCCAAAAATTTCTGAAGACTTACCCCAACCTGGCAGAGCTACTGGTGAAAGTGCGGCGCTTGTGCGCTCACTTTCGGAAGTCAACTGTAGCTGCTGCTAGCTTAAAAAAACTCCAGCAAACGCCTCTATTTGCCTGAACATCGGCTGTTGTGCGACCTGCCGACTCGCTGGAATTCCACCTATTCCATGTTGGCCAGGGTGTGTGAGCAGCAGAGAGCATTGATGGAGTACCAGATAATGAATCCACGCGTGCCTCCAACTCAGCTCCCTCAGTTTGCCAACCACGAGTGGCCATGGATGGCAGACATATGCGATGTACTGCGTATCTTTGAGGAGTCCACCAAGAAGGTCAGCAGCGAGGACGCTATAGTGAGCGTAACCATTCCGCTCCTAGGCGTCCTTAAAGAATCGCTCATCGCAATAAGGGAGAACGCATTGGCACGCAGAGGAGACGGGGGTAGGAGGAGACGCAACGGAGCTACACAGTCAGACCACACTTTTGTCTGCTTCACGGTGGCAGTTGCAGGAGGAGGAGGATGAGGAGGAGGACGACGTGGAGGTGGCTGTGGAAGAGGAGGAGGATGCTGGCGGCGAGGGTAGCAGTCAGGCTGTGTGCGTCCCATTGGTTCAGCGCGGATGGGGCGGAGAGGAGGCGGAAGAGGAAGAGGAGGAAATGGCAAGTGATCCTTCTGGTGGGGGCAGTGAGGTCATGCCTATTCAGAGTCTGGCACACATGGCTGACTTCATGCTGGGCTGCTTTTCCCGGGACACACGTGTTGTCCGGATAGTGGAGAACAAACTGTACTGGGTCTTCGCACTCCTGGACCCCGGTATAAAGATAACGTCTCCTCTTTATTCCGGTAGAGGAGAGGACGAATCGATTGCTGGAATACCAGAGGGAACTCGTGCAGAACATGAATGGAGATTTTCCCACCCACCATCGCTGGCGGCAGAGAGGAGAGGGTCTCCCAGAGTCCCACAACATCCATCAGGCCCACAGCCACCAGGGGAACACTCTCCAAGGTGTGGGACACGTTCATGGCACCCCCTCGTGCAACTTCCATCACTGCGGGGCCCGCTATCAGCAGGAGGGACAAGTATCGGCGGATGTTGCGGGAGTACCTGGCAGACCGTAACCCTGTCCTCCCCGATCCCTCGGCGTCCTACACTTACTGGGTCTCCAAGTTGGACACGTGGCTGGAACTGTCCCTGTACGCCTTGGAGGTGCTTGCCTGCCCTGCCCGCCAGCGTGCTATCAGAAAGGGTGTTCAGCGCTGCCGGGGGCATTATCACCGATAAGCGCAGCCGCCTGTCAACCGACAGTGCCGACAGGCTGACGCTAATCAAAATGAACAGCAAGTGGATTGACCCGGACTTTGCTTCTCCAACCGTGGAAAGCAGCCAAAAGTGAAGTGCCATATGTATGAAGTGCCATTTCCTCCTCCACCTCCTCCTCCTCCTCCTCCTTAACCGCCGTAGAATTGCTCCGTAAATAAGAAATATTTATATGTTTATGCCTCACCTCTTGGGCCTCCACAAAATGTTTAAGAGGTCTCACCTCTTGGGCCTCCTCATAATTTTTAACAGGTCTCACCTCTTGGGCCTCCACATAATTTTTAACCGGTCTCACCTCTTGGGCCTCCACATAATTTTTAACAGGTCTCACCTCTTGGGCCTCCACAAAATGTTTAACAGGTCTCACCTCTTGGGCCTCCACAAAATGTTTAACAGGTCTCACCTCTTGGGCCTCCACAAAATGTTTAACAGGTCTCACCTCTTGGGCCTCCACAAAAGGTTTAACAGGTCTCACCTCTTGGGCCTCCACAAAATGTTTAACAGGTCTCACCTCTTGGGCCTCCACATAATTTTTAACAGGTCTCACCTTTGGGCCTCCACAAAAAGGTTAAGAGGTTAACAGTGGAAAGCAGCCAAAAGTGAAGTGCCATCTGTATGAAGTGCCATTTCCTCCTCACCTCCTCCTCCTCCTTAACCGCCGTAGAATGCTTCCGTAAATAGAAAAATGTATATATTTATTGCTCACCTCTTGGGCCTCCACATAATTTTTAACAGGTCTCACCTCTTGGGCCTCCACATAATTTTTAACACGTCTCTCCTCTTGGGCCTCCACATAATTTTTAACACGTCTCTCCTCTTGGGCCTCCACATAATTTTTAATACGTCTCACCTCTGGGCCTCCACATAATTTTTAAGAGGTCTCACCTCTTGGGGCTCTACAAAATGTTTAAGAGGTCCCACCTCTTTAGCCTCCACAGCAATTTTTAAGACGTCTCACTCTTGGGCCTCCACATAATTTTTAAGAGGTCTCACCTCTTGGGCCTCCACAAAATTTTTAAGAGGTCTCACCTCTTGGGCCTCCACATAATTTTAAGAGGTCTCACCTCTTGGGCCTCCACATAATTTTTAAGAGGTCTCACCTCTTGGGCCTCACAAAATTTTAAGAGGTCTCACCTCTTGGGCCTCCACAA
>ONZH01015973.1:0-65141 GCA_900303285.1 Rhinella marina
TCTGTGTGTCACAGTTCAGCTGTCCACTACAATCCGTATTTTCTGTCCAGGTGACACTTTCTGTACGTCACTTAATCCAACCAAGGTCTTTTGCTCTCACGTATATAGCTTGATCCAAAAATCTCTGTGCGACATTTGTCTGGGTCGCAGTCAAAATAGCCACCGTCAGCAGGGTGTGAGTTAGGTCTACGATAGTTTCTGCACGTCACGTTCCAAAAAAAAACAAAACTAAAAAAAATATAAAAAAAAAAAAAATATAAAAAATAGTTTTTTTGTTGTTTTAGCTCAGTGATACAAATCCATTTCACACAGCTGCGTGGAACCATTCTGTGTGTCACAGTTCAGCACACTCACTACAATCCGTATTTTCTGTCCAGGTGACACTTTCTGTACGTCACTTAATTAAACCAGACTGAACAAGTTTGTGGGTTTCAGTACACCAGGCCCATTTATTTTTTTTTTTTATATAATACACTTATATACAGAAAATGTTGAACCCCAGGGCTAAGGGTCGAGGACGAGTGCGTGGGCGTGGGCATTCAATTACTGCAGGGGGCAGAGGCCGTGGTCCTGGGCAGGGTGAGACAGTACCTGCTGATGAGGGAGCAGGGGAACGCCGCAGAGCTACACTCCCTAGCTTCATGTCTCAACTTACAGGGACACGTGGTAGAGGACTGTTGAAAACAGTGCGAACAGCTGATGTCGTGGATTGCGGACAATGCTTCAAGTAATTTGTCCACCAGTCAGTCTTCCACGCAGTCCACCCACGTTACCCAAGGGAGCACTCCTCTGGCTCCTCCACCTCAACCTCCTTCCCCCCAGTCTGCCCCCTCCCAGGAAAATTTGGAATGCGATCCGGCATACTCTCAGGAACTGTTTTCTGGACCCTTCCCAGAGTCACAAACCACTTCTCAGGTTGCTGCTGACCTCGTTCCCGATGCCCAAGTTTTCCAACTGTCGCAGTCTGTGGGTGATGATGATGATGATGACAATGTTGAGTTAGTGGAAGAAGTTTGTAAAGAGGTGTCGGACGATGAGGAGACACGGTTGTCAGACAGTGGTGAAGTTGTTGTCAGGGCAGGAAGTCCGAGGGGGGAGCAGACTGAGGGGGAGCAGACTGAGGAATCGGAGGATGACGAGGTGACTGACCCAAGCTGGGTTGATAAGCCGAGTGAAGACAGTGCTTCTGAGGCGGAGGCGAGTGCTGCACCAGAACAGGTTGTAAGAGGCAGTGGTGTGGCCAGAGGGAGAAGCAGGGCCAGAGCTGGTGCATCAGCAGCAACTGTTTCACGTAGTGAAGCTCCCGTGGCGAGGCCTAGATGTTCGCAAGTCTGGAGGTTCTTTAAAGAAAGTGAGGATGACCGACGGACTGTGGTGTGCAACCTGTGCCACACCAGGATCAGCAGGGGTGCCACCACTACTAGCCTAACCACCACCAGCATGCGCAGGCATATGAGTGCTAAACACCCCACTCAATGGAACCAAGGCCGTTCACCACCTCCTGCGGGTCACACCACTGCTCCTTCCCCTGTGTCACTCGCTGCCTCTGCTAGTCAACCCCCTGCCCAGGACCCCGGCACGAGCGCCTCCCGCCGGAAAACCACACCTTCGCCTCCACGATCCTCCACAGTGTCCACCAATGTGTCCCAGCGCAGCGTTCAGCTGTCTTTACAGCAGACGCTGGAGCGCAAGAGGAAATACAGTTCCACCCACCCACATGCCCAAGCCCTCAACGTCCACATCTCCAAATTGCTGAGCCTGGAGATGCTGCCCTATAGGCTGGTAGAGACCGAGGCCTTTCGCAATCTCATGGCGGTGGCTGCCCCTCGGTATTCGGTCCCCAGCCGCCACTATTTTTCCCGATGTGCCGTCCCAGCCCTACACCAGCACGTGTCACAGAACATCATCCGTGCCCTGACCAACGCTGTTTCTGAGAAGGTCCACCTAACCACGGACACGTGGACAAGTGCTGCCGGGCAGGGACACTATATCTCACTGACGGCACATTGGGTTAACTTGGTGGAGGCTGGGACCGAGAATGACCCTGGGGCCGCTCATGTACTGCCCACACCGAGGATTGCGGGGCCTACCTCGGTCACGGTCTCTCAGACGTACTATGCCTCCTCCTCCGACCCCTCCTCCTCCTCCACCGAATTACCATCCGTGGGCACGGCGCCTTCAGTCGGTAGCTCTAGGCGCAGCAGCAGTGCCGTGGGTAAGCGCCAGCAGGCGGTGCTCAAACTGCTGAGCTTAGGTGACAAAAGGCACACCGCCCAAGAGCTGTTACAGGGCATCACGGCGCAGACCGATGTGTGGCTGGCACCGCTGAACCTCAAGCCAGGCATGGTTGTGTGTGACAACGGGCGTAACCTGGTGGCGGCTCTGCAACTCGGCAGACTGACACATGTGCCATGCCTGGCCCACGTGTTCAATCTAATAGTTCAGCGGTTCCTCAAGACATACCCCAATCTGTCTGATTTGCTCACCAAGGTGCGCCGCATCTGTGCGCATTTCCGCAAGTCGACCACAGATGCTGCCACTCTCAGGGCAGCGCAGCGCCGCCTACAACTGCCCGCTCACCGACTGTTGTGCGACGTGCCCACGAGATGGAATTCGACATTAAACATGTTATCCAGAGTTTACCAGCAGCGCAGAGCGATTGTAGACTGCCAGATGTCAACTTCCACCAGAACTGGTAGTCAGGTCAGTCAGATTCCTCAAGTCTACAATGAGGAGTGGACGTGGATGTCTGATATCTGCCAGGTGTTGAGCAACTTTGAGGAGTCAACACAGATGGTCAGCGGCGATGCCGCCATTATCAGCCTCACCATCCCGCTGCTTTGCCTGTTGAAAAACTCACTGCTCAGCATCAAGTCGGATGCTTTGCGCTTGTCACAAGAGACGGTGGAGGAAGATACGTCGCTTGATAGCCAGAGCACCCTCCGGTCTGTTTCTCAGCGCGTATCGGAGGAGGGGGATGAGGAGGAAGAGGAGGAGAATGTCGGCGAGACAGAAGAGGGTACCAGTGCTCAGTCCTTAACTCTTGAGCGTGTATGGGCTGAAGAGGAGGACTTGGAGGAGGAGGAGGAGGAGGAAATGGAGAGTCAGGCCAGTGAGGAGAGGGAATTCTTGCGTGTTGGGACTCTGGCGCACATGGCAGACTTCATGTTAGGCTGCCTATCCCGTGACCCTCGCGTTAGAAGCAATTTTTTCAAACACCGATTACTGGGTGTTCACTCTCCTGGACCCACGGTACAAGCAGAACCTTTCCACTCTCATCCCTGCAGAGGAAAGGAGTATGAGAGTGAATAGATATCAACAGGCCCTGGTGCACAAGCTGAAACAATTCCTTCCCATCTGACGCCGCTAGCGGCAGAGGGCATGGTTCTGTGGGCCAAGTAGCGGGGGAGAGGAGGCGAGCAGGCAGCTTGTCCAGCACTGGCAGGGGAACGCTCTCCAAGGCCTTTGCCAGTTTTATGTCACCCCAGCAAGACACTGTCACCTGTCCCCAGTCTAGGCAGAGAGTAGGGGGGAGCTGTACAGAAAGATGGTGAGGGAGTACCTAGCTGACCATACCAACGTCCGTAGCGATCACTCTGCTCCATACAACTACTGGGTTTCAAAGCTGGACACGTGGCCTGAACTGGCGCTGTACGCCTTGGAGGTGCTGGCCTGCCCTGCCGCTAGCGTGCTGTCAGAGCGGGTATTCAGTGCAGCTGGTGGCGTCATCACCGATAAGCGTACACGCCTGTCAACTGACAGCGCTGACAGGCTGACGCTTATTAAAATGAACAAAGCCTGGATTTCACCGGAATTCAAATCTCCTCCGGGGGAAAGCAGCTAAAGATTTAACATTACTTATGTATCCGATTCCTCTTCTCTACTCCTCCTCTCCTCCTCCATATCGTCTTTGCCTAACGCTGACCAAAAAACGCCATTTTTTAGAGGTCCAACTGGCACTCTTTTACCACAATTTTTCAGGAGGGCCCCCTACAGGCCCTCTCTTCAAACAATTTTTCCGGAGGTCCACCTACAGGCCCTCTCTCCAAACAATTTTTCCGGAGGTCCACCTACAGGCCCTCTCTCCAAACAATTTTTCCGGAGGTCCACCTACAGGCCCTCTCTCAAACAATTTTTCCGGAGGTCCACCTACAGGCCCTCTCTCCAAACAATTTTTCCAGAGGTCCACCTACAGGCCCTCTCTCCAAACAATTTTTCCGGAGTCCAGGTCCACCTACAGGCCCTCTCTCTTCCAACCTCTCCACCTAGGCCCTCTCTCCAAACAATTTACGTCTTTTTCCTATCTTCTCTCTCTCCAAACTATTTTTCCGGATAGCTGCCATATACGGTATTAAACTGAGAGAATACATAGAACACATGCCACACTTGATCGAGCTCATAATTGACAATTGTACCGGTTGATGCTAAATTTTTAAGTTGGGGTCCTGCGTCGTCATTCGAACTCATCCGGCTGTTGTCACCACCACACACGCTAGCCCAGGGGGCACTCCTCTGGCTCTTCCCAGCTCAACCTCCTTCCCCCCAGCCTGCCCCCCACCTACAGGCCCTCTCTCCAAACAATTTACCCGGGTAGGGGGACGTATTAGATATTGTACTGATTTTTTTTGGTTCTCTTTTAATTGCCTCCTGCGATAGACGGGAATCGAACACGTCAACTGCTTGGTGCAGCTATCAAAGACCACCCAGCCAGCAGCAACTATTTTCCTTTCAGGTGTTCGAAAATCCCAAGACTAAGGGACTAACATTTCAATTGACGCAGTCGGTCCCACAGCCCACTAGGAGAATTTGGGGTATGTTAGCCTCAGAGGCTAAATGCTGCCCTGCTGGTCCTGTCCATTTCCGTGGTTCCATTTTCTGAGGTTTAGGTTTTCACCCAGTTCCAGGCAGAGCAGGTCCCCCAAAATGCTCGAGCTCCCATTGACTTCCTTCGTTATTCGAAACGAGCCTGAGCATCAGGAACGCTCGAAAACGAGCACCCGAGCATTTAGTGCTCGCTCATCCTAAACGTTCATGCAAGAAAACAAATTTTGAAGGCTCGCCTGGACATTTACGCTTAAATGCAGGTACGGTATTTTTCGTGTTCTACGCTTCATCATGAATTGTCACCTTTATGCCTGCTTCCCTTCAGGGGGATGCACAAAGCTACATGCAACACAGCTGCAGGTTTTGGCAAGAGCAGGTCGTTATACCTAGTTTACTTATTTACATGTGATGGCATTGTGGCCTCGCCTTTCTTGATTATATTGAGCACACTTGAGGGTAACCACCAGGCGTTGCCTGAAATTTGGCTATGGTCATTAAGACTCAGAGGCATGATCATGCTGTAAATCTTTTGTCATTTTTGTTTTCAAAGAATTTTTAGGTTTCCAAGTTTTAACCAGCCTTTTAATAGAGATGAGCGAGCACAAAAATGCTCGGTGCTCGTTATTCGGTGCTCGTTTTCGAATAACGAACCCCATTGAAGTCAATGGGAGACTCGAGCATTTTTTGCAGGGGACCAAGGCTCTGCCTAGGGAAGGCTGGGTGAAAACCTGGAAACCTCAGAAAATGATGGAAACACCACGGAAATGGACAGGAAACAGCAGGGGCAGCATGCATGGATGCCTCTGAGGCTGCCTAATCCCACCATTACCCAAATTCTCAGGCATTGGGTTACCCTCAATTTTCAACGAACATGCCCCATGTGGGAACCCAAAATCAATTTTCAGGGACACGGTAATGGTGACTTGCTTTGCTTTGCCTGACAGCGGTGAATTGTCTGTCTTTCAATAAGATTGCAGCAGTGTAAAGCATGGTGGTGAGCCTCAGTATGACTTTTTAGATGGAGATTGCATGTGGTCACGTACTCCCTGGAACCCCATAGTCACCCCTTCTCTGATGTGCTACCCCAGAACATTCTCTGCCCCAATTCGCAAGACCTTTTGCAGTCTCCGTGTGCTGACAGTGGGGATTTACCAGTGTTGTCTGAGGAGGTGGTGGACAATGGCGAGACACAGGTGTCGGGGGGTGAGGTAGTTGTATGGGAAGCAAGTTACAGTGGGGACTCCTTGGGGGGACTTTCTCATGATGGGACAGATTCAATTGTGTTTAGAAAGGCTGATGGGCTTCCGTCAGCACTGTGTGTATAGAACCCCATGGCCTTTCATAAAAAATAGTCTGGCGATGACCCCAAGGCAATTTTCAGGGACACGGTAATGGTGACCCACTTAAAAATGCTGCCTGACAACCTGGCGGTGAACCCCTGATTGTCTGTCTTTCAATAAGATTGCAGTGTAAAGCATGGTGGTGAGCCTCAGTAATAGGATTGCAGTGTAAAGCATGGTGGTGAGCCTCAGTATGACTTTTTGGATGGAGATTGCATGTGGTCACGTACTCCCTGGAACCCCATAGTCACCCCTTCTCTGATGTGCTACCCCAGAACATTCTCTGCCCCAATTCGCAAGACCTTTTGCAGTCTCCGTGTGCTGACAGTGGGGATTTACCAGTGTTGTCTGAGGAGGTGGTGGACAATGGCGAGACACAGGTGTCGGGGGGTGAGGTAGTTGTATGGGAAGCAAGTTACAGTGGGGACTCCTTGGGGGGACTTTCTCATGATGGGACAGATTCAACTTGGGTGGATCAGGCACAGGAACAGATCAATTTTTTTTTTTTGTGTTTATTTAACTTTTATTTAGCACAAATAACCACAGAGATATTTATTCGTTCTCTTCGCTGCGCAGTCTGGCGTTGGGGTTCGTCACTTTGATGGCGAGCTGTGCCGCTCTCTCCACAATGGTCTTTAGGTTCTTTGAGGAGACGTTGTGGGCGATTTCTGCACAGAAGGACTTGTTGCTCATCAACAGAACCTCGAGCTCCTTGACATTGTGGACCAGGAATTTGCGGAACCCTGTGGGCAGCATGTGTTTGGTCTTCTTGTTGCTACCGTATCCAATGTTGGGCAATATAGATACGCAGGTAATATTATTTTTCACACCTATCCCAAAAAAAAAAATTTACGCAGTTTGCGCAAATAAAACTGGAAACTGGAACTGGAGAGAGGGCCTGTAGGTGGACCTCCGGAAAAAATTGTTTGCCCTGGAAAAAAAATTGTTTGGAGAGAGGGCCTGTAGGTGGACCTCCGGAAAAATTGTACCTCCGGAAAAATTGTTTGGAGAGAGGGCCTGTAGGTGGACCTCCGGAAAAATTGTTTGGAGAGAGGGCCTGTAGGTGGACCTCCGGAAAAATTGTTTGAAGAGAGGGCCTGTAGGGGGCCCTCCTGAAAAATTGTGGTAAAAGAGTGCCAGTTGGACCTCTAAAAAATGGCGTTTTTTTGGTCAGCGTTAGGCAAAGACGATATGGAGGAGGAGGAGTAGGAGGAGTAGAGAAGAGGAATCGGATACATAAGTAATGTTAATCTTTAGCTGCTTTCCCCCGGAGGAGATTTGAATTCCGGTGAAATCCAGGCTTTGTTCATTTTAATAAGCGTCAGCCTGTCAGCGCTGTCAGTTGACAGGCGTGTACGCTTATCGGTGATGACGCCACCAGCTGCACTGAATACCCGCTCTGACAGCACGCTAGCGGCAGGGCAGGCCAGCACCTCCAAGGCGTACAGCGCCAGTTCAGGCCACGTGTCCAGCTTTGAAACCCAGTAGTTGTATGGAGCAGAGTGATCGCTACGGACGTTGGTATGGTCAGCTAGGTACTCCCTCACCATCTTTCTGTACAGCTCCCCCCTACTCTGCCTAGACTGGGGACAGGTGACAGTGTCTTGCTGGGGTGACATAAAACTAAAACTGGCAAAGGCCTTGGAGAGCGTTCCCCTGCCAGTGCTGGACAAGCTGCCTGCTCGGCCTCCTCTCCCCCGCTACTTGGCCCACAGAACCATGCCCTCTGCCGCTAGCGGCGTCAGATGGGAAGAATTGTTTCAGCTTGTGCACCAGGGCCTGTTGATATCTATTCACTCTCATACTCCTTTCCTCTGCAGGGATGAGAGTGGAAAGGTTCTGCTTGTACCGTGGGTCCAGGAGAGTGAACACCCAGTAATCGGTGTTTGAAAAAATTCTTCTAACGCGAGGGTCACGGGATAGGCAGCCTAACATGAAGTCTGCCATGTGCGCCAGAGTCCCAACACGCAAGAATTCCCTCTCCTCACTGGCCTGACTCTCCATTTCCTCCTCCTCCTCCTCCTCCAAGTCCTCCTCTTCAGCCCATACACGCTCAAGAGTTAAGGACTGAGCACTGGTACCCTCTACTGTCTCGCCGACATTCTCCTCCTCTTCCTCCTCATCCTCATCCCCCTCCTCCGATACGCGCTGAGAAACAGACCGGAGGGTGCTCTGGCTATCAAGCGACGTATCTTCCTCCACCGTCTCTTGTGACAAGCGCAAAGCATCCGACTTGATGCTGAGCAGTGAGTTTTTCAACAGGCAAAGCAGCGGGATGGTGAGGCTGATAATGGCGGCATCGCCGCTGACCATCTGTGTTGACTCCTCAAAGTTGCTCAACACCTGGCAGATATCAGACATCCACGTCCACTCCTCATTGTAGACTTGAGGAATCTGACTGACCTGACTACCAGTTCTGGTGGAAGTTGACATCTGGCAGTCTACAATCGCTCTGCGCTGCTGGTAAACTCTGGATAACATGTTTAATGTCGGAATTCCATCTCGTGGGCACGTCGCACAACAGTCGGTGAGCGGGCAGTTGTAGGCGGCGCTGCGCTGCCCTGAGAGTGGCAGCATCTGTGGTCGACTTGCGGAAATGCGCACAGATGCGGCGCACCTTGGTGAGCAAATCAGACAGATTGGGGTATGTCTTGAGGAACCGCTGAACTATTAGATTGAACACGTGGGCCAGGCATGGCACATGTGTCAGTCTGCCGAGTTGCAGAGCCGCCACCAGGTTACGCCCGTTGTCACACACAACCATGCCTGGCTTGAGGTTCAGCGGTGCCAGCCACACATCGGTCTGCGCCGTGATGCCCTGTAACAGCTCTTGGGCGGTGTGCCTTTTGTCACCTAAGCTCAGCAGTTTGAGCACCGCCTGCTGGCGCTTACCCACGGCACTGCTGCTGCGCCTAGAGCTACCGACTGAAGGCGCCGTGCCCACGGATGGTAATTCGGAGGAGGATGGAGGAGGAGGAGGGGTCGGAGGAGGAGGCATAGTACGTCTGAGAGACCGTGACCGAGGTAGGCCCCGCAATCCTCGGTGTGGGCAGTACATGAGCGGCCCCAGGGTCAGTCTCGGTCCCAGCCTCCACCAAGTTAACCCAATGTGCCGTCAGTGAGATATAGTGTCCCTGCCCGGCAGCACTTGTCCACGTGTCCGTGGTTAGGTGGACCTTCTCAGAAACAGCGTTGGTCAGGGCACGGATGATGTTCTGTGACACGTGCTGGTGTAGGGCTGGGACGGCACATCGGGAAAAATAGTGGCGGCTGGGGACCGAATACCGAGGGGCAGCCACCGCCATGAGATTGCGAAAGGCCTCGGTCTCTACCAGCCTATAGGGCAGCATCTCCAGGCTAAGCAATTTGGAGATGTGGACGTTGAGGGCTTGGGCATGTGGGTGGGTGGAACTGTATTTCCTCTTGCGCTCCAGCGTCTGCTGTAAAGACAGCTGAACGCTGCGCTGGGACACATTGGTGGACACTGTGGAGGATCGTGGAGGCGAAGGTGTGGTTTTCCGGCGGGAGGCGCTCGTGCCGGGGTCCTGGGCAGGGGGTTGACTAGCAGAGGCAGCGAGCAGTGAGTGACACAGGGGAAGGAGCAGTGGTGTGACCCGCAGGAGGTGGTGAACGGCCTTGGTTCCATTGAGTGGGGTGTTTAGCACTCATATGCCTGCGCATGCTGGTGGTGGTTAGGCTAGTAGTGGTGGCACCCCTGCTGATCCTGGTGTGGCACAGGTTGCACACCACAGTCCGTCGGTCATCCTCACTTTCTTTAAAGAACCTCCAGACTTGCGAACATCTAGGCCTCGCCACGGGAGCTTCACTACGTGAAACAGTTGCTGCTGATGCACCAGCTCTGGCCCTGCTTCTCCCTCTGGCCACACCACTGCCTCTTACAACCTGTTCTGGTGCAGCACTCGCCTCCGCCTCAGAAGCACTGTCTTCACTCGGCATATCAACCCAGCTTGGGTCAGTCACCTCGTCATCCTCCGATTCCTCAGTCTGCTCCCCCCTCGGACTTCCTGCCCTGACAACAACTTCACCACTGTCTGACAACCGTGTCTCCTCATCGTCCGACACCTCTTTACAAACTTCTTCCACTAACTCAACATTGTCATCATCATCATCATCATCACCCACAGACTGCGACAGTTGGAAAACTTGGGCATCGGGAACGAGGTCAGCAGCAACCTGAGAAGTGGTTTGTGACTCTGGGAAGGGTCCAGAAAACAGTTCCTGAGAGTATGCCGGATCGCATTCCAAATTTTCCTGGGAGGGGGCAGACTGGGGGGAAGGAGGTTGAGGTGGAGGAGCCAGAGGAGTGCTCCCTTGGGTAACGTGGGTGGACTGCGTGGAAGACTGACTGGTGGACAAATTACTTGAAGCATTGTCCGCAATCCACGAGATCAGCTGTTCGCACTGTTGTGGTTTCAACAGTCCTCTACCACGTGTCCCTGTAAGTTGAGACATGAAGCTAGGGAGTGTAGCTCTGCGGCGTTCCCCTGCTCCCTCATCAGCAGGTACTGTCTCACCCTGCCCAGGACCACGGCCTCTGCCCCCTGCAGTAATTGAATGCCCACGCCCACGCCCTCGTCCTCGACCCTTAGCCCTGGGGTTCAACATTTTCTGTATATAAGTGTATTATATAAAAAATAAAAAATAAATGGGCCTGGTGTACTGAAACCCACAAACTTGTTCAGTCTGGTTTAATTAAGTGACGTACAGAAAGTGTCACCTGGACAGAAATACGGATTGGAGTGAGTGTGCTGAACTGTGACACACAGAAAGGTTACACGCAGCTGTGTGAAATGGATTTGTATCACTGAGCTAAAACAACAAAAAAATTTTTTTTATATTTTTTTTAGTTTTGTTTTTTTGGGAACGTGACGTGTGGACGAAACCACACTTGTGTGTGGAGTGTTAAAAGGACAGGCTATTTTCATGATTGCTGTGATGGGACTGGACAATCTGCAGAACAATGGAACTTTAAAAGTGTGCTTGCAATGTTTCTTTTGTTAATGTTACAAAAAGTGCATTTTTTGCAACTATTAGAAAGTTTTAAAATTATTTTTCAAGGTTTTGTTGCAAAAGGCTGAGAAAACTTGTGTTTCAGTTGGACAGAGTGCAGACTTGTAGAATGGCAGAAACTGTGACAGAATCACCTGGAACATGAAAAAAACATGACTGTATTAAAATGTGTAACTGAAATTACATGAACAGTTTTGACTGACCTTGATGACAAATCGGTGTGATGGATGTACAGATTTGAGAGCAGAACAAAAATGCTAACACTGGAAAGTTACTAGCAGTAGAGTTTATTGAAACTTGAGATTTAATATTGGATTTTGTGACATTTGTAGTTTGTTTTTTAAAACGTTGACTGTGACTGTGAGTGTTTTGTTACACACTGAACAGACTTGATTGACACTGTTTGAGACCCGTAGTGATTGTGTACTACAAGAAATATTTTTTTTAGACTTAGACATAATGTTTTTTTTACAGACTTTTTTGATAAATTTGGCTTTTGACACAGTACAGTGAAAGACAAGATTTTGACTGAAAAGGACGAATTTGACCTTACGTTTGTCGAATTTAGACTGCGACCCAGACAAATGTCGCACAGAGATTTTTGGATCAAGCTATATACGTGACAGGTAGCAAATGACTTGGTTGTATTAAGTGACGTACAGAAAGTGTCACCTGGACAGAATATACGGATTGGAGTGAGTGTGCTGCTGAACTGTGACACACAGAAAGGTTACACGCAGCTGTGTGAAATGGATTTGTATCACTGAGCTAAAACAACAAAAAAACTATTTTTTTTATATTTTTTTTTTTTTTTTTAGTTTTTGTTTTTTTTGGGAACGTGACGTGCAGAAACTATCGTAGAGCTAACTGACACCCTGCTACTGACGGTGGCTATTTAGACTGCGACCCAGACAAATGTCGCACAGAGATTTTTGGGATCAAGCTATATACGTGACAGGCAGCAAATGACTTGGTTGTATTAAGTGACGTACAGAAAGTGTCACCTGGACAGAAAATACGGATTGGAGTGAGTGTGCTGAACTGTGACACACAGAAAGGTTACACGCAGCTGTGTGAAATGGATTTGTATCACTGAGCTAAAACAACAAAAAAATATTTTTTTTTATATATTTTTTTTTTAGTTTTGTTTTTTTTGGAACGTGACGTGCAGAAACTATCGTAGAGCTAACTGACACCCTGCTGACGGTGGCTATTTAGACTGCGACCCAGACAAATGTCGCACAGAGATTTTTGGGATCAAGCTATATACGTGACAGGTAGCAAAAGACTTGGTTGTATTAAGTGACGTACAGAAAGTGTCACCTGGACAGAAAATACGGATTGGAGTGAGTGTGCTGCTGAACTGTGACACACAGAAAGGTTACACGCAGCTGTGTGAAATGGATTTGTATCACTGAGCTAAAACAACAAAAAAACTATTTTTTTTATATATATTTTTTTTTAGTTTTGTTTTTTTTGGGAACGTGACGTGCAGAAACTATCGTAGAGCTAACTGACACCCTGCTGACGGTGGCTATTTAGACTGCGACCCAGACAAATGTCGCACAGAGATTTTTGGGATCAAGCTATATACGTGACAGGTAGCAAAAGACTTGGTTGTATTAAGTGACGTACAGAAAGTGTCACCTGGACAGAAAATACGGATTGGAGTGAGTGGACTGCTGAACTGTGACACACAGAAAGGTTACACGCAGCTGTGTGAAATGGATTTGTATCACTGAGCTAAAACAACAAAAAAACTATTTTTTTTTATTTTTTTTTTTTTTTTTAGTTTTGTTTTTTTTGGGAACGTGACGTGCAGAAACTATCGTAGAGCTAACTGACACCCTACTGACCGGTGGCTATTTAGACTGCGACCCAGACAAATGTCGGCACAGAGATTTTTGGGATCAAGCTATATACGTGACAGGGCAGCAAAAGACTTGGTTGTATTAAGTGACGTACAGAAAGGTGTCACCTGGACAGAAAATTCGGATTGAGAGTGAGTGGACAGCTAAACTGTGACACACAGAATGGTTCCACGCAGGCTGTGTGAAATGGATTTGTATCACTGAGCTAAAACAACTAAAAAACTATTTTTTTAATTTTTTTTTTTTTGGAGTTTTGTTTTTTTGGGAACGTGACGTGCAGAAACTATCGTAGAGCTAACTGACACCCTACTGACGGTGGCAATTTAGACTGCGACCCAGACAAATGTCGCACAGAGATTTTTTGGGATCAAGCTATATACGTGACAGGCAGCAAAAGACTTGGTTGTATTAAGTGACGTACAGAAAGTGACCACCTGGACAGAAAATACGGATTGTAGTGAGTGGACAGCTGAACTGTGACACACAGAATGGTTCCACGCAGCTGGTGTGAAATGGATTTTATCACTGAGCTAAAACAACTAAAAAACTATTTTTTTTATTTTTTTTTTTGGAGTTTTGTTTTTTTTGGGAACGTGACGTTGCAGAAACTATCGTAGAGCTAACTGACACCCTACTGACGGTGGCCTATTTAGACTGCGACCCAGACAAATGTCGCACAGAGATTTTTGGGATCAAGCTATATACGTGACAGGCAGCAAAAGACTTGGTTGTATTAAGTGACGTAAGAAAGTGTCACCTGGACAGAAAATTCGGATTGGAGTGGTGGACAGCTGGAAACTGTGACACACAGAATGGTTCCACGCAGCTGTGTGAAATGGATTTGTATCACTGAGCTTAAAACAAACTAAAAAACTATTTTTTAATTTTTTTTTTTTTTGAGTTTTGTTTTTTTGGGAACGTGACGTGCAGAAACTATCGTAGAGCTAACTGACACCCTACTGACGGTGGCTATTTAGACTGCGACCCAGACAAATGTCGCACAGAGATTTTTGGGATCAAGCTATATACGTGACAGGCAGCAAAAGACTTGGTTGTATTAAGTGACGTACAGAAAGTGTCACCTGGACAGAAAATACGGATTGTAGTGAGTGGACAGCTGAACTGTGACACACAGAATGGTTCCACGCAGCTGTGTGAAATGGATTTGTATCACTGAGCTAAAACAACTAAAAAACTATTTTTTTTAATTTTTTTTTTGGAGTTTTGTTTTTTTTGGGAACGTGACGTGCAGAAACTATCGTAGAGCTAACTGACACCCTACTGACGGTGGCTATTTTGACTGCGACCCAGACAAATGTCGCACAGAGATTTTTGGGATCAAGCTATATACGTGACAGGCAGCAAAAGACTTGGTTGTATTAAGTGACGTACAGAAAGTGTCACCTGGACAGAAAATACGGATTGGAGTGAGTGGACAGCTGAACTGTGACACACAGAATGGTTCCGCGCAGCTGTGTGAAATGGATTTGTATCACTGAGCTAAAAAAACTAAAAAACTATTTTAAAAAATTTTTTTTTTTTGAGTTTTGTTTTTTTGGGAACGTGACGTGCAGAAACTATCGTAGAGCTAACTGACACCCTACTGACGGTGGCTATTTAGACTGCGACCCAGACAAATGTCGCACAGAGATTTTTGGGATCAAGCTATATACGTGACAGGCAGCAAAAGACTTGGTTGTATTAAGTGACGTACAGAAAGTGTCACCTGGACAGAAAATACGGATTGGAGTGAGTGGACAGCTGAACTGTGACACACAGAATGGTTCCACGCAGCTGTGTGAAATGGATTTGTATCACTGAGCTAAAACAACTAAAAAACTATTTTTATTTTTTTTTTGGAGTTTTGTTTTTTTGGGAACGTGACGTGCAGAAACTATCGTAGAGCTAACTGACACCCTACTGACGGTGGCTATTTAGACTGCGACCCAGACAAATGTCGCACAGAGATTTTTGGGATCAAGCTATATACGTGACAGGCAGCAAAAGACTTGGTTGTATTAAGTGATGTACAGAAAGTGTCACCTGGACAGAAAATACGGATTGGAGTGAGTGGACAGCTGAACTGTGACACACAGAATGGTTTCACGCAGCTGTGTGAAATGGATTTGTATCACTGAGCTAAAACAAATAAAAAACTATTTTAAAAATTTTTTTTTTTGGAGATTTGTTTTTTTGGGAACGTGACGTGCAGAAACTATCGTAGAGCTAACTGACAACCTACTGACGGTGGCCATTTAGACTGCGACCCAGACAAATGTCGCACAGAGATTTTTGGGATCAAGCTATATACCTGACAGGCAGCAAAAGACTTGGTTGTATTAAGTGATGTACAGAAAGTGTCACCTGGACAGAAAATACGGATTGGAGTGAGTGGACAGCTGAACTGTGACACACAGAATGGTTCCACGCAGCTGTGTGAAATGTATTTGTATCACTGAGCTAAAACAACTAAAAAACTATTTTTTAATTTTTTTTTTTAAATTTTGTTTTTTTTGGGAACGTGACGTGCAGAAACTATCGTAGAGCTAACTGACACTCCTACTGACGGTGGCCATTTAGACTGCGACCCAACAAATGTCGCACAGAGATTTTTGGGATCAAGCTATATAGTGACAGGGCAGCAAAAGACTTGGTTGTATTAAGTGACTGTGCAGAAAGTGTCACCTGGACAGAAAATACGGATTGGAGTGAGTGGACAGCTGAACTGTGACACACAGAATGGTTCCACGCAGCTGTGTGAAATGGATTTGTATCACTGAGCTAAAACAACTAAAAAACTATATTTTTTTAATTTTTTTTTTTGGAGTTTTGTTTTTTTTGGGAACGTGACGTGCAGAAACTATCGTAGAGCTAACTGACACCCTACTGACGGTGGCTATTTAGACTGCGACCCAGACAAATGTCGCACAGAGATTTTTGGGATCAAGCTATATAAGTGACAGGCAGCAAAAGACTTGGTTGTATTAAGTGAATACAGAAGTGTCACCTGGACAGAAAATACGGATTGGAGTGAGTGGACAGCTGAACTGTGACACACAGAATGGTTCTGCGCAGCTGTGTGTAATGATTTGTATCACTGAGCTAAAAAATCTAAAAAACTATTTTAAAAAAAATTTTTTTTTTTGAGTTTTGTTTTTTTGGGAACGTGACGTGCAGAAACTATCGTAGAGCTAACTGACACCCTACTGACGGTGGCTATTTAGACTGCGACCCAGACAAATGTCACACAGAGATTTTTGGGATCAAGCTATATACGTGACAGGCAGCAAAAGACTTGGTTGTATTAAGTGATGTACAGAAAGTGTCACCTGGACAGAAAATACGGATTGGAGTGAGTGGACAGCTGAACTGTGACACACAGAATGGTTTCACGCAGCTGTGTGAAATGGATTTGTATCACTGAGCTAAAACAACTAAAAAACTATTTTTTTAATTTTTTTTTTTTTAGATTTGTTTTTTTGGGAACGTGACGTGCAGAAACTATCGTAGAGCTAACTGACACCCTACTGACGGTGGCTATTTAGACTGCGACCCAGACAAATGTCGCACAGAGATTTTTGGGATCAAGCTATATACGTGACAGGCAGCAAAAGACTTGGTTGTATTAAGTGACGTACAGAAAGTGTCACCTGGACAGAAAATACGGATTGTAGTGAGTGGACAGCTGAACTGTGACACACAGAATGGTTCCACGCAGCTGTGTGAAATAGATTTGTATCACTGAGCTAAAACAACTAAAAAACTATTTTTTTAATTTTTTTTTTTGGAGTTTTGTTTTTTTGGGAACGTGACGTGCAGAAACTATCGTAGAGCTAACTGACACCCTACTGACGGTGGCTATTTTGACTGCGACCCAGACAAATGTCGCACAGAGATTTTTGGGATCAAGCTATATAAGTGAAAGGCAGCAAAAGACTTGGTTGTATTAAGTGACGTACAGAAAGTGTCACCTGGACAGAAAATACGGATTGGAGTGAGTGGACAGCTGAACTGTGACACACAGAATGGTTCCGCGCAGCTGTGTGAAATGGATTTGTATCACTGAACTAAAAAAACTAAAAAACTATTTAAAAAAAAAATTTTTTTTTGAGTTTTGTTTTTTTGGGAACGTGACGTGCAGAAACTATCGTAGAGCTAACTGACAACTGACACCCTACTGACGGTGGCTATTTAGACTGCGACCCAGACAAATGTCGCACAGAGATTTTTGGGATCAAGCTATATACGTGACAGGCAGCAAAAGACTTGGTTGTATTAAGTGATGTACAGAAAGTGTCACCTGGACAGAAAATACGGATTGGAGTGAGTGGACAGCTGAACTGTGACACACAGAATGGTTCCACGCAGCTGTGTGAAATGGATTTGTATCACTGAGCTAAAACAACTAAAAAAGTATTTTATTTTTTTTTTGGAGTTTTGTTCTTTTGGGAACGTGACGTGCAGAAACTATCGTAGAGCTAACTGACACCCTACTGACGGTGGCTATTTAGACTGCGACCGAGACAAATGTCGCACAGAGATTTTTGGGATCAAGCTATATACGTGACAGGCAGCAAAAGACTTGGTTGTATTAAGTGACGTACAGAAAGTGTCACCTGGACAGAAAATTCGGATTAGAGTGAGTGGACAGCTAAACTGTGACACACAGAATGGTTCCACGCAGCTGTGTGAAATGGATTTGTATCACTGAGCTAAAACAACTAAAAAACTATTTTTTTTTTTTTTTTTTTTGGAGTTTTGTTTTTTTGGAAACGTGACGTGCAGAAACTATCGTAGAGCTAACTGACACCCTACTGACGGTGGCTATTTAGACTGCGACCCAGACAAATGTCGCACAGAGATTTTTGGGATCAAGCTATATACCTGACAGGCAGCAAAAGACTTGGTTGTATTAAGTGATGTAAAGAAAGTGTCACCTGGACAGAAAATACAGATTGGAGTGAGTGGACAGCTGAACTGTGACACACAGAATGGTTCCACGCAGCTGTGTGAAATGGATTTGTATCACTGAGCTAAAACAACTAAAAAACTATTTTTTTAATTTTTTTTTTTTGAGATTTGTTTTTTTTGGGAACGTGACGTGCAGAAACTATCGTAGAGCTAACTGACACTCTACTGACGGTGGCCATTTAGACTGCGACCCAGACAAATGTCGCACAGAGATTTTTGGGATCAAGCTATATAGTGACAGGCAGCAAAAGACTTGGTTGTATTAAGTGACGTGCAGAAAGTGTCACCTGGACAGAAAATACGGATTGGAGTGAGTGGACAGCTGAACTGTGACACACAGAATGGTTCCACGCAGCTGTGTGAAATGGATTTGTATCACTGAGCTAAAACAACTAAAAAACTATTTTTTTTAATTTTTTTTTTGGAGTTTTGTTTTTTTTGGGAACGTGACGTGCAGAAACTATCGTAGAGCTAACTGACACCCTACTGACGGTGGCTATTTTGACTGCGACCCAGACAAATGTCGCACAGAGATTTTTGGGATCAAGCTATATAAGTGACAGGCAGCAAAAGACTTGGTTGTATTAAGTGAAATACAGAAAGTGTCACCTGGACAGAAAATACGGATTGGAGTGAGTGGACAGCTGAACTGTGACACACAGAATGGTTCCGCGCAGCTGTGTGTAATGGATTTGTATCACTGAGCTAAAAAATCTAAAAAACTATTTAAAAAAAAATAATTTTTTTTTGAGTTTTGTTTTTTTGGGAACGTGACGTGCAGAAACTATCGTAGAGCTAACTGACACCCTACTGACGGTGACTATTTAGACTGCGACCCAGACAAATGTCGCACAGAGATTTTTGGGATCAAGCTATATACCTGACAGGCAGCAAAAGACTTGGTTGTATTAAGTGACGTACAGAAAGTGTCGCCTGGACAGAAAATTCGGATTGGAGTGAGTGGACAGCTGAACTGTGACACACAGAATGGTTCCACGCAGCTGTGTGAAATGGATTTGTATCACTGAGCTAAAACAACTAAAAAACTTTTTTTTTTTTTTTTGGAGTTTTGTTTTTTTGGGAACGTGACGTGCAGAAACTATCGTAGAGCTAACTGACACCCTACTGACAGTGGCTATTTAGACTGCGACCCAGACAAATGTCGCACAGAGATTTTTGGGATCAAGCTATATACGTGACAGGCAGCAAAAGACTTGGTTGTATTAAGTGATGTACAGAAAGTGTCACCTGGACAGTAAAATACGGATTGGAGTGAGTGGACAGCTGAACTGTGACACACAGAATGGTTCCACGCAGCTGTGTGTAATGGATTTGTATCACTGAGCTAAAAAATCTAAAAAACTATTTTAAAAAAAAAAATTTTTTTTTGAGTTTTGTTTTTTTGGGAACGTGACGTGCAGAAACTATCGTAGAGCTAACTGACACCCTACTGACAGTGGCTATTTAGACTGCGACCCAGACAAATGTCGCACAGAGATTTTTGGGATCAAGCTATATACGTGACAGGCAGCAAAAGACTTGGTTGTATTAAGTGATGTACAGAAAGTGTCACCTGGACAGAAAATACGGATTGGAGTGAGTGGACAGCTGAACTGTGACACACAGAATGGTTCCACGCAGCTGTGTGAAATGGATTTTTATCACTGAGCTAAAACAACTAAAAAACTATTTTTTTTTTTTTTTTGGAGATTTGTTTTTTTTGGGAACGTGACGGGCAGAAACTATCGTAGAGCTAACTGACAACCTACTGACGGTGGCCATTTAGACTGCGACCCAGACAAATGTCGCACAGAGATTTTTGGGATCAAGCTATATACGTGACAGGCAGCAAAAGACTTGGTTGTATTAAGTGACGTACAGAAAGTGTCACCTGGACAGAAAATTCGGATTGGAGTGAGTGGACAGCTGAACTGTGACACACAGAATGGTTCCACGCAGCTGTGTGAAATGGATTTTTATCACTGAGCTAAAACAACTAAAAAACTATTTTTTTTAAATTTTTTTTTTGGAGTTTTGTTTTTTTTGGGAACGTGACGTGCAGAAACTATCGTAGAGCTAACTGACACCCTACTGATGGTGGCTATTTTGACTGCGACCCAGACAAATGTCGCACAGAGATTTTTGGGATCAAGCTATATACGTGACAGGCAGCAAAAGACTTGGTTGTATTAAGTGACGTGCAGAAAGTGTCACCTGGACAGAAAATACGGATTGGAGTGAGTGGACAGCTGAACTGTGACACACAGAATGGTTCCGCGCAGCTGTGTGTAATGGATTTGTATCACTGAGCTAAAAAATCTAAAAAACTATTTTTAAAAAAAAAATTTTTTTTTGAGTTTTGTATTTTTGGGAACGTGACGTGCAGAAACTATCGTAGAGCTAACTGACACCCTACTGACGGTGGCTATTTAGACTGCGACCCAGACAAATGTCGCACAGAGATTTTTGGGATCAAGCTATATACGTGACAGGCAGCAAAAGACTTGGTTGTATTAAGTGACGTACAGAAAGTGTCACCTGGACAGAAAATACGGATTGGAGTGAGTGGACAGCTGAACTGTGACACACAGAATGGTTCCACACTGCTGTGTGAAATGGATTTGTACCACTGAGATATAACATTTAAAAAAAAGGGGGTTATATATGGCGATAGCTGCAATACTAGTGCCAGCCAGCCAGCCAAGCCAGGAGACAAAAAAAATTGTCTTGTAGCCCTTAGAAGGGCTGTTGGGTTCTTTGTGGGTGATTCCTGCCTAACAGAGAACTAAATGCAGGCCCTAACACTCTCCCTGAAACGCAGCTCTATCCCTAACGACATCCAGACAGCATCTGAGCCGAGCACCGCGGCCACTCAGTAATATATTTAAGGGTCACCTGATCAGACCAGCCAACCCCTGCTATAGACATGTAAGGGCCCCACGTGATGCTGGGTGTACCGTAGAGTCTCCTGGCTTGTGATTGGATGAGTTTATAGGCGCCAAAAATGCACGATGCGGAAGTTGCCATTTCCTCGAGCATGGCAAGATACTCGTCCGAGCAGCGAGCACTTACGAGTACCCGAATACTCGAACGAGCACCAAGCTCGGACGAGTATGCTCGCTCATCTCTAATCCAGATCCATCAGTAGCAGTATTCTGTCCTCTTCCATTATAATTACTTTACACATTTTACTGTTATCTGCAGAAATTTATATTTTACTGAGCAAGCTTTCTACAAGATCATTAATAAATATTTTGAAGAGAATAGCGCCAATACTGACCTCTGTGTTACCAGTGACCCAATCCGAGTATATACTGTTAATAAATACCCTCTGTTTTCTATCACTAAGCCTGTTACTTACCCACATACAGACAATTTCTCCCAGTCCTAGCCTTCTCATTTCATATACTAACCTTTTATGTCGTACAGCATGAAATGCTTTGGAGGAGTTAAGATATAGGACATCCATTGATTTGCCACTGTCAAGTCTAGAACTTACCTCCTCCTAGAAACTGATTAGCTTATTTTTATTGATATACTCCAAGATAGCATCTCTTAGAAAACCTTTAAACAGTTTACCCATGACAGATGTTAGTTTCTGTTTTTGAAACCTTTTTGAATATTGGCACCACATTTGCTAAAAACCTATCCTGTGGAACACTCCCTATCAATATAGACTCCTTAAATATCAGAAAAAAAGGGTCTCGCTATGACATTACTTTATTCTCTTAGGATACAGGGGTGTATGCCATCTGGTCCTGGCAATTTGTATATTTTAATCTTTTTAAGATGTCACTGTACTTCTTGCTGGGTCAGACAAGACACCATTAATGGGAAATTTACTTTTACATTCTGAATTTCATCTGATGTTTTCCTCAGTGAATACAGTGGAGAAAAAAAATATGTGCTATTTTGCTTTCTACTCATTATATCACCTAGGCGTTGTCATGTGGTTCACCTCCTCAGCCTGACCGAACGAAGCAGCATTGGAGAGGAACTGCTCGGCCTCATCAATAAAGAAATCAAGCACTGGTTTTGTCTGTTGCATGAGTGAAGGCTGACCTGTGCACCCTGCATGGCGAACATCCTCAGTCTCATTGTTACCCGGTTCCTCAAGTCTTCTATTGAACTACAAGAGCTGTTAAAAATGTCCAGGAAACTGTACATGCACTTCACCCACTCTTACCGTGCAAAACATGCTCTCCTTGAGCTGAAAATGCAAGATGTACTTCCCCAACATCACCTGATATGCGACGATTACACTCGTTGGAACTCCATGCTCCATATGTTAGATCGCCTGTACAAGCAGAGGAAGGTAGTCAATGATTTTTCAATTCAGCAGATGCACAGGTATACTCCCCATTGTAACTTCCACTTTAGCCAGTGGCAGCTCATGCGCGACATGTGTCACTTGCTCAGGCCATTTGAAGAGGCCACTTTGTCAGTCGACAGAAGTACAGGATTAATCATTCTACTCCTTCACAACCTGTGTGTGTGTGTGGGGGGGGGGTCACTGGAATTTGACATTGCAAATGCTTGAGCGTTTGTGCGAGCAGCGGAAAGCCAGGAATGATTTTGTCATGCACCAGACAGCCTTAGCAGCAGGGAGCATGTGTTGCTTTGAGGTCAGGCAGTGGCAGCTCATCCAAGACACCTGTCAGGTGCTGAAGCCCTTCGAAGGGGCCACAAAGTTTGTCAATAGGGACAATCGTGGTATGATCGACATCATACCTCTCATATTTATCTTAGAATAAATGCTGACGCTCAGGCAGCAGGAGACCACGCCGGAAGAAGAGCAACTGACGCATCTTGCTGTCCGCTCTACAGGTTTTGGACACACAGAAGGGTAATCTGCCATGGAGGAGCAGGAGGGTGATGAGAATGATGAAGATGAGGAGCTTCCACTGCAAGAGGAGGAGGGGGAGTTAGAAGTGTAAGAGTACGATGATGAGGATGGCAGCTGCCAACACACCCAATCGTCTGAGTGTGGGCCCGAGCCTGAAAGAACTGGTTCCTCGGGCTCGCTGGCCAGAATGTGGACCTTTATGCTCACTTGCGCATGCAGTGACAGGCGTATCGTTAACATTAAGCAGTCTGATGATAACTGGATAGCCATGCTTTTTGACCCTTGCTACCAGGGTAAAATAGGGCAAATTTTCCTCTCACAGAAAGGGAGGACAAATCACGTTATTATCAAATAGCACTGTGTATGCATCTTGCCACAGCTTATGGCAAGCGGATGTCTGCTACCAGCATGTCTGAACGGGAGGCCCCTCTCCACCCCCCAACAGAGTCACCCCCTGCCACCACCACAAGCAGCAGAAGCTGTAGCAACCATTTCAATCTCCCCAACATGATGGAGCAGTTTTTCCATGTGCTGCACCAGGTTGAGGCCCATCAGCAAGCTGACAGCTCTCGTCTCAACACCCAGGTTCAGGGCTATATAAACTACGGCCAGTCTCTGTTACATGCCCTGTTCCCTGATCTCATGGATTTCTGGGGAGGCAGACTTACTCAGCCTCCAGTGTCATCTTGGAGATGGTTTTCAGCACCACTGGGTGGCGTGTTGATGCCCAAATGGATCAAGTTGTCCTCCACTAGTGTCCAAGACATCACTTTTGTCAAAATGTACCAAGCCCGAATTTATTAAGATTTTCACACTCCAGTGCTGATTCTGATGAACAGATCTAGCTGCTGCTGCTACCGTCTCCATCATGCCACTGCTGTCTGTCTTTTTATCATCACTTTCTGTACGGCTGCTGCCACTGTCTCCATCATGTCACAACCTGCCAACTATCCTGTTTTGTACAGCTGCTGCCACCGCCTCCATAATGCCACTGCCGCGACCTGTGAGCAATCATCTTCCATAAGGCTGCTGGTGCCTCCATCATGCTTCTGCCTTTCTGCCAACATGTACCACATAAATGCTACTGCAGCCACCACCTCAGCTGCTGCTGTTCCTTGCTGTTAATCCCCTACTGCCCCCAACATTAAAGCAAAGCATCTGCTGCCACTATAATTACTAGGCTTGAGCGACTTCAGCTTTGGATCAGAGGTTCAAAGTCAATTCGTTGAAACACTTCATTTTAATGTTGTACGGAGACAGATCACTGCTACTACTATGGCTACTACTACTACCGATAAATTGTCTTTTATGTTCCATGCTACACTGCTCCTGTGGCCGCATTCCACTGTGTCCGTATCGTACTCTTTCCACATCCACACTGCACTGCTGCTGATCCCAATTAAAAGGAATAATTTTTTTAGGCTCATTCACAATGAGCCAATTTTTCTTATGACCATCAACACTTGTGTGTGTTGTATGGGAAGGCATTCCTATCCTGTCAAGGTCAGATGCTTGGTCTTACAAGCCACTTTTTTATTTTTTCTCAGAACTCCATGTGTGTTTAAACATCATCTGCCCCTGATAGGTAAATTTTTTGGAAGGCTTGGAATATGAAAAAGTAAAACACATGTGCTGGCAGAGTGTGTTTTTAAACACACTGTATGTTAATATCATCAAAAGTGCATTTATCCATAGCTACGTATGTATGTCAAAGTCACTCAGACATCATTTACTATTGCAGTCATTGGGTTCCAGAGCTTGGGGAGGGGAAAAAAATAAATAAAATAAATAAAAATAGAAAAAAAAAAAAAAAAGTTTTCCTAAAAATTCTGAGCCCTAGGAGGCTAGAGAGTGTTATATCCAAATTTTGTTTCTGGTCCGAACCAAACTTTTTAACAAATTTGGCAAATCAATATCTAACGGAATCTCAAAAGGTTCACCCATCTCTACTTCAAAGTTCTGGTCAGACTGACTGACTTGAATGTCTTAAAGTAATCGTGAACTGTCATTTGTCTTTACGTATATGAATGCAACCTCATGAACCTGAAAGAGGGTGAAAAGTTGCCATAAAAGCAAAAGAGGACTACTTTGAAGAATCTAAAATATAAAAATATTCTGATTTGTTGAGCACTTTTTTGTTTACTACTGATAAATTCTAAATTCAAGGCAACTTAACCAGCATAGCTACCACAACATTCTGCAGCGATATGTCATCCCACCTGGTTTACGCCTAGTGGGTCCATAATTTGTTTTTCAACAGGACAATGACCCTACACTCCTCCAAGCTACGTAAGAGCTATTCAACCAAGAAGGAGAGTGATAGAGCACTGCATCAGATGGTCTCCACAATCAACTGACCTTATGCCAGTTGAGATGGTTTGGGAAAAGTTGGAATGTAGAGTGAAGGAAAAGCAGTCAACAAGTTCCCATCTCCTCTGGGAACTACTTTAAGACTGTTGGAAAACCATTCCAGGCAACTACTTCATGAAGCTGACAGAGAATGTCAAAGTGTATGCAAAAGGGGGTCTACTTTTTTTGTTTAATTCTTTATGTTCATGTCGGAATTTATAGGACGGAAATCAAGACGGACACCTTTAAGAGGCATTCCGTTTTGATCCGTCATAATAGAAGCCTATGGGAAAGCATAACGGATCCGTCTGGTTTCCGTTATGCTGGACGGAAAACAAAGTCCTGTCGACAGAACTTTGGTTTCCGTCCAGCATAACGGAAACCAGACGGATCCAAAAGTTAGAATGGAATCCCTAACGGTGATGTGAACAAGCCCTAAGAAATTCTGCAGGCTGTTCCAGCAGAGAAACAGCCTGCCAGAGTTCACTGCATCCAGCAAAGCTGGATAATGTCTGGAACAATCAGATCCCTATTAACCATAATAGGATTATCCTTACAAATTAAATTATGGTTGATTAAATGAAGGTTGTGTATTGGATTATACCTTCTATAATTATTTAATATATCACATACTCAGTACCACAAGTAATTTAGTTAACAAGGTAGAGAACAGGAATATTCAATTTTCCACAGCTGACTTACCAGAACTCTCAGAAGAATACAGGAGATTTACAAAGAATTCAAGTTCTGTCAGTGAAGAATGCTGACTGACTGTCATATTAGACTAACTTTCATAAATAATATATTCACCACCATCAGCATCTTAATGGATTATTCAGGACACCCTTGCTCTGGTAGTCTTTGCTGGTTCAGCAGCTATGACATCACATACATCATTCACATGACTGCTGCAGCCAATCCTTAGCCTCACCAGGGATGCCTACATGTATGGTACATTGCCACTGAGGCCAGCGATTGGCTGCAGTGGTCATGTTAATGATGTGCATGACATCACTGAAGGACCAACAAAGTAGTGACTCTGAAGGGGCAGAACATTGTAAAAAGATTGGGATTATTATTTTACCAAACTGCATATTCTTAGTCACATTTTTGAAAATCCTGGACAATCCCTTTAATTCTGATAAGAATAGATAAGAGAACACCTATTATGCAATGATCCACATATTATTGTATAAATAACAATACTTTATTGATAAATAATTCATAAAAAACATATAACACACAATAAATATCTCACATAAAGGTACTGGTATGGAGCAGAGGAATAAAGACATAAATGAGGACGTCACCGTGTAAGGTATATAACATATAACAGTAAGAAAAGTGAAAATCCACAATGAGGTCAATCAGGGCATACTAATATAAAAATCTCCCCAGAGTGTTGTTTATCATATGGATAGAAGGAGAGACAATAAGTCTCTACAACATTCAGTACATGTAACAAATACACTCCAAACAAACAGGGGATAAAGTAAGTTACCCAGACCTCTGGAAATCACGAGTATAATTAGTTAGTAGACCGACACAGCGACGTCCTCCTCCCAACGCCGTTTCGCCCACACAGGCTTCTTCCAGGGGAATAAGAGAAAAGATCCTTCCCTCCCTTATAAATCCTAAACAAAGCTGAATCAGATTACAGGTAATTATAAGCAAAAACAAGTACTAACCCTCACATGTATATAGGCGGCCGGAAAGTGTAGTAAAAGGGGGCCGGAAATGCCTGATCACCAGAGAGAGGCTTGAGTCTAGATGCGTCTCAGTGTAAAAAATGGCTGTGCGTTCCAGGCTGGAACGCACCGAGAGCGGAGCTGCTTCAGAAGGAAAAAATACTGTTTAACCAGCAATATGGCCGTGCGTTCCAGACTGGAGCGCATCGGTTATGCTCAAACGCAAATATGTTGCCGGGAGAAGGGATTGCAACCACTGATAGCATTCACAGAAAGAGAATCCTAAATAACCCAAGGGTAAATATACCAAACCCCTAAAAATATCCCTAAAAACAAAAATTATAATCGACTAACTACCGCAATAAATATACACATGATGAAAAGAAATTATTTAATAACTAAATAAATAAATAAGGTGCCGATGTGAAAGTGAAAACCGAGTGCGAAAAAGTTCCCAGTGAACAGATAAAATGCCAGTACATAGAGGAAATAAAGTCAATGTGGCATACAATCCCTATAAAAGTACACAATAGACAAAACACCATGATTGATAAACAGATGACACAAATAAAGTATAACGGGCCATATCACATGATTAATGCCCCTTTCACACGAGCGGGAGACTCGCATGTCTCCCGCAACGCATCTACAGGGCTGGACTCTGCACGGACAGGGATCGCAGAGCATTATATGCGATCCCTGTCAGTGCCGAGTCCAGCACTGTAGATGCGTTGCGGGAGACATGCGAGTCTCCCGCTCGTGTGAAAGGGGCATAACACTAAAAATATCTGTGAAAGCAATGGAAATATGTGAAGTAAATATAGTGTAGATCGCAAAAATACATAAGTTAATAAATGGATGATAATATACAACCATAAGTGAAAACAACAAGTGAATGAATGCAATGTAATAATAAAGTAAATGATGATACATAGTGATGACGAGCAAGTGTAGACAAAGAATCAAAAACCATCATGATAAAAAATACTGAAAAATCAAAACATAATTATAAAAATGGTAGAAATACATCCATGGCTATAGAAGTGCACAATCTTCCAAAATATGTACTGTTGTGTCCAATAGTGGAGAAATCCCAAACATTAAAAGATATAGATATCGCCACCAGGAACATATGTTAGATCCAAACGCCATTCCACCAGATAATCTCTTCTACCTCCTAGAAAAACCGGTCCCTTGGCCAAGAGGGTATATATACTGCACCAATGTTCTCGCAGATTACTAAAACAAAATAGCAAATAGATTACAAAAGACAACAAAAAGCAGCTAAAACCAATTAAAAAGGGAATAAAAGAATACAACACAAAAGAACACAAGCAGAGAACCAATTAGAGACCAATCATACGAGAATTATCACAGGAAAGGTGAAAATGAAAGGTCCTCATTCAAACCAAGAGGAGAGACACAGTCAAGTGTATGGATCCACCTTACCTCTTTCTGAGCGAGCAGTTTCTGCCAATCGCCACCTCTCTGGGAGATGAAAACTCGATCAATGCCCCTGAAACGGAACAAGGAGCCATCACAATTGTGATATTCCTTAAAATGTCGCGGGATAGACTTGAGTTTGGTGATATCATTCTCATCTCTGGCCGCCTCAATCCCTAAGACGTGTTCCCGTACTCTACGTCTGAATTCTCTGGAGGTCATCCCCACATAGATCATATTGCAGGGGCATTGAGCCAGATATATAACACCAGGAGTGCCACACGAAATGTTATGAGTAATTGTGAATTCCCGATTTGGTCTCACAGGGTTGGAAAATATAAACGCTCTATCTAAATTTGAGCAGGCAATACACTTGCCACATGGGGCTGAGCCCCACCTGGGACCCCTTGAGCCAAAGATCCCAGGGCGTGTCCTACCTGAATGATGACTTTTCACCAGAATGTCCTTTAGATTTATAGAACGTCTACTTGTCATCATTGGTGTGGGCGGAAGTACTTTCTCTAAGACTGGGTCCAAACGGAGGAGATCCCAATGCTTCGAGAGAGCAAGGCGCATCTGATACCATTGTGGATTATATGTAGATATAAACCGTACAGTATGTTTGGCCGTATCAACCGCCTTTAGTCGAGGAGAAAGGAGATCGTCTCTATTCCTCTTCCTGGCCCTCTATCATGTGTATATTTATTGCGGTAGTTATTCGATTATAATTTATGTTTTTAGGGATATTTTTAGGGGTTTGGTATATTTACCCTTGGGTTATTTAGGATTCTCTTTCTGTGAATGCTATCAGTGGTTGCAATCCCTTCTCCCGGCAACATATTTGCGTTTGAGCGTAACCGATGCGCTCCAGTCTGGAACGCACGGCCATATTGCTGGTTAAACAGTATTTTTTCCTTCTGAAGCAGCTCCGCTCTCGGTGCGTTCCAGCCTGGAACGCACAGCCATTTTTTACACTGAGACGCATCTAGACTCAAGCCTCTCTCTGGTGATCAGGCATTTCCAGCCCCCTTTTACTACACTTTCCGTCCGCCTATATACATGTGAGGGTTAGTACTTGTTTTTGCTTATAATTACCTGTAATCTGATTCAGCTTTGTTTAGGATTTATAAGGGAGGGAAGGATCTTTTCTCTTATTCCCCTGGAAGAAGCCTGTGTGGGCGAAACGGCGTTGGGAGGAGGACGTCGCTGTGTCGGTCTACTAACTAATTATACTCGTGATTTCCAGAGGTCTGGGTAACTTACTTTATCCCCTGTTTGTTTGGAGTGTATTTGTTACATGTACTGAATGTTGTAGAGACTTATTGTCTCTCCTTCTATCCATATGATAAACAACACTCTGGGGAGATTTTTATATTAGTATGCCCTGATTGACCTCATTGTGGATTTTCACTTTTCTTACTGTTATATGTTACTGTATATACCTTACACGGTGACGTCCTCATTTATGTCTTTATTCCTCTGCTCCATACCAGTACCTTTATGTGAGATATTTATTGTGTGTTACTGTATATGTTTTTTATGAATTATTTATCAATAAAGTATTGTTATTTATACAATTATATGTGGATTAATGCATAATAGGTGTTATTTGGTCTATATCCACATTACGGACAGTTTATTCTGAACCGTGTCTATAGGTGTTCACTTGATAAGAATAGATGAATAATGAACTGCATGTGAACTGCATATACTGTAGCTACATAGTTACATAGCTTGAAAAAAGACTTGCATGTATGTAGATGCAAGATGCAGATGTGCATCAAATTCAACCTTTCTCAGATCAATTATATGACATTAATTGGTAGATTAATTATTAGAGTTGATCAAATCCTAAAAGATTCGGTATTCGGCCCGAATTTTCCGCGGGATTCGTGGGTTCGAGCCGAATCACGAATCCCATTAAAGTCTATGGGAGACCCGAATATTTTTGCAGGGGCCAAAGGTTCTGCACAGTCAAGTTTGCCCCAACATGTGAAAACCTCAGAAAAAGATGGAAACACCTTGGAAATGGATAGGAAACACCAGGGGCAGCATGTAGGGATGCCTCTGAGGCTCCCTAATTGCACCATTTTTTCTAAATCTGGCCAATAGTCTGGTGATGACCCCAAGGCAATTTTCAGGGACACGGTAATGGTGACCCACTTAAAAATGCTGCCTGACAACCTGGCGGTGAACCCCTGATTGTCTGTCTTTCAATAAGATTGCAGTGTAAAGCATGGTGGTGAGCCTCAGTATGACTTTTTAGATGGAGATTGCATGTGGTCACGTACTCCCTGGAACCCCATAGGCACCCCTTCTCTGATGTGCTACCCCAGAACATTCTCTGCCCCAATTCGCAAGACCTTTTGCAGTCTCAGCGTGCTGACAGTGGGGATTTACCAGTGTTGTCTGAGGAGGTAGTGGACAGTGGCGAGACACAGGTGTCGGGGGGTGAGGTAGTTGAAAGTAGTGTTGCACGATATATCGAAACCTCGGTACGGTTTCGGTACCTAGTGCGGTACCGAAGCTCGATACCGAGTTTTCTTGCCGTCCGATACATAGAACATGGCGCGCGCATCACTTTAATGCGGTTGCCATGTTCTAATATCTGCCGCGCTGCCAGGGCCGGATTATAATTGGAGCACCTGGAGCTACTGCTCCAGGCCCCCGCTCCAATGATTTCATGGGTGGCCCCGCGCCCCCCTCAGACCTCAGATCAGCCCACCCAGCCACTTTAAAAAAAGCATACTTACCTGTTCTGTCCGCCGCTGTCCTCAGGTTCTGCGCTCCACCGTGTTCCCTGCTGGCGCGCACTATGACCTGACGAGGTAATAGATGTTGGGGTTAGTGCTGGCCTGCCATACCGGCAAGCACTAAGCCCAGTATTAGTAATCAGGGCCGTCTGTAGATAGCCATAATTACTAAAACTGTAGTATTGTAAAAAAAAATACACACACACAAGTATAAAACATTTTATTGAAATAAACACTCCCCCAGACCCCTGTTTGACCATTTAAAAAAAAAAAAAAAAAAAAAAGCTGGTCCGACGTAGTCCACCGAATCCGACGTAGTCCTCTGCATTCACGACCCTGAAAAATAGAAAACAAACACACAAACACAGACCACTTACCTCTTCCTGCACTGGGATAATACACACAGCGATGTCACTGTACAGGGATAATAAACACAGTGATGTCACTGTACAGGGATAATAAACACTGTGATGTCACAGTACAGAGATAATAAACACAGTGATGTCACAGTACAGAGATAATAAGCACAGTGATGTCACTGTACAGGGATAATAAACACAGTGATGTCACAGTACAGAGATAATAAACACAGTGATGTCACCGTACAGGGATAATAAACACAGTGATGTCACAGTACAGGGATCGGCGTCTCGTGCCCCCATCAGACCTCAGGTCGGCGTCTCGTGCCCCCATCAGACCTCAGGTCGGCGTCTCGTGCCCCCATCAGACCTCAGGTCGGCGTCTCGTGCCCCCATCAGACCTCAGGTCGGCGTCTCGTGCCCCCATCAGACCTCAGGTCGGCGTCTCGTGCCCCCATCAGACCTCAGGTCGGCGTCTCGTGCCCCATCAGACCTCAGGTCGGCGTCTCGTGCCCCCATCAGACCTCAGGTCGGTGTCTCGTGCCCCCATCAGACCTCAGGTCGGCGTCTCGTGCCCCCATCAGACCTCAGGTTGGCGTCTCGTGCCCCCATCAGACCTCAGGACGGCGTCTCGTGCCCCCATCAGACCTCAGGTCGGCGTCTTGTGCCCCCATCAGACCTCAGGTCAGCGTCTTGTGCCCCATCAGACCTCAGATCAGGGTCTCCCCCCCCCTCAGACCTCAGATCAGCCCACCCAGCCACTTAAAAAAAGCATACTTACCTGTCCTGCTGCGCTGCCGCTGCCATCAGGTTCCGCGCTCCACTGTCTCCCCTGCCGGCGCGCAGTATGACCTGATGCTGCGAAGGGAAGACAGTGGAGCGTGGGAGCCGAGGACAGCGGCAGCGCAGCAGGACAGGTAAGTATGCTTTTTTTAAGTGGTTAGGTGGCTTGGGGCCTACCGGAGGATCCTCCGGTCCTCTGGTGGGCCAGTCCGACACTGTGCAGGTCCCTACCTTATGTAAATTTAGGTCACATGTCACTGCCAGCCAATCACTGCTGGGGAGGTATAGGGGCTGTTACATCACAGCAGGCGTTCCCACAGGCTTCCCTTTGATGCTGATTGGCTGAAAAAACCGGGCATTTCAAACTTGCAGTGACGCACGAATAATCACGAGTCCGCGATGCCTTGGGATGCCGAGCCGAAGCGGGCAATATTCGTGCGAATCACGAATATTGCCACTTCGATTCGCTAATCACTATTAATCATTCATTCTCAATGCCATTTGCTATTAGGTAAGCAATAAGCATGTGGCATTTTTTAAATGCAACTATATTATTTGCCTGTTGAGGTAAGGCATTCCACAGTTCCACTACCCTGACTGTAAAGAGTATTTTTCTGTATTGATAGCCATGTTCATAGACATTGTTAAATATGTACCATATAATGCTTCATTTCCTTTTGACAGCACTAAAGAGGAGTTGAGCATTTGCAACCAGGAACCCCCACAAAATGCAGATGATCATTAACGAGGACAACCTGTGATCAGTTTGACCCTTCTTCTGGGGTTGCACACTACTCAACTCCATATCCCATCCAACTTATTTTTACCCAGAGAATTGGACACTTTTTAGCTACTGTATATCGTGACACTCCATAGTCTCTTATTAAACAAGAAAAAAGGGTCAATTTCTTGCCAAATATGAGGCTATTCTTCTATAAAACTGCAGCTCAGAATCAGTTCCATCTAAAAATAGTAATTTAATGCAGCCCATTTAACCTCTAAAAAATAAAGTATAATAAAGTTTATTTTATAAAAATCAAAGTTGAAATAGACATTTTGATATAAATTGGCTTTATTTTGTAAACATGCTGAAAATATAACTATTGCATTTGATTTTTCCACAATCATAAAAACTTATATAGTAAAGTTAAAGGGATAATCCAAGTTATATTTATTGATGACCTATCCTCAGGATAGGTCATCATTATCAGATCGGCGGGGGTCCCACACCCGGCACCCCCGCCGATCAGCTGTTTGAAGAGGAGGCGCACACCGTGCCAGCGCTGCCTCCTCTTCATTGTTTACCTGCTTGCCATAACATACGCAGCGGTGAGCAGGTGTAATTACACCCAAGCCGCCCTATTCATTTCAATGGGACGGCTCCTTCATATACATAATATAAAGATAACAAGTTATTTATACCATATAGAGAGCAAAAAAGTTAATAAAAGTTAATTAGTAAGTTTTATGTACCCCAAAGTGGTGCCATTGAAAAATATAAGTCATTAAAAAAAAAAAAAAACATAGTTACATCAATGTCAAAATAAAACCAAAAGCTAAATAAATCCTATGCTCTTTAATGCCAAATAGGCTCTGCCTTAAAGGGGTTAAGAATCTGCAAACCATGTTACATCCATGATTTATACACATAATCTCAAATAACTCTTGCTTCAGCTCATGTGGTCTGAATGTTATCACTAGGAGCACTTTACCTAATATTGCTTTAGTTCAAAACATAGTTGAAGAACTAAAATAGCCAAATAAATCCACGGAGTAGGTATGCATCCTTTATATTGCTGTGTTATATAAAAGCTTTTATACACCAGAAATTTAGTCAGTGAAAATTGTTCAGAACATTTTCTTAGTTGCAGGTAAAAGGCCATCCAAAAGCCAAGATAATATCCTTATGCTTTCCTTATACATTCTTAAGGTTTGTAAATAATATTGTAGAAAAATGTATAGCAAAATAGGATCTTCAGTCATCTTCTTCTTGACATAGTTGGCCGTGTGTAGATTAATAACATTTGTAAAGTTTTCACGTGACACTCATAGAAAGGAATATTGTTTTAAGTAAATTATTTCATATAAAGTACAATAAAAGAATATTGCCTGTTTAGAGTTGGAAATATGACATTCAGAAAACTGCTTGGGAGTAGCAATCTATTTTTTACACCCACATTTGTAGCTTTATCGCTCTTTCAATATCACTTTTAAAATATTTTATGAATATGTTTCTTTAAATGTAAGTCATTGATGAAACTTCTGTCATATAGAACTTTTTATTCTTCATTATTATTATATGCTTGTGAAGGTAGAAATTTTGAAAAGGTCCTTTGAGAATTATGTGGCAAGAGATAAAAAGCTGAATCATTTTATCAGCCTGCCTCAGTGATGCTTGCTAAAGACTGCAATACTGACATGTTATGCACAGAATGAAATGTATTATGATCAAATAATTAATAACAATTATATGAAAAATATCTAATGCTTTTGTTTTTTCTTCATTGTTATTTGCTTCCTAAATCTTACAACCCTGAAAAAGACAACATTTAGGACATTGTCTGCAGTCATAACACAAATGTGATAACAGAGAATTGTTAAGAAGGTAAGACTGCTTTACTGTAATGGATTGTACTTTACATATTGTATTCTTAAATCTAAAATAGAAATTTTATTATGTCAGTATTAACACCTTCACGATATGTGACATAATGGTATGTAGCATGTCAGGTCTTTAAACATGGCGCTCACTCCAGAGTGGAACAAGTTCATTCGTTTCACACAGCATACACCATAGCTAATGTTCGCGATCAGCAGTAATGCTGATCATGGACATTTAACCCTTCTGATGCCATGGTCAAATGTGACCATAGTATCTTGGAGCGCAAAACCCAGAAGAATCCCAGCTCCCCCTAGCAAGGATCGGGAGAGCCAGATGGTGTGTGTGGCAGTCTTGGTCCTCCTGAATGATCTGTGGATGCCGCACATAGGTTCCTTTGGAGATCCTAACACAATCACGGAAAAAAAGTGTCAGGATTCGGGGGCGCTGCGGCCCTCCAGCTGATGTTGGGCGGGTGCGGGCGTTCCCATGTCTTGACGCTATGCGGCGCTCATCCCAAGTGCAAGCCAGAAAATCCTCTTGTAACACTTAGGTTCCTATAGGGTTAAAGGTTTGGCTAGTTTTGCTAGTTTTACTGGCAGGCGTCCCTGCCAGTAATTTTGGTCCATTCTAGGGTGTGGCTGGGATCCCTGCTCCTATCACGCCTTGGGGCTGGGACTCTAGCAAGTATTTAGTTTCACACTCGCCATTAATCTGTGCCTGCTATAGAGCCTTGAGCCTAAGCTAGCTACTCTGTGTTTATCCGGTATTCCAGTGACTCTGTACCTTTTTCCCTGGTTTCTGTTACTGTTACCTACCTTTTGTGTTATCCTCTGTTTATTCCTTGCTTGGTTCCATTACTTTTTACCCCTTCAGTTCCTGACCTGTTTAGGATTGTTCCTGCTGGTGTTTTGTTTTGGTTGTTTGTCTCGTATTCCACTTTCTTCAGTGTAATTGCAGTCTTCGGTTGGGGCCGGCCTGTTAAGGAGCCGGGTTCCCCAAAAGGCAGGGACAGTGGTTTGGGAGGAGTGTCAAGGCCTCACTTTGTCTGTGTCATTTGAGTCCCCCTGACCCACTCCTCACATTATAGCAGGACCATACCCTAGTCGGCTCTCCAGGCGGTTTAATATGAGTACCGATTAGAAATGAGCGAGCACTAAAATGCTCGGGTGCTCGTTATTCGAGTCGAACTTTTCCCGATGCTCGGGTGCTCGTTTTGAATAATGAACCCCATTGAAGTCAATGGGAGACTCGAGCATTTTTGCAGGGGACTAAGGCTCTGCCTAGGGAAGGCTGGGTGAAAACCTGGAAACCTCAGAAAATGATGGAAACACCACGGAAATGGACAGGAAACAGCGGGGGCAGCATGCATGGATGCCTCTGAGGCTGCCTAATCCCACCATTACCCCAAATTCTCAGGCAACAGCCTGGTGGTTACCCTCATGGCAATTGTGCTCACCCAGACCAAGAAAGGTGAGGCAAATACCCATCACATGTTAGGGAAGCACCCAACTAGGTGCAACGAAGGTCCATCACCGCCTGCAGGTGACACCACTGCTCATGCTGGCACTGCAGCTGACATCAAGTTTAGTATCTGTTCTTATCAGTTGCTGTGGCTGTTGGTGGTAAAGTGGTGAGCATAGCTGCTTCCCAAGCAGTTGACCCGGGTTCGATTCCCGTCTATCGCAGGAGGCAATTAAAAAAAGATCTAAAAAAAAATCAGTACGATATCTAATATGTCCCCTACCCGGGTAAATTGTTTGGAGAGGGCCTGTAGGTGGGGGGGAAGGAGGTTTCGCTGGAAGAGCCAGAGGAGTGCCCCCTGGGCTAGCATGTGTGGTGGTGACAACAGCCGGAATGGATTTGGAAAAACTGTTACATTGACCGGTATGGTATCGATTCTTCTCAGTTTAATACCGTATACGTCCCCTATCTTGGGACCTTATATTTCATGGATTTTTCGAACCACGGAAAACGGAAAAAGAGCTTGCTCTGGCCAGGGGAGTGTCTTTCCCACTGCAGCTAAGGGGACGTGTTCATGCTCTGCCTATCACAGGTCAGGAGGCAATTAAAAGAAGAAAAACAAAAAACATCAGTACAGTATCTAATACCTCCCCTATCCGGGTAAATTGTTTGGAGAGAGGGCCTGTAGGTGGGGGGCAGGCTGGGGGGAAGGAGGTTTCACTGGAAGAGCCAGAGGAGTGCCCCCTGGGCTAGCTTGTGTGGTGGTGATAACAGCCGGATGTATTTAGAATGACGAAGCAGGACCCCAACTTAAAAATTTAGCATCAACCGGTACAGTCATAAATTATGAGATTGATCAAGTGTGGTATGTCTTCTATGTATACTACTCAGTTTAAAACCGTATATGGCAGCTATCCGGAAAAATGGTTTGGAGAGAGAGAAAGATAGCACAAAGACATAAATTGTTTGGAGAGAGGGCCTGTAGGTGGGGGGGCAGGCTGGGGGGAAGGAGGTTTCACTGGAAGAGCCAGAGGAGTGCCCCCTGGGCTAGCGTGTGTGGTGGTGACAACAGCCGGATGTAGTTAGAATGACGACGCAGGACCCCAACTTAAAAATTTAGCATCAACCGGTACAATTGTCAATTATGAGCTCGATCAAGTGTGGCATGACTTTTTAGATGGAGATTGCATGTGGTCACGTACTCCCTGGAACCCCATAGTCACCCCTTCTCTGATGTGCTAGCCCACAACATTCTCTGCCCCAATTCGCTAGACCTTTTGTGTTTCCGTGTGCTGACAGTGTGGATTTACCAGTGTTGTCTGAGGAGGTGGTGGACAATGGCGAGACACAGGTGTCGGGGGGTGAGGTAGTTGTATGGGAAGCAAGTTACAGTGGGGACTCCTTGGGGGGACTTTCTCATGATGGGACAGATTCAGCTTGGGTGGATCAGGCACAGGAACAGATCAATTTTTTTTGTGTTTATTTAACTTTTATTTAGCACAAATAACCACAGAGATATTTATTCGTTATCTTCTCTGCGCAGTCTGGCGTTGGGGTTCGTCACTTTGATGGCGAGCTGTGCCGCTCTCTCCACAATGTCTTTAGGTTCTTAGATGGAGACGTTGTGGGCGATTTCAGCACAGAAGGATTTTTTGCTCATCAACAGAACCTCGAGCCCCTTGACATTGTGGACCAGGAATTTGCGGAACCCTGTGGGCAGCATGTGTTTGGTCGTCTACTTGCTACCGTATCCAATGTTGGGCAATATAGATACGCAGGTAATATTATTTTTCAAACCTATCCCAAAAATAAAAATTTACGCAGTTTGCGCAAATAAAACTGGAAACTGGAATTGGAGAGAGGGCCTGTAGGTGGACCTCCGGAAAAATTGTTTGGAGAGAGGGCCTGTAGGTGGACCTGCGGAAAAATTGTTTGGAGAGAGGGCCTGTAGGTGGACCTCCAGAAAAATTGTTTGGACAGAGGGCCTGTAGGTGGACCTCCGGAAAAATTGTTTGGACAGAGGGCCTGTAGGTGGACCTCCAGAAAAATTGTTTGGACAGAGGGCCTGTAGCTGGACCTCCGGAAAAATTGTTTGGACAGAGGGCCTGTAGGTGGACCTCCAGAAAAATTGTTTGGACAGAGGGCCTGTAGGTGGACCTCCGTAAAAATTGTTTGGACAGAGGGCCTGTAGGTGGACCTCCGGAAAAATTGTTTGGATAGAGGGCCTGTAGGTGGCCCTCCTTAAAAATTGTGGTAAAAGAGTGCCAGTTGGACATCTGTTTTTTTGGTCAGCATTAGGCAAAGACGATATGTAGGAGGAGGAGGAGTAGGAGGAGTAGAGAAGATGAATCGGATACATAAGTTATTTAAATCTTTGCTGCTTTCCCCCGGAGGACATTTGAATTCCGGTTAAATCCATGCTTTGTTCATTTTAATAAGCGTCAGCCTGTCAGCACTGTCAGTTGACAGGCGTGTACGCTTATTGGTGATGACGCCACCAGCTGCACTGAATACCCGCTCTAACAGAACACTAGAGGCAGGGCAGGCCAGCACCTCCAAGGCGTACAGCGCCAGTTCAGGCCACGTGTCCAGCTTTGAAACCCAGTAGTTGTATGGAGCTGAGTGATCGCTACGGACGTTGGTATGGTCAGCTAGGTACTCCCTCACCATCTTTCTGTACAGCTCCCCCCTACTCTACCTAGACTGGGTACAGGTGACAGTGTCTTGCTGGGGTGACATAAAACTGGCAAAGGCCTTGGAGAGCGTTCCCCTGCCAGTGCTGGACAAGCTGCCTGCTCGCCTCCTCTCCCCCGCTACTTGGCCCACAGAACCATGCCCTCTGCCGCTAGCGGCGTCAGATGGAAAGGATTGTTTCAGCTTGTGCACCAGGGCCTGTTCATATCTATTCACTCTCATACTCCTTTCCTCTGCAGGGATGAGAGTGGAAAGGTTCTGCTTGTACCGTGGGTCCAGGAGAGTGAACACCCAGTAATCGGTGTTTGAAAAAATGCTTCTAACGCGAGGGTCACGGGATAGGTAGCCTAACATGAAGTCTGCCATGTGCGCCAGAGTCCCAACACGCAAGAATTCCCTCTCCTCACTGGCCTGACTCTCCATTTCCTCCTCCTCCTCCAAGTCCTCCTCTTCAGCCCATACACGCTCAAGAGTTAAGGACTGAGCACTGGTACCCTCTACTGTCTCGCAGACATTCTCATCCTCTTCCTCCTCATCCTCATCCCCCCCTCCGATACGCGCTGAGAAACAGACCGGAGGGTGCTCTGGCTATCAAGCGACGTATCTTCCTCCACCGTCTCTTGTGACAAGCGTAAAGCATCCGACTTGATGCTGAGCAGTGAGTTTTTCAACAGGCAAAGCAGCGGGATGGTGAGGCTGATAATGGCAGCATCGCCGCTGACCATCTGTGTTGACTCCTCAAAGTTGCTCAACACCTGGCAGATATCAGACATCCACGTCCACTCCTCATTGTAGACTTGAGGAATCTGACTGACCTGACTACCAGTTCTGGTGGAAGTTGACATCTGGCAGTCTACAATCGCTCTGCGCTGCTGGTAAACTCTGGATAACATGTTTAATTTGGAATTCCATCTCGTGGGCACATCGCACAACAGTTGGTGAGCGGGCAGTTGTAGGCGGCGCTGCGCTGCCCTGAGAGTGGCAGCATCTGTGGTCGACTTGCGGAAATGCGCACAGATGCGGCGCACCTTGGTGAGCAAATCAGACAGATTGGGGTATGTCTTGAGGAACCGCTGAACAAGGAGATTGAACACGTGGGCCAGGCATGGCACATGTGTTAGTCTGCCGAGTTGCAGAGCCGCCACCAGGTTAAGCCCGTTGTCACACACAACAATGCCTGGCTTGAGGTTCAGCGGTGCCAGCCACACATTGGTCTGTGCCGTGATGCCCTGTAACAGCTCTTGGGCGGTGTGCCTCTTGTCACCTAAGCTCAGCAGTTTCAGCACCGCCTGTTGACGCTTACCCACGGCAGTGCTGCTGCGCCTAGAGCTACCGACTGAAGGCGTTGTGCTCACGGTTAGTAATTGAGAGTAGGAGGAGGAGGTGTTGGAGGAAGAGGCATAATAAGCCTGAGAAACCGTGACCGAGGTAGGCCCCGCAATCCTCGGTATGGGCAGCACATGAGCGGACCCAGGGTCAGACTCGGTCCCAGCCTCCACCAAGTTAACCCAATGTGCCGTCAGGGAGATATAGTGTCCCTGCCTGCCAGCACTTGTCCACGTGTCCGTGGTTAGGTGAACCTTCTCAGTAACCATGTTGGTCAGGGCACGGATGATGTTCTGTGACATGTGCTGGTGTAGGGCTGGGACGGCACATTGGGAAAAATAGTGGCGGCTGGGGACCAAATACCGAGGGGCAGCCACCGCCATGAGATTTCGAAAGGCCTCGGTCTCTACCAGCCTATAGGGCAGCATCTCCAGGCTAAGCAATTTGGAGATGTGGACATTGAGGGCTTGGGCATGTGGGTGGGTGGAACTGTATTTCCTCTTGCGCTCCAGCGTCTGCTGTAAAGACAGCTGAACGCTGCGCTGGGACACGTTGGTGGACACTGTGGAGGATCGTGGAGGCGAAGGTGTGGTTTTCCGGCAGGAGGAGCTCGTGCCGGGGTCCTGGGCAGGGGGTTGACTAGCAGAGGCAGCGAGTGACGCAGGGGGTTGACTAGCAGAGGCAGCGAGTGACACAGGGGAAGGAGCAGTGGTGTGACCCGCAGGAGGTGGTGAACGGCCTTGGTTCCATTGAGTGGGGTGTTTAGCACTCATATGCCTGCGCATGCTGGTGGTGGTTAGGCTAGTAGTGGTGGCACCCCTGCTGATCCTGGTGTGGCACAGGTTGCACACCACAGTCCGTCGGTCATCCTCACTTTTTTTAAAGAACCTCCAGACTTGCGAACATCTAAGCCTCTCCACGGGAGCTTCACTACGTGAAACAGTTGCTGCTGATGAACAAGCTCTGGCCCTGCTTCTCCCTCTGGCCACACCACTGCCTCTTCCAACCTGTTCTGGTGCAGCACTCGCCTCCGCCTCAGAAGCACTGTCTTCACTCGGCTTATCAACCCAGCTTGGGTCAGTCACCTCGTCATTCTCCGTTTCCTCAGTCTGCTCCCCCCTTGGACTTCCTGCCCTGACAACAACTTCACCACTATCTGACAACCGTGTCTCCTCATCATCCGACACCTCTTTACAAACTTCTTCCACTAACTCAACATTGTCATCATCATCATCATCACCCACAGACTGCGACAGTTGGAAAACTTGGGCATCGGGAACGAGGTCAGCAGCAACCTGAGAAGTGGTTTGTGACTCTGGGAAGGGTCCAGAAAACAGTTCCTGAGAGTATGCCGGATCGCATTCCAAATTTTCCTGGGAGGGGGCAGACTGGGGGGAAGGAGGTTGAGGTGGAGGAGCCAGAGGAGTGCTCCCTTGGGTAACGTGGGTGGACTGCGTGGAAGACTGACTGGTGGACAAATTACTTGAAGCATTGTCCGCAATCCACGACATCAGCTGTTCGCACTGTTCTGGTTTCAACAGTCCTCTACCACGTGTCCCTGTAAGTTGAGACATGAAGCTAGGGAGTGTAGCTCTGCGGCGTTCCCCTGCTCCCTCATAAGCAGGTACTGTCTCACCCTGCCCAGGACCACGGCCTCTGCCCCCTGCAGTAATTGAATGCCCACGCCCACGCCCTCGCCCTCGACCCTTAGCCCTGGGGTTCAACATTTTCAGTATGTAAGTGTATTATATAAAAAATAAATAAATAAACGGGCCTGGTGTACTGAAACCCACAAACTTGTTCAGCCTGGTTTAATTAAGTGACGTACAGAAAGTGTCACCTGGACAGAATATACGGATTGGAGTGAGTGTGCTGAACTGTGACACACAGAAAGGTTACACGCAGCTGTGTGAAATGGATTTGTATCACTGAGCTAAAACAACAAAAAAACTAATTTTTTTTAATATTTTTTTTTAGTTTAGTTTTTTTTGGAACGTGACGTGCAGAAACTATCGTAGAACTGACTGACACCCTACTGACGGTGGATATTTAGACTGCGACCCAGACAAATGTCGCACAGAGATTTTTAGGATCAATCTATATACGTGACAGGTAGCAAATGACTTGGTTGTATTCTGTGACGTACAGAAAGTGTCACCTGGACAGAATATATGGATTGGAGTGAGTGTGCTGAACTGTGACACACAGAAAGGTTCCACGCAGCTGTGTGAAATGGATTTGTATCACTGAGCTAAAACAACAAAAAAACTAATTTTTTTTTTATATTTTGTTTTGGATTTTTGTTTTTTTTTTGGAACTTGACGTGCAGAAACTATGGTAGAGCTGACTGGCACCCTACTGACCGTGGCTATTTAGACTGCGACCCAGACAAATGTCGCACAGAGATTTTTAGGATCAATCTGTATACGTGAAAGGTAGCAAATGACTTGGTTCTATTCTGTGACGTACAGAAAGTGTCACCTGGACAGAAAATAGTGAGTGTACTGAACTGTGACACACAGAATGGTTCCACACTGCTGTGTGCAATGGATTTGTATCACTGAGATATAACATAAAAAAAAGGGGGTTATATATGGCGATAGCTGCACTACTAGTGCCAGCCAGCCAGCCAAGCCAGGAGACAAAAAAAAAATGTCTTCTAGCCCTTAGAAGGGCTGTTTGGTTCTTTGTGGGTGATTCCTGCCTAACAGAGAACTAAATGCAGGCCCTAACACTCTCCCTGAAAGGCAGCAGCTCTATCCCTAACAACATCCAAACGGCATCTGAGCCGAGCACCGCGGCCAGTCACTAGTATATTCCAGGGTCACCTGATCAGGCCAGCCAACCCCTGCTATCGACTTGTAAGGGCCCCACGTGATGCTGGGTGTACCGTAGAGTCTCCTGGCTTGTGATTGGCAGTGTTTATAGGCGCCAAAAAAGCACGATGCGGAAGTTGCCATTTCCTCGAGCATGGCGAGATACTCGTCCGAGCAGCGAGCACTTACGAGTACCCTAATACTCGAACGAGCACCAAGCTCGGACGAGTATGTTCGCTCATCTCTAGTACCGATCTATCGGTCACCGACCGCCTGGATGAGCTGACGAATCAGTTTCAGGGCATGGCTGGGTTAATTGCGCAAATGTCGCAGCGTCTGGACGCCATGACTATTCCTGCGTCTGGCGCTGCAAACCCACCTGTGTCACTGCCAGCCCCTGTTTTTCCATTGCACAGTGTCCAGCAGAGACCTAAAATGCTTCTGCCGGATCGCTTTGATGGGAACCCGGACAGATACCATACTTTCCGGGAGTCCTGTCGTTTGTATTTTCGTTTTCATTTTTTCTCCTCTGAAGTAGAAAAAGTGGCTGTCGTGGTTTCCCTCCTCCAGGGTCCCCCTCAGGATTGGGCATTGGCCCTCCCCTCAGATGCTACTGAGTGGAGTTCCCTGGATAGATTTTTTCTGGCCTTGGGCCAAGTTTATGATGAACCTGACCGTGCTGCATTGGCGGAAACTCATTTGTTATCTATTCAGCAGGGTCGCCGCTCTGCTGAAGACTACTGTTCTGAGTTCCGCCAGTGGTGCTCGGCGACTGGATGGTCTGATCAACCCTTGAAAACCCTTTTCAGACAAGGGCTGTCAGACGTTGTTAAGGATGCTATGGTCAGCCATCCTATCCCTGAATTCCTGAGTGACTTTATGGCTTTGGCTGTGACTATTGACAGAAGACTTAGAGAGAGACGCAAGGAAAAGCAAGGGGGATCGACTGTACAGTTTAGGCCAGGCTTTTCTGTCAAACCTCCTTCTACTTTCTCTAAGAATATGCCTTCCCAATTTCAATAACCATCTCCCTCTCAATCTTCTGGAGAAGAACCTATGTTGTTAGGCTCTACATCTGCTGCCGCTAGAAGGAGACATCGATTGGAGAATGCCTTATGTCTATACTGTGGAAAACCTGGCCATTTCTTGAGGGATTGTCCATCCAAGCCGAAGTCACCACAGGGAAAACGCCAGCGCCTGAGTGATCTCCAGGAGGGTCACTCAGGTGTACAGGTACCTCCTAATTCTGTTAATAAGTTTTTGTTACCTGTAACCTTGGTTTCTGCTTCAAAAATTTTTTCTTGTCAGGCCATGGTGGATTCAGGGTCTGCAGTGAGTTTCATCCATGTGGTTGTTGCTCAGGCCTTGGGTTTGGAGTTAATTCCTTTGTGTTCCCCCTTTTCAGTTTCTGGTGCAGATTTTACTCCCTTGAATGACGGGAGAATAAAATTTCGCACTGCTGAGGTTATGATGAATGTCGGGTGTTTACATACAGAAAAAATGTCATTTTTTGTGATGGAGAAACTTACTGCAGATCTTATTCTTGGTTTGCCTTGGCTCCACCTCCATAACCCTGTATTTGATTGGAAAACCACTGACCTGGTGAAATGGGGGAATTCATGTGGTTCACATCTTAAAACTGTTCCTTCCATAATGTGTACTGTGAATAATGATTTGGATATTCCTGAGTTTATTTTTGATTTCAAAGACGTCTTTGATGAGGCCGCTGCGGAAACTCTACCTCCGCACCGGCCTTACGATTGTGCCATAGACCTCGTTCCTGGGGCCAAGCTTCCTAGGGGTCGCATTTTTAATTTGTCAGCTCCTGAGCGAGAGTCTATGCGTCAGTATATTCAGGATAGCCTGAAAAAAGAGCACATACGGCCTTCTGTCTCGCCTATTGGTGCAGGATTTTTCTTCATTGAGAAAAAAGATGGAGGTCTCCTTCCATGTATTGACTATAGGGAGCTCAATAAGATCACGATTAAGGACCAGCATCCTCTCCCTCTGATCCCGGATTTATTCAATCGGGTTGTGGGGGCCCGGTGGTTCTCTAAAATTTACCTCCGTGGAGCTTACAATCTAATCCGCATCAGGGAAGGCGACAAGTGGAAGACAGCTTTTAATACTCCAGAGGAGCACTTTGAATACCTAGTCATGCCATTTGGTCTCAGCAATGCCCCGGCTGTCTTCCAGCGTTTTGTTAACGATATCTTCAGATATCTTTTGGGCCGTTTTTGGTTATATATATGGACGACATCCTCATATTCTCCCCAGATTTGGAGTCCCATCGGGAGCATGTGATGGAGGTCCTCTCCAGATTGCGACTAAATCGGCTGTGTGCTAAATTGTCTAAGTGTCAGTTTGGAGTCCAGGAGGTGGGATTTCTGGGATACATACTTACCCCTGGTTCTATAAATATGGATCCACAAAAAGTTTCTGCTGTGGTTGAGTGGGTTAGACCTACTACCTTGAAAGAGGTCCAACGTTTTCTGGGTTTTTCTAACTATTATAGAACATTTATCAAAAACTTTTCTGTGGTTGCTAAACCCCTTACTGATTTAACTAAAAAGGGGGCTGATCCTACCTCTTGGACACATGAAACCGAACTAGCCTTCTCTAATTTAAAAAGGTGTTTTACCACTGCTCCAGTCTTGGTTCATCCTGACCCTGAACAGCCTTTTGTCGTGGAGGTTGACGCCTCTGAGACAGGAGTAGGGGCTGTCCTGTCTCAGGGAGTTGAACCCTTTACCAACCTCCAACCTGTAGCCTTTTTCTCCAGAAAGTTCTCCACTGCTGAAGTTAATTATGATATAGGAAAAAGGGAGTTACTGGCTATTAAATGGGCCTTTGAAGAGTGGAGACACTTTCTGGAGGGCGCCAGACATAAGGTGACAGTGTTAACTGACCATAAGAACCTGCTGTATCTGGACAATGCCAAGAGATTGAACCCCCGTCAAGTGCGATGGGCTTTGTTTTTTACCAGGTTTAATTTTGTGGTAACTTATCGTCCAGGCTCAAAAAATGTAAAGCCTGATGCCTTGTCCAGAAGCTTTGGTGCCAGTAATGTCCCGGATGAGGAACCAGAAAATATCCTCTCTCCCGGGGTAGTGGTTGCCACTTTGACTTCAGATCTTGTGTCTTCTATTGCAGACTCACAGAGTTCTGCTCCTACTACTGTACCCCCAGGTAAACTCTTTGTCCCAGGTCATCTTCGGCTGAAGGTGTTAGAAGAGGTCCATTCCTCAGTTTTGTCGGGTCATCCAGGCATCGCGGGCACTGGATATTTGTTGTCCCGTACCTATTGGTGGGCATCCTGGCAACATGATGTTAAGGCGTTTGTTAAGGCTTGTGAGACCTGTGCTAGGGCAAAGGTTCCTCGACAACTCCCAGAAGGGCTATTACATCCGCTCCCTTTGCCCAACAGGCCCTGGTCTCACATTTCCATGGATTTTATTACTGATCTTCCTCTCTCCAAAGGTAGGTCAGTAATCTGGGTTGTGGTGGATCGTTTTTCTAAAATGTGCCATCTGGTCTCGTTGAAAAAATTGCCTACAGCTAGAGTCCTTGCAGGGTTGTTTATCCGCCATATTTTACGCCTTCATGGAATTCCGTCTAACATAGTGTCTGACAGGGGGGTTCAGTTCATGTCGAGGTTCTGGAGAGAGTTTTGCAGTAGGGTGGGTATCTCGCTGTCCTTCTCCTCCGCCTTTTACCCCGAGACGAATGGGCAGACTGAAAGACTTAATCAGTCACTTGAGCAATATCTTAGGTGTTTCGTTTCTGAATGTCAGGAAGAGTGGAATGAGTACCTGCCCATGGCCGAATTCGCTCTAAATAATCATGAAAGTTCCTCGACACGACTGTCCCCATTTTACTGCAACTATGGTTTTCACCCCAGATATTCCGCCGTAACTGGTAACGAATCTAGATTCTCCTCGGTTAAGGACGTCGCTAATCGACTGTGCACAGTCTGGGCAAAGAGTCTTGAGACTCTAAAAAATGCCCAACTCAAGCAGTTCAAATATGCGAATAAGAAACGCCGTCCCGGTCCTGAATACGTAGTTGGTGACAAAGTGTGGCTCTCAACTAAAAATCTCCGTCTTCGAGTACCATCAGCAAAGTTTGCTCCACGCTTTATTGGTCCCTACATCATCACAGAAATTATAAATCCTGTATCGTTCAGATTACGACTTCCTGGTTCTCTTCGTTTACATCCGGTTTTTCATAAGTCTTTGTTGAAAAAATATATTCCTGCTGTGGACGCTTGTTCTCCACCTCTACCCGTGGTTGTTCAGGGAGAGTTGGAGTTCGAAATTGAACGAATTATTGACTCTCGCAAAGTACAGAATTCTCTCCAGTACCTTGTACATTGGAAAGGGTATGGTCCTGAGGAGCGTGTCTGGGTGGCAAGCCAGAAAATCCTCTTGTAACACTTAGGTTCCTATAGGGTTAAAGGTTTGGCTAGTTTTGCTAGTTTTACTGGCAGGCTTCCCTGCCAGTAATTTTGGTCCATTCTAGGGTGTGGCTGGGATCCCTGCTCCTATCACGCCTTGGGGCTGGGACTCTAGCCAGTATTTAGTTTCACACTCGCCATTCATCTGTGCCTGCTATAGAGCCTTGAGCCTAAGCTAGCTACTCTGTGTTTATCCGGTATTCCAGTGACTCTGTACCTTTTTCCCTGGTTTCTGTTACTGTTACCTACCTTTTGTGTTATCCTCTGTTTATTCCTTGCTTGGTTCCGTTACTTTTTACCCCTTCAGTTCCTGACCTGTTTAGGGTTGTTCCTGCTGGTGTTTTGTTTTGGTTGTTTGTCTCGTGTTCCACTTTCTTCAGTGTAATTGCAGCCTTCGGTTGGGGCCGGCCTGTTAAGGAGCCGGGTTCCCCAAAAGGCAGGGACAGTGGTTTGGGAGGAGTGTCAGGGCCTCACTTTGTCTGTGTCATTTGTGTCCCCCTGACCCACTCCTCACAAAAAGTGTCTAAAATGGCAGAGAAGTGCTCAAACCCCATATGCTGTTGCGCATATCAAACCGGGGGAGCAAATCCTGTACATGTGATCCGTTGCTAACAGCAATCCCCAGCAAAAATGCATACAATGGAGGATGCCTGCAGCGGACCACATCTACCACAAAAACATCCTACACAAGATATCAAATTGTGCGGATGTGACACACTATACAATCAAACAAATCATGGAAAAAGGTGCACTGTGATGGTAAATGCAATTGATAATATATGGCTAAACCCTTAAGCTGATGTTAAAATGAGACTTTCGCCAATATATTCTTATATCAAGAAGATACTGGAGCCCGAGCACTGCGTCAAGGTATCTCAGAGTGGCACGGGACCTAACGCTAACCTACCTATGCCGTAAGGGCAATTACAGAAGGAGGATACAGGCCGACACACATCGACCAACTCCTAGTTACCTCCACCGTGAGATCACACACACAATGGGAGGAGGGAGGAGACTGTAAGTCCCACCTACCAATAACTCATGTGACTCAGGCTGCACAGGTGCACCAGAATGTTACCATAAGATCTAAGTCAAGGCCCATTCAAACCAGGAGTTGCCACACCTCCAGGTGTAAATGTCTAAACACATTCATGGAAAAAAGTGGTCTAAAATGGCAGAGAAGTGCTCAAACCCCATATGCTATGCTCTTGATATAAGAATATATTGGCGAAAGTCTCATTTTAACATCAGCAAGAGGGGTTAGCCATATATTATCAATTGCATTTACAGTCGCAGTGCACCTTTTTCCGTGATTTGTTTCCTTTGGAGATCCTGCCTATGGCAAGGCTCCATAGCAACAAAGCATAAGTCTCATAGATCCCAATGCTAATACATTGGGGTCTTTAGAGAAACAGTCTGATGTTTGCTTATTCAAGTTCCCTAGGGGTAAAAATAAATGTTAACCAATATAACCATTCTAATCACTTCTTTTTCCCAAAATCATAATCAAAATAAACAATAAAAAATAAACATCATGGGCATCGTTGGATGTGAAATCAATTAGCATTTTAAAATATTTAACCCATATGGTGAAACGGAAAAAGTTAAAATGTCTGATTCGCTGTTTTTTGGTCAATTCACCTTCCACAAAAAATTTAATAAAAAATTATCAAAAAGTCATACACACATCAAAATTGTATCAAACCTAAAAGTACAGATCATCCCACAAAAAAATGAGCCCTCAAACTGCTCCATATACTTAATTATAATTAAATATAAAAATTATAGGTGTTATAATATGGAAATGAAAAGAAAAAAAATATTTTTGTAATCCTTTTTTTATCAGTATTAAAATGAAAGAAAACTATACAAATGTGGTATTGCCATAATTGTACTGACCTGGAGAATGAAGCGCAAGTCAGTTTTACTACATAGTGAACGTCATAAAAATGTTTGTCACTTTTTAAAGAGTCACAGTTGATAAAGCAACTTGACAGTCTAACCATGCCGCTTTCCATCTACTTTTCAAAACATACAAAAATATAACAGCATGTTTGGGCAAGGAATCCCAAAATGTTGAAAACCCTTTTTTTTTTACATTTTCAAACCTGAATTCTGGAGTGCAGGGCTTGATAAAAGCCCCATAATATTTTTGCCATCCTTTCTTGTAAAAAAAACAACATATCTTTAACTTGTATTGCCATTGATTTTTACAGCACTTTTAGCATTATTTATAACAAAATTGTATACAGGATTTTTTTCAGGTGAAATATGGTTTCACCAATGGTGTGTAAGGCCTTCAATGAAGCCTTCAATGAGGCGAAGTTACTTATTCACCATGCCTTCTTGAATAACTTCGGTGTTTGATTTTTAAAGTGGAAAACTGTTACCTCAGAACCAAAGCCGAGTTTGGATCAAAGTTTTAAAGTGGTTTTCCACTTTAACAAATACCGAAATTATTCATCAAAATCTGTCGAGACTTCGCAAATAACTAACTTCAGCCCATCAGAGGGTGTTCACACTTCAGTTTGATCAGTTATTTCCATCAGTTATTATGAACCAAAACCTGGTGCGGGTCAAAAACACGGAACAGGTGCAGATCTTTCCATTATACCTTATCTCTAAGTAGGCGTCACAACTGGTTTTGGCTCACAATCACTGATGAAAATAACTGATCAAATAACAGAAGTGTGAACTCGATCTTTTTTATTTTTTTATTTTTTTTTTGGGGGGGGGGGAGGGGGGATGGGGGGTGGAGTAGCTGCATATTTGTTCATGCCTCCAGATGTTACTATAAAGTATAGAGTGAATTATGGATTTTCAAAAATTATCAAAATGCAGCATGCTTTTTAGGTATTTTTCCATTAATCTCTATGGGAGTTGAAACATGCCTGAAAAAGCTTTAAAAAAAAGTTAAAAACATGTGACGTTTTTACCACAAAATATGAGAAAAAAAAAACCTTTTATTAAGTGTGAAGGAGATGTCTATAGGTAATTGCCTGAAAAAAATGCCAGGCCCAGAGCATGCAAGTAGAGGCACACAATATGTGGCCTAGGGGTTACATGCCACCTGCAATGCCATTCTGTGCAGCCTCCAATAATCTGGTCACAGACACGCATGTTTATGCCTGTGTCTTTTCATATGAATTTTCCATGTCAGGTAGAACTAGAAGAGGTGTGGAATGTAACAGGTAAGGGCGGGTTCCCATTCGTGTTATAAATTCCGTTATGGTGTTTCATAAGAACAGAGTTATAACAGAATATAATGGAATTTTAGGACAGAATGCAAAATGGAACCCATTCCATTATGCTCCGTCCTAATATATTTCAAGAGTCACATATAATGGTTCTGTTTTCCATTATTCATGACGGAAAAAAAAATCCTATTGACAGGACTCATATGTAGTCTTTGAGATTTGTGCAGTCTCACACTAGACACTTTTGTCTAGAGAAGCTATTCCAGTTTCCCTAGTCCACCCTCCGATTGGAGTGAGATTGAGACTTTATTGTGACTTTTTTAAAAAGTCTCAATGATAAATATTGAGTGAAATTCATTAACATGGCCACACCCACTTTTCCACCCACATTACAAAACTGGAGTGAGTGGTGTAAAAATGCAAAAAGTTTCAAACTTTCCTCAAACTATACTCCAGTGTGATGGTACCAGAGGTGGTACACAGCATTGAGGAGGGAAAACATTCCTCAAAGCAATAAAATAGAGGGATCCCACAGCAAGGATTACCATAATTCTATGTGAATCCCTCCATAAGGTCCAGGATCCCTCCCTACTGTGAACCTAGTGGTATTTTGCTTTTAAAATTATTAGAGTTAAAACCAGATGGCCAAACATGGTGGATGGATCAAACATGGCCACTGGATTATTGCAGCAACACTGTTTCTATCGCATGAGCGCTTTCCATGTCTCTCCCTATGCTCATCTCACCCACATTGAGACCGCGCAAGATGTGGACTTTATTGGGCTGTGACATATCCTAGGGATTGGCTGGCTGCACGGCATTATGGGTGATCTCACATTCCCGGGCTTATTTTCACTTTGTAACACGTGCAGCCAGCATTTTAGGAACACCTGATTAATTACCACGAAGTGCAAGGAAATTCTTTGTTCCAAATTGAAGTTTTCAGTCCGAATTCCACTTTGAATGCTTCACTCAACACTAGTTTTAAGAACTGTTTATATAAGCAGCACTTGCAAAATAATCTGGCGCCTCCAAACAATATGAAATAAAGTACCATACAGGTGCATGCTACCACTGCTGCAGTGCAAAAGCAACCCAACAGTATATGCAGCAGCAGTGCTTTGTGCACAAAGACACATGGAAACATGGATAAATGTGAATTACATTACTGTCATACTTCGTTTATGAAAATTTATCACAATTGTGGGGGACCCATCTACCAGCGACAAGGTGGCTTCCACATATGGGACATATACTAACGGACTTGCCTCTTCTGGGCCTGAAGCCTACATTATTGAGAGCAGTGTAGAATCCAGTTATGTTATACTCTGATTAGAAGCCCTGGACAGGACTGCATGGTCCAAATGGAGACAGCCACTTCCTCAAATCTGCAATGCAAAAAACAAAGTTAGAACAGCACCTCTCAATAATATGAAATAAAGTACAGATGCACGCTACCATGGCTGCAATGTAAAAGCCACTTTGTCACTAATAGATGGGCCTAACACAATTTAGATTTAAAAAAGTGGGCAAAAAGTTTCTAATTTTCACATAGTAAGTATAGCAGTAATGCAGTACAGATTTATCCACGTTTCCAGTGTTTGCATGTGCCTTTGTGGATGGAGTAGTGTGCTGCTGCATATAGTGTGTAGAGATGAGCGAATCTATTCGCCGCTTTGTAGATTCGTTACGAATCCTCCATTTTTTCTACTCCGAAGCTAATCCGGATTTATTCAGATTCGCTTTGTGTTATTCCTAAATGTTCTTAAAATACGCTACGTACGCTACGTACGCATTCTTATTGCCCCCCCCCACCCCACCCCCGGCCCCCAGAAGCAGGAAAATGACGATACACCCACTCAAGAGTGGAAAAGTGAAGATACGCACCCCTCAGACGCGGGAAAAACCAAAACTATTTGCACGTATAGGGAGTGAAGACTCCTCCCTCATTACTCCGCCCCCTCCTCTCCAGTTCAAGCCAGCGGTGAACAAGATACCACAGCATAACGAAACAACTGTGACCAAAGTGGGGAGAGATGGTGTTTGGTAGTGAGTACCCCGACCCACCATCCAGTTCAGAGGAGATCATCCCAGTACTGGACCATCAGAGGCCGGGAGGCCCTACACTGGAACGGCGTAAGGGAACAATCCTACGGTTTTCAGTGGAGCGAGACTGTGGCTTCCTTGCAGACGATGAGGACGGCAAGGAGTACTTTGTGGGCCGCAGGTCTGTGAAACGGCCATACCTGCCCCAACCCCATCACAGCCTATACGTGGGGGATAAGGTGGAATATACCCCCGTGGCATCCCTGAAAGGCCCCTTTGCTACCAGGGTTACCTTATTGTCTAAGCTCCTGGTACCTGCATCAGCACCAGAAGTTTGGCCGGAGGAACCAGCAGGCGCAAGACACATGCGCTGCCTACAGGAGTCACCAGATGGCCCCCTTCGTTTCAGGAAGAAGCCACAGCCTGAGCCTTTGATCCCTGGACTTCCACCACCACCACCATCACAGTCCTTTCAGCTGGGTCAGCTGACGACATCATCGTTTGCTTTCCAGTCCACGGTGATCCACCAGTACCAACTACCCTGGAAAATGAAGTCAGCAGCAGCCAGGGGAGCTGGCTCTTCTTCCCTGGGTGCAACCTTGCCTGAACCACTGCAGCCAGAAGTCCTTGCCCCTGCTGTCCTGGCAGGAGTATCCAGAAAAGTGAAGGCGCAAGTGGCTGCAGCGCTCACCAGTGTGACCACCACCCGGATCCGGTCAAGTCCGACTTCTGGCAGCAGAGGGCAGTGGAGCTCCACCACGGCAGCCAGCTTGGCCTACAGGAGGCAGAAGCATCCTCTGATGTCATTCAGTAGCAGTTCCAGCGAGGAGGACTTCAGGTCCCTCATCTGTGGAACCCTTCTACTGGCTGATTTAAAGGACACCTCTGGAGGACCTATGGGAGCCACAATATGGACTGCACCTGACGGGTGAGAGCTAGTTGGCACTTGTTTTTAGTTTATGTTGTTTTTATTGCCCCCTGTTTGACTCTCACCCAGATGGAAATGGCTTGTCTGGACCCCCCCCCCCCCATTCTGTAGAAAATTCCCAGTTGTGCCTAAGCGCACCTATTTTCCTCCCCCCCCTTCTCCGGTTATTTGGGAGCCCCCTTTGCAAAAAGGGTTCTCTATTTGCTTCTATTTTATATTATCCATGTGGATATCACGTTACCTGCTTGGATTACAAAATTACCTCACGTGGATTACAATTGAATTTTGGAGTGTGTTCCAGTGTTTTATGCCAAGCAGCCATGAGGAAAGACTCAAACTTATATCTGAGCCTATTATGCTTGCAAATGTGAAATTGATTGTACTAAAATGTTTGTATAATTTTGTATTTGTATAACCATACACTTATTGTATGGTGTTTTCAGTAAATTCTGCACTTAGCCAGATAGCTAACATTGAACACCTTACTTTTCTACCTCATATAGACTGCCTCTGAGGACTGTACACCGCGGCCTAGCCTCGTGCGTGCGTATGATGCAATCACGAATGAATAGTACGCTAAGGATTCGTATGCACTTTGTATGCTAATGCTTACGAATTCAGTTCAGTAGCGTACTTTTAACAACGCTTAGACTGTATGTTCGTAATTTGTGAAGTAATGTTCGCAAAACAACTATGATTTTTTAACGCAAATTCGACCGAATAAATTCGTATTAAGAACGAATCTTGTCATAAATTCGTCGATTATTTGCCGAAACAAATTTTTGATGATTCGCTCATCTCTAATAGTGTGTTTGCTTTTGAATAGCTTTGATTTGGATCATTGGCTAAGCTTTAGGTTAATTACTAGGGTATTGCTTTAATTTGCTTGTGTTGGTACGTTGTACTGTGCTTCCAGAGAGCAATTATGCATGTTGTTTCTTTCACAGAAATGTAATCAACACAATGTTTTTGAATTTTTTTGTATCTGCGTCATAACATCTAAAAAAACATTTTTCTCTGCTGACTATAAAACAAATTAGACAAAGAGACACATGAACACATTCACAAACCATAATCACTTTCTAGAAAGTCAATGCATTTACTAGGTGTGCAACCATTAAGCCTGCCATAACACTTTAAAGTTACTGTAGCCCATAACCATTGCACAAATGTATTTAATGGCTACATACTAAGCAATTTAATAAATTATATGGTATAAGTCAGAAATTAATCTTCAGATGCTGACACCTGTTCAAGCCCACAATTTTCAATGTACCACTTAGGACTTTCAGCACAGACTAATTTCATAACTGAATAGATATGACTGTGTAGCAGGTATATAAAATCAAGCAACAATGGTGCATTTGCGTTTGTATTTTTATTGTATTGTTCTGTCACATGGCTGACATCAATGGGCACCAATGACTATAATATGTTCCCATCAATGTGTTTGTTATTTTACTAGAAAAAGAGTGTTGCTCGCTGTGCTATTTTTTCTGGTATTCAGAGTCTCCACTATAGATGTAACCACAAACTCATTCACATGGCCGTTGTGCGGCTGTTCCGTGCATTGGGGACCGCAATTTGCACGGGCAACATCCATGCGGTGGGCGGGATGAATCGAGACCCATTTAACTTGAATGGGTCCATGATCCGTCCACGCTGCAAAAAAATAGAACATGTTCTATTTTTTTGCGGTGCGGAAGCATGGACAGAAACACCACAGAAGCACTCCGCAGTGCTTACTTGGGGTTCCGATCTGTCCTTCCGTTCCACTCCGCATCTCCCATATTGTGGACCCATCCGTGATGCGGGGTAAATGGGTCCGCATCCGGGATGCGGGGTGCACACCACCGGGGCCAGTGTATTGCGGAATCGCCATATGCGGGTCGCAATACGGCCACAGCCGGGCAACGGCCGTGTGCAAGAGCCCTTAGGCTACATTCACACGAACATATTTTGTTTCCGTGTCCCATCCGTTTTTTGGGCGGATCGCATGAAGGCAAAAATGCGGACAACACACTGTGTGCTGTTTGCATCTGTATGTCCATTTTGTAGCCCCGCAAAAAATATAGAGCATGTCCTATTCTTGTCCATTTTGCGGACAAGGATGGGCATTGTTGCAATGGATCCACAAAAAAAACGGATGCAATACGGATGCCAAAAGTACGTCATCTGTATTTTTTGCTGACCAGTGTTTTGCGCACCGCAAAACACATACGGTCGTGTTGCTTTACCTGTAAGTTCTGTTTGTGGAGTGCTATAGCATAGTATTGTAAAGTGTTGAGCAGCAACAGCCTAAGGCCTCATGCACATGACCGTATGTATTTTGCGGTCCGCAAAAAAATGGATCTGCAAAAGATACGAATGACGTCCTTGTGCAGTCTGTATTTTGCGGAACGTAAAAGCTGGCCCCTAATAGAACAGTACTTTCCTTGTCCATAATGCGGATAATAATAGGACATGTTCTGTTTTTTTGCAGAACAGAAATACGGACATACAGAAACGGAATGCACACAGAGTAACTTCTGTTTTTTAGCTGACCCATTGAAATGAATGGTTCCATATATGCAAAAAAACCCGATGGGACACGGAAAGAAAATATGTTTGTGTGCATGATCCCTAACTGTGTATAGTAAGATACATCGCTCAGCACCAAACCCCAGACTACCAAACATCAGCTTAAAACAGTTTATAGCGCAGTTGATAGAAAGGGTTCCATAAGCAAGCTGCTGTATACATGCCTGGAACCATCCAAGTCAGTTTGAGTGGTAAAAATCCTTTCTGGCAGGGTTGTACGTGTTAATGCATACTAGCTGTCTCTCACTACATTAAGTATAATGGAATGACAAATATGCTCTCCCACGGGAACACTTACACATCCAAATGTGTGGGGAACAGTAACACTGATAATGATTTTGACAATGATTATTTTGTCATGAAGTACTGTACTATTATGATTTCTAATATGATTTGTTCTTATACTGCTTAATACTGTGTTTGTTGTGATTCAGGATGAGCGGACTGGTGGATGTTCGGGTTCGATGGGTTCAGCCGAACTTTGTTTCAAAGTTTGGTTCGGGTTCCGAACTTGACCCGAACTTGACCGTGAACACCAAACACCATTGAAGTCAATTTGGGGCTTTGGGTCTGAAAAGTTGCTGTAAATAAGTCATAGAAAGGGCTAGAGGGCTGGAAAATGGGAGTAAGAGCAGTACAATTGCCCTGCAAACAAATGTGGGTGGGGAAATGACTTAAAATAGCATAAAATTCATCAAAAATAAAAAATAATAATTTTGAACCAGGAGGCGAAAGTCCAAGTGGAGTAGGAAGTTGAGGAGGCTGTCGACCTATGGCCATGTTTGGGGTGCGGCCAGTATACTTCTCTACTCTGCCAATATAAGAAGCAATAATCTTCAGCGAGGAGGTGGAGGTCCCAGTGGAGGAGGAAGTGGATGTGGTGGTGTAGGTGGAAGAGGCGGAGGAAGAAGCCAACACTTTCTGTTTTGTTTTTTTAAATGTGTCTGTCAATTCTGTGTGTAACCTTTAGCTATTTTTGGGGTGCAGCTGGTATACTCCTCTACTCTGCCAATATAAGACATAATAATCTTGAGCCAGGAGGCGGAGGTCCCAGTGGAGGAGGAGGTGGACCTGGCAATGTAGGCAGAAGAGGCGGACTAGGTGGATGTGGTGGAAGAGGCGGAGGAGAAACCAAACCACTAGGCCCAGCGCTGCTACGATATTTCGCCCATTGTCGCACATCACCAGGCCAGGCGTGAGGCTCAGCGGCACCAACCACTAATCGATCTGTTCTTCCATATCCCCCCACAGCTCCTGCACGGTGTGGGTTTTTCCCCCCAAACATATGAGTTTCAGAACAGCCTACTGTTGTTTCCCCCTGACTGCACTAAAGTGGTGGTGATGCAGGTGTTGTGCTGACGTGATAAGGAGGCAATGGAGGAGGAAGTGGAGTAGGAGGCAACAGGAAGCACCGAGAAACGTCCAACAATCCTCGGTGGTGGTAGGACATGCGCCAAACCGCTTTCCATCTCGGGCCCAGCCACCACTACATTTACCCAGTGGGCATTTAGGGAGATATGACGTCCCTGCTGTGCTTACTGGTCCACATATGGCTGGTTATGTAGACCTTGCCGGTGATGACTTTGCACAGTGCACACTTGTTCGTGCCCATCTGAAAAAGTAGTGTCGGCTGGGAACCACTTACCATGGGACAGCCGCCATCATTAAAACTATCCATCTCCACCAGATGGAATGGCAGCATTTCAAGGCCAGGGCTTGAGGATGGGGGGTACTTTCTCTTTCTCTCCAGTGTTTGGGGGATAGACAACTGAATGCTTCCATGGGACAGTGTGGAGATTCAGTGTCACAGTGTGACACTGGTGGTGTTGTTGCTATCATATCCTCACTTTGAGGGGTGCCAGGTGTCCCTGTCACTCCAGAGGGGGAGGAAAAAGCTTAGCCCGCTGCATAAGAGGGAGCAGGAGGAGCCTCAGATCTTTCATGGATTTTGAGGTGTCTACTCCACTGCAGCTCGTGCTTTGAAGTTAGATTCCTGGTCATGCAGGTGGCGCTCAGGTTTGTTTATTTATTTTAAATAAATACTATAATCCCCAGTGCTATACAGTCATTAGCATCCAACTGTCCCCAATGAGGCTCACAATCTAAGTTCCCTATCAGTAGGTCTTTGGAGTGTGGGAGGAAGCCGGAGTGCCCGGAGGAAACCCACGCAAACAAAGGGAGAACATGCAAACTCCATGCAGATGTTGTCTGCAACATCTCATTTCAGGCTCTGACTGCACAGAGTGCAAACCACCCGTGTCTTGTTCTTGTTGTCTGCACATTGCCTGAAGAACTGCCATGCCAGGGAACTCCTTTGAGCTGGCTTTGGTGTGCTCTGTCCCTGCGTGCATTGGGCAATAGCAGGCGTACTGGCTATGGGCCAGCAGCTCTGCCTTTGCACCCAGCTCTTTTCCTATATGGTTGGCGCTGCATGACCCCCATCTCTTTTCTCTGAACTGCACACGTCACTCTGATGACCTTGATGTCATGTGAGGTCTACAACTTCATCATTCAGACCTTGGCTGAAACATATGTGGTTGGGCATCAGTGCACTCAATCTCTTCCACTTCTGGGGCAGGGCTAGGTGGATGGCCCACGGAAACCCTGCCAGCATAGTCATCAAAAATCATAGGTGACTGCTGCCTGACTTGGGGATCAGCAGGGGTTCAGGTGGACAGATGCCGTGGGCCGCCGGAGCTGATTCTGCGCTTTCAGCAGGGAATCGGGTGGAACATAATGTAAAGGAACTGAAGGCACTTTCAGCCATCAAAGCTACTCTCGCCTCAAGTTGTTCTGGCCTCACTATTCATAGAGTGGTATTTGGGCCTACAAAATGATGCAGAACCTCTTGTCGCCTGCGTGCACCAGAGGAAGGTGTTTCATTTGGGTGTGTAGCTGGCACAGATCGACAACGTCCTCTCCCCGCAGCAGGAGCTCATCTCTTTATTTATGGTCACCCACCAAATTGGCTGACAAACAACTGTATTTCTGTGTTAAGGGTGCAAATGAAGTGTTTTGCACTCCCAAAAATGGCTGTAGGTCACTAACTCAATTAGCAGACTGATAAACTCTCCTATTAAAGTAAAATGAATGCAGGGGGCGTGGCTTGCCGGCCGAGCTAAGTGGACATCTGAACGCTGAGCTCCGACTTTCTAGCAGCGACTGCCTAAGCTACCTCTTCCATTCTCGGGCTTACAGACTCCACAAAGCACTTTTAAAACTCCTTGATGATGACTAGGGGAAAACGGGCGGTGAAAAAGCAAGGAAAGCTAGACTTTTTCTTCGGGCGGGAGGACATCAAAGATGGCGCCGAATCCTCACAAGCGCCGAGCTCACCTACCTCGAGCAACGTGGCGCCTTCACCTGCGGTCTCACCGCGTAAAACCTTCTCTGAGGGCTGCCCTTCTCCAGAAACACCTCGGCCCCTCTCCTCAGACATCCCCAACCTACATCCTGGCGCGAAGAGGCACACCATTGGGGCTAACCAGATACCAACAGGTACTCCACAGACAGGCCCTAGAAACTCCATCGGGCCTTCCCCGAACTCTAGCCCCGCCAAGCAGAGGCCTAGACAGGATGCAGCAGACAGCGAACATATGCAGAAGTGCGCCTGAAAGTACGCCTTTTTCTCCAATGAAAAAGAAAAAAGAAAAAAAGAATTAATTGATACAGTTAATACTTACCCAAATCTATACATCCACACAAGTATAGGGAACAGGAGTAGTACCAATAAATAAATAATAGAGATAACAAGGAATGAGTTATTGATATATATATATGCTTTATGGTATATATTATTATTATTATTATTATTATTATTATTATTATTATTACTATCATTAAACTATATATCATATCATGTACATTCTAATATGTATATTACAATTTTATTTGGTTTTTATTTGGTGTTTATAATTCAATTGAGGGTACTAAACTTATATGTAATCCTTTATAACATCATAGTACATAGCCAAGTTACTCCTTTCCAGGTTTTCCCAATATCTCTGGGACACTGCTCATTAAGAGATTAATTGAGAGATTGATTAACTTCTCCACCCCCCATATAGGGGCTATAAAAAGACCAGATTCAACACACATACTGCTTACCACTGAGGAAGGGGTGTAAACCCTGAAACGCGGTTTGGGACAGCAGTGAAAAAAATCTTGATAAAGCAGCTCCTGAATATCACAGATTTGATTAATATCATTCCATTACAGTACTTATTGGATTTGGAATACAAAATAGGCTCCTGTGAAGAGAAAGACATTTATTACCCCGGAGCATTAATCACCTGCCGGCTAAAGCGCACCACGTGGGACGCCACGTGGCACGCCATTGGAGAAAAAGGCGCACTTTCAGATCGCGCGCCAACCGAGCACGCCGCCCGCTTACTGACCTCATAGGATCGCACAGCGGAAGAAGAGACACGGGCATCTGCAGGCTGGAGCTACAACCCGACAGCGAATACCTCTAGCAGGATCACCTCAGTGAGGACCCGTACTGCATTAAGAGTGGTAAAGTATCGTCTAAGATTATTTGATTGATCAAACCACTGAACCACCAATATATTGATTGTTACATAATAGTATTGGATTTTAAACCACTAAACCACTGAACCACCAATGGACCTTTGTGTGCACTGATATTGGAGAATTACAGATAGACCCACTAATAAGGATTACATATACTGGGGACATCGCACAAGTGGATTAGTATACCCAGGACAATAACCGTCACTCCAAGTGAATACCTGCGAACTATCTTTTATTTTTTATGTTTTTTTATACATATTTTTTCTTTATATTTTTACTATAACCAGCGCTGGATTAATTATTGATTAATTATTGTTTTTATATATATTAAAGTATTATTTATGTACTATTTACAAATATTTTACCCCATTTGTAGTGTGCCTACTTACCCTACAACTATTCACATTGATTAATACACAGCATATGGGTGTGCTGATAAGTAGTGCACCTTATTTTTCATCTTACTAATTGGTGAGCCACTACCATTTTTAATACATAGAAGACATTACCTGGTCGGACCATTCAGCAATCTCCATAACTATGGACGATGTCTGCTGTGGTAGACGAGACTTTATGTGGCGCAACAATACCTACCTGATGTCCAACCCCAAGCTTAAAGCAGAACTTCTGACAGCGCTACAAGAATACTTCTCTGTCAATGTTGGATCTGTGGAAGACCCAGCCACTTTGTGGAATGCCCACAAGGCATACATTAGAGGAATATTCATAAAGATTGCCCACAGATCCAGGGTTGAGAGGGACCGCGTTTTTACCGAAACCCTATCCAAAATCAAAACTTTGGAACAATTGAACAAAGCCTCCCCGTTACCTACACATGCAGAATCCCTCCGATCCCTTAGATTGCAACTAAAGAATTGCTTATTATATAAATACGAGAACAACCTGAAAAGAACTAAATCCGTGTATTACTCACAGGATAATAAGGCTAGCAAGCTTCTGGCACATAGAGTCAAAATAACCTCCGCCAAATCCCATATCCCTTTTCTGATAAGACAAAGCGATGGTTTTACGATTAAATTCCCTAGGGACATTGCTCAAGAATTTAAGTTGTTCTACTCTTCCTTATATAATTTGGCAAAAGACGAGCCTGGCATCTCCCCTTCGGTCAACTCCATCACTTCATTTTTGTCATCTCTCTTTCTCTGCCCAGCCTGTCTACAGACCAGTTAAACTCCTTAAACAATTCCTTCAGCCAGGAGGAAATCATGAGGGTAATCAAAGCCCTTCCACTACACAAATCCCCAGGTCCCGATGGCCTCTCAAATATGTATTACAAGTCCTTTGCTAAAACTCTGATTCCCCACCTCTTCTCATTAATCTCCACAGCTGCTACCACAGGCTTTTTTCCTAAAGAGATGTTGGAAGCTACCATCGTCACTTTACCTAAGCCTGGCAAGCCAACAGATAAACCCCAGAATTTTCACCCAATTTCACTTCTCAACACAGATATCAAGATCTACGCAAAATTGCTAGCAAACAGACTAGCTAATATAATCCCCACCTTAATCTCCTCAGATCAGACAGGTTTTGTCAAAGGACGGCAATTACATGACAACACGAAAAGAGCTATCCACCTTGTAGACTACTTTAATAAGAAAAAACTTCAAGCGTTGTTCGTTACCTTAGACGCAGAAAAAGCATTTGACCAACTGAATTGGTCATATGTGTTTGCCTTCCTAGACAAAATGGGGTTTTCTGGTACAATCCTCTCCTCTATCAAAGCCCTCTACTCGTGCCCATCTGCAAGGGTGTTTGTTAATAACACCCTGTCTAATCCCTTCCCCATTTCTAACGGGACTAGGCAGGGGTGCCCCCTTTCCCCACTCATTTTCATATTAGCTATTGAACCCTTGGCCCAATCTATTCAAACTAATCCGCATATTAAGGGAATACGCATTGGCCCCCACTTCCATTGCATTTCGCTATATGCGGATGACATCATTCTTTCCCTGAGCGACCCTGAAACCTCGCTTCCCGCAGTATTAGACACTATTTGGCACTTTGGTGAACTATCCTACTACAAATTGAACACCACCAAATCTCAGGCCTTACCCTTCCACATTCCTCCCTTGGTCTGGAACCATCTCATACAACACTACCATCTACCATCTTGGCAGTTAACACAGGTAGCATATCTAGGGACAACCCTTACTAACTCCATATCCTCCCTATATGAGAAGAACTACATCCCCTTCTTAACTCAATTGGCATCGGACTTACAATCTATGTCCAAATTTGAAATTTCTTGGGTTGGCCATATTGCCGCTTTTCAGATGTTCTAACTCCCCAAACACCTTTACCATTTCCGTACACTCCCCTGTCAGGACCGGCAGTCATTGCACCCGTTCTGCTGGTCCTGTCTCTGACTCTGGTGGCGATGTGGTTGCCCGTGGCCAGGCTTCTTCCGCTATTTCACCAGGCTCCTCCTCCAGCCGACGGTCTCTGGCTGTGGATGTGCGTCCCAGGCAGGGGACGTGCGCTACGATCATAAGTGCCAGGGACGTGGCTGGTGTGCACACTCGCTCGCGGCCTGTTTCTGGTTGCCGGAAAACGCGAGCAATATAGTCTGTTTATTTTCTGTTCATTTGGTATCTCATGAGTTAAGTTTTGGTTCCTTGCTTTCTCCTCCCAGTCAGCTGGTTGGGTGGGGTCTGCTAGGTATTTAAGGTCCTCAAATGTTTACCTTGCTGCCAGTGTTTGGAGTTTCCTTTCTACTACCTGGTTTGTCATTTGTGCTCTGCAGTTTGGATTCTAGTTGTTCTTTGACCCTTGGCGTGTTTTTTGACTACTCTTTGCTTGCTGATTTTGTTCCTGACGTACTCTCCTGGTTTTGACTCGGCTTTCTGACTACCCATTTGGTTGTTTGTCTGTCTTGTTTGTTTTCCCTTCCCCTGCACTTTTACTAGTGTATTTCGAGTCATCTGGTTGTCGACTCAGGGGTTAGCCTGAGTAGGCAATAGGCAGGGAAAGGGGTTGGGATTAAGCTTAGGGATCACTTTCCCCTTGTCTGTGTATCCCAGCCCTGACATCCCCATCTCACTTCCCCGCTCCTTCTTTAACAAGGCTTCCAAACTTCTAAACACATTTGTATGGGCGAATAAAAAGCCTCGTATGGACACAAAATTGCTCACGAGACGTAGACCCCGTGGAGGCCTCAATCTCCCTAACATTGCAGATTATTATAAAGCTACAGTAGTTTCACAACTGAAAACTTGGTGGTCGGTTTCTTCTAGTAGCCCTTGTAGTACAATTGAGTCAACTTTAGCTCCTTCCCACTCCTTGAAGGCATTACTAATAGCCTCCTTAAACCCCTCCTATACTCTCCCTTCTTCCTTACCTTACCTCACCCAAGTAGCAATACATCATTGGAAGTTGTACCACTCGTTGAGTAATCACAAAAATATCTCATTACAGGAAGATACCCCTATAGAGCTATTGGAGCTCTTTATCCAAGACCTAGATCTCTCCTCCTCCCTAACAAAAATCTCCCAACTTAGGGAGACGGAATCCTTCGTACCTTTCTGGACCTCAATCGGGAATTTGGTGTCCCTCACACTGAATTCTACAAATACTTGCAGATCAGGCATCATATCTCGTCCTCCAACTCCACCTCAGTGGTAGCGAACCCCAACGTCTTTTATCAATGGTCTAAACCCTCTAACTATCTTCTCTTCGCCTCTTATATTTACAGTTGGGGGAAAAGAACACGCTTATAAAAACAGCTCCTCTAGAATCCTGGGAGACCGACCTTCAATGTACCTTCACTAATTCAGAAAGGTCAGAAGTAGAGATAAGCGAACATGCTCGTCCAAGCTTGGTGCTCGTTCGAGCATTAGGGTATTCTCATATGCTCGCTACTCGGACGAGCATATCGCGATCCTCGAGGAAATGGCAACTTCCTCTTCCTGCATGTTAGCCGCCTTCTTTCAGCCAATCAACATGCAGGAGAGTCTTTGGTACCTCCTAGCATCACGTTGGGCCCCTACAAGTCGATAGCAGGGATTGGCTGGCCAGATAAGATGACCTGGGAATATAAGAATCCGGTCCCGCACTGCTCGCGTCATACGCCGTCTGCATGAGATTAGGGATAGAGCTGCTGTCTGTCAGGGAGAGTGTTAGGGCCTGAATTTAGTTGTTGGTTAGGCAGGAATCACCCAAAAAGAACCCAATAGCCCTTCTAAGGCTTTTTTTTTTTTTTTTGGTCTCCTCCTGGCTGCTGGCTG